>OZ012662.1:30105506-30705506 GCA_963942545.1 Oxycera nigricornis | reverse complement strand
AATAATGGTAATGAAATGCTTCATGTTATTTATTTAGCTACAATACATATTTACTATTTTTTCTATGAATATATAAAACAAAGAAAGCGTACAATAAATTATATCTGAGCATGTATCTTCATTTTTGGGAAATATTTGAAATTAAATGTTTTCATAACACCAATTTCGCTTTGATTGCATTTTCGCTACAAATAATAAATGAGTAAGTTCTCTTAATTGACAATTCTGCGTCAAATGCTCATCTTTCGTGTCTACATGATTTCTGATTAAAAACAAAACTTCACGACACGATTTAAAAAACTTGATCTAAGAGAACCTATTAGGTGTTTAACATTTTGGACAACTCTGTGTTTGGATCAGAATTAAATTTAGAGCTTGATTATTTTTTCCGTACCTGTAGAGTCGAAAATCAACTTACCTATAATAGTAGCCAGTATTATAATTCCAAGCACAATGGCTGTCGTGAGCACCATAAGCAAGTGAAGGGTTGATTCCAGCTCGGCATCTCCAACCAAATCCGTACAGTTTGCAGTTCCATTCTGCACCCACGTAACCACACTTCCATTCTCTATAGTTCGCGCACAACAACCACTCAACGAACTACAATTCCACAGCTCGGATAGGAACTCATCACCAACGATATCCCCGAATCCACCACTCAACAAACCGCCACTACTAATTGCTACCTCCGAAAGATCATCAGTAAAATTGTCCGTGCTCGGGGACGACACCAAGGATACCGAAAAATTGAGGAACAATTCTGTACTAGACCCGTATGAAGTGTTCCTGTCGTCATATTGCGGAACTGGTGAAAGCGTTGATGAAAAGGACGAAAACAATGGTGGCAAAGTGGTGAAGCTGTGATGGGTGCTTTGTACTTGTTGGTGAGAAATGGTTGACGAAGAAAGCGCGGGAAGCACCGACGTCGAAGAGGTCGTGAAGTGCGACGATCGAACTAAGGAGTTAATCAAGGATGTCGTTTCTTGGTTCGTTGGTGAAGGCGTTGCTGTCTCAGGCGAGTAGTCGCCTTCCGTTCCGTTGCTAAGAGTATCAACAGTTTGGTTAAATATCCTGAATGACGTATCATTAATTGCTGTCGAGATTTCACTTACTACATTTTCTATACGATTTCGATTAGCAAAATTATCTGTTAGAGCAGTAGTCGCTGCGGCAGGACGAAAGCCAGGCGTCGTTTCAGCTGTAATGCTTTTTATGGTCCCGCGTGCTGGCGATGATGTCGTCGTTATGGTGGACGGTATTGTCACTGATTGGTCGTCGTTCCTCAGCCATGACCAAAACGACCACAGCAGCTTATCCATCTCTTCTAAACATTAAATGATCGGTGTTCAATGTCCTTACACTCGATTTGATCGGATTCAACCAAACAGGACCTAGTCGAGACATAGTTTTGCATTGTCCCCGACTTCTTTTTGATTTACATCACTTTCTGCTTTTTTATGATGAGTTTTGATGAAAATGTGACTGCTATCGGTTGTACGTTATTAGCCAGCTATCCCGAAATGAAAGCTGAAAGACAAACAGAAAATGATTGTTTAATGCAATTGCATATGCAGTGGCAAAGTGAACAAGACGAAAATGTTTTCTACATAAATTAACATTGATTTGATATTGGTTTGGAAATGTTAGCTAACCACCAATTAACAAACAAATTCCAATTACTTGAACAATGCAAACATAGTTGATAGAACATTTTGAAATTAATAAACGTGGTATGTTTAAATGAAAGTGGTTTTTAAAATTGATTATTTGTTATCATTTGTTGGCATACAAATTCAAATATTAAATTCATTCATTCAAGTCATCTGTTGCTATGGATTTTAATCGGCAATTGCATTTTTAGAACAAGCAGTGTAGAACGGATTTCCCTAAATATTTCCAATAACTAGCAAAATTTTACATTAGCTTTTTGTAATACGCAGGAATCAGTTTTCAGTGCTGAAATTGTAATTGTTTCAATCAACAGATTATTTAATCATTTGAAATTGCACCCCGAAAATAACCAGCCCATACAGTTCGGTGTACGAAATATATTCCTGATAGACTGTCGCTTGTCGAAAGTATGCAAAATTCAGGGATCCACGTTTTTATGAAAATTCAAAATAAATCTAAAAACAAATGATGAAAGGAAATTTCCATGGTTTTCTGATATTAAAATTATATTTAAATGAAACATCCACCTCTACTTCTCCGTTCACAGGTTGCATTTAAACTGTTGATACTTCCGACTGACCGCTTAGTGAAAAACTACTTCCAACTAAGGTAAGATTACCAGTAACACCTAAATTCGGTCCGTTTAGTTAAAATCGTTCTGTATTCATATATTGCTTAGCCGTTTGCTTCATGAAAACGCAATCACAACAAAAGAAGCGTGTTCTGAATATATTAAGAGAATATTACACTATCCTGTTTGCAAACGTTTTTCAAGGAGAGTACGACATCGCTAGCTCTCCTAATGGACCTCAATTTGCATAAGTGATTTCATTCACCGTCCCCGGCTAAATGGACTTTCCATTTTTACAAGAAATGCATATGTAACAGTGCCAACTGGATGAGGCACTTACCCTTGCCATAAATGGGAGCTTGAGTAGTTTTCATCAGTTGAATTGAATTATTCACTTTTCTGCTAATTTAGAAAAACCATTCACGGTTAACTCAGATATTCTTGGATTGTTGCATCACTTTTGTTACTTTTAATTTATATTTTTTTCAAATGTTACTTCGCTTGTTTTGCTAAGAGATTGAAAACTAAGTACAGAAAAATTATTTTGAAAAATGGACAACTTTTCTATCTTCTTAATGAATGGGAGTGCCAAATACAATATCCTTGATTTGAGCTGATGTAATCTCTGAAAACTTAGGAAGCGAAATTTTTTGGATTGATGAGAAAAAATACTAAAAATTTAAATGTTATTGCAGAATAAGATAAAAATATATAAATCAAAGTAGCGCAAATATTCTCTTTTGAAATCAATAGTCAGAATGAAATACTTTAGAGGTGAAAATGGGATGTTTTTCATGTTATGATTAGCTCCATTTTTGAAAAACTATAAACATTTTCATTTTAACGTAAAACATTCCTGAAAATAATTAATGACATCTTTAAAACAAGCCGTGACGTGCGACTCTTCACATCTATACGAAAAATCCCTCAGTACTATCTACATAAAAACATAATAATAGTAATAATAAAAAAAAATGTGGTCTAAGTGCGACCCTTGAGGCCCACACGACTAACTTCCCAGTGGGGTGAATAAAATGCTATAATTTATATTATTAATTACTATTATTAATAACTATTATTATTAAACATTATTATTCTAAATTAATATAATTACTTTTATTATTTTTATCAATTTTTTATCTAACCATAAAAGCTTTGGTAGAGGAAGACGTCTCCACCACCTGCTCATCCTCTACCAAAGCCTCGTCAACCTCGTCATCCTTCTTGTCCTCCACTTCGTCCTCAACCTCGTTCTTCATTTCGGCTTCGGAATCCACCACTATTATAAAGGGGATTTAATTATTATTTACAATAATCATTGCTATTAAGAATGTTTGATCGTTACTGAATAGTTATAATTGACTTTATATATACAATATCAAATTATAACTAATATTATTTGATTGTTATTAACAATATTAAATTATTTATAACAATATGCAATTATTAACTGCATTAGCGTCTCTACTCCTGATGATATAAGTTTCGAATTTCATAAATTAATCTTTTTTTTTTTTAAATAACATTTTTTACAAATTTGATGCCAATTTTGCTAAAACGCACAATAATAACAACATTGATATGAAGGTATTTGGTATCTGCACGAATTAATAGTGCGTATCAACAGTTTAAAAATAAGCAATTTTTAGTCGTTTTTTCAGTTTTTTCATCCTAAATAAAAAACGGCTTAACCGATTTTGCTGAAAAGTCATTCAGTTCTAAGTTACGTAATCACGCGTCGTTTAAAACCAGTTCCACGTCAATCCGATTTTTGGTTCTCGAGATAATCGAGACGAAAAATAATTCCGAACGCACATACGTACATCCGTACATACGTACATCCGTACATACGTACATACGTACATACGCACATACACACATACGTACATACACACTCACAGACATCTCTCTAAAAACGATGGATTTGGATTCTAGAGACCTTAAAACGTGGAGATATGTCAAAATTTGGGATTCGCAAAATCGACCCCATTACAATAACTTCCCATAGGTAACTGGGAAGTTAAAAATTGAAATAATAATAGTACTCTGCATAATGATAAAAAAATTCATTACAGTCAGTGCGATCAGTCAAAATTAATCGTATCATCTTACTGAGAGTTCATAAAGGAAAATCGCATTAGGAGGCCTATTTTAACGTTTTTTTTCGTGATGTTTTTGAAAAGGAAGAAATGAATAAAACTAATTGAAAATAACAGGCTACTTTATTCATATTTTGAACTAAATTTCATAGTTTTTTCAAGTCATTATGATCAAAATTTCCAAAGTTAGAAGCTGTTCTTTATGGAGGTTCGTCGTCCGAGTCTCTCATTGCTGTGCATGATGGAGTCCACAATTTTAATTAAAAAGCAACCAAATTAAATTTTTCGTTTCATCTATATATCATTCCTTGATGAACTAGATTTTCAGTGAAAATCTGGAAAATTGAAAATTTGTAACGCATTTGAAACGAAAATTGAAATTTTTTCGTACTTCTGTCATAAAAAAACTCTACATCGAATTTTTTTCAGTGTATATGGTAAAACGGTTTGAGAAGATGCCATCCTCTACTCGCCATAACTCTCTAGTAGAAATATCGACGGGGAAACCTTTCTTGAAGCAGATTACCGGTTTCATGTATTATGTAGTATAAATCAGAAGCTCAATATTTCCATGACCGTCAAAGTAGAGATTTTACGGTATTTTCCCTCGCAAATAAGTCAGTATGGCGTAAATGTAGAATTTTGTTGAATGAGTCCAAAGATTTGAGCCTTAGAGATTCCAAGGTTCTTAAACTTGCCAGTCTTTGGGATCTTTTTAATTGTATGCTGTTTTTCTTCCTCTTCAGTGTTGGCCACCAGTCAAAAACCCCACAATGTAATATGGTTATTATTTATTTCGGAACTCAGTTTCCGTTTCTTACGAAAGAGATTTTGCAAGTATAGAATGCATTAGTTCCTTTCTTTGCTCTTTATTCGATGTTCGGTTGCCAGGACAGTTTGATTTTCATGATAACTTCCTCAAAATTCATGTGTTCGCTGACGCTAAGTTCTTTATTTCACATATTAGGAAATTATGGATTTTAGTTTTATAGATAAACAGGACTAGCTTCGTTTTTTGACGGTTTAAATCTAATTCCCTACATCCAACTCATTTATATACTAGCGACTCTGTCTTTTCCATTACCTCGGAGAGGGAATTGGGAGGAATTTCGCTGAAGCTAAGAGTACTACATCGTCTATCGTGTCTTTCGTGGTAGCACACATCTATTTTATTTTAGTTAGAAGGTGGCTTTATACATGGAACCAAAGGAATCAAAAAATACCTCTAATTGTTTTCAAGTAATGTCTAGTCATAAAGTTTTAGGCATACCTCCAGTCTCAAGAGCTTGCACAATTAGTACAATTGTTATTCATTAGTATTAAGAACTTCGTCTGTATCGAACTATGCTGCTAGAACTCATTTTAAGACTTTTTTGGCATTTAAAACAGCTTCATGTAATACCATATCCGCTGAGCTTCCTTTAGTCTAGGCGTGTTGAAAGGGCTATAAATTAGGGTTATATATATATCTGTCTATTTTTTGAAGCAGAAAGCAAGTAGTTTTAATATTAAAATGTTCTGCAATCATAAAAAACTTTGGTTTCACAAAAGTTCTCTAAAAATCTGACTTTCCAAAGCGTTGATTGCCACAATTGAAAATTAAAATGGAAAATATTAACAATCTTAATAAGAATGATATTTATAAAATATGACCACACAATATTACCATATGGAGTGTGAAGACAACTGCCACAAGTATGAAAGTCAAACTAATTCTTCCCGCGTAATCGTACTTCAATCTGCATCGGTACACGAGCCATTCGCATATTAATTTGAGAGCAATGTATATGAACAGGTAATACTGCTAAACAATACACAATTCAGATAATAGGCATAGTAAAAACTAAGAAGAAACTAATCAAGTTTGCGCTGAACTCAGCTAATTTTTCAGAAATCCCCATCTCTCTAGTATCTAAAAAGCCGAATTTTATCCGAACTACGCTTAAAGAAAACTTCTCCTTCTCTGGATTGAAAGTCCTAAGGGTCTGCGCAATTTGCGCCACCTGTATTTTCATAAAAAGAAATTCATCCTGTATTAAAAAGAAAAAAAATAACTGATTAGTTATTTAAATAGTTCAAAAATAAACTCCAAGGTGATAAATAACGACAAACGTTGTGGTTCTCTTTAAGATACTCGATTATAGTTCTTCAGTGATAATTTGGACGAAATAACTAGGAGTTTTCAAATGACTTTAAGTACAAAAGGAATGAAAAATCTTTTAACAAAATCGGCTTTCATATTCAATGTAGGATCAAATACACACAATGAAAACTCATATTTCCAAGGAGGATCTAGACTGTTGCTCGTTCTGAGAGTCTATCAAATTGTATTCCATCTTTTATACATAATTTTCTTCATGTCGAGAACTATCTTCTATCAGAGCGCACGACACACAAACTATCTATCGTTGCACCTTCTATCTAAATGTTTCGCATTTCGTGTTAATATTTCAGCTCAGGATAATGGAATCGATTCCGTAGCTACGTCCAGACGTGATATTTATCTTCCATTAAGCTTACGCACGTTTATTTGCCTCTATAGGACGAAATCAAAATTCATGCCACATTAAGGTTGAGAATTGCCTCCGACATGCATTGTGCCATCCATATTTGATGATAACCTCTACCCTAGTAACACTAGAGGTAGCCACTCCTTTTTGTTGCGCTCGAACATACTCGTTGGGTCCGTAAAATTGAGTTTTCCCATGCTCGCTAGAAAATATTGTTGGCATCATAGGGGTTGTTTAACAGGATCAAAGCAACAATGAATGCATATGAATGAATATGAATTTTCGTGGAATCCTTTTGGTCTCAAGGCTGCATGGCCTTTTCGTGATGATGCATTTATTTAATTTTAATTAGGTGAAGTCTGGCAGCTGAAAAAGTTTTGCGGTTTATGCATATCCACCGTTTCCACGTTGGGCGCCATTGCCTAGAGTTGCAATGATAATTCACTTCCTTTTTATAACTTTACCGTTAACGAAGCATTTGTGAAAAACTATACTTTCAAAATTGTTGACGAACATGGAAAGTTTTCAAGTCACAGCATCTTATGTAAAAATGAGAAAATGTACTTTGACATTTTTTAACAGAAAACTTTAAATTTTAATGCTATCTGAAACGATGTCGATGATAATTTTCAGCTTTGCGAAATGTTTCCTCAGGATGGGTATTTTTTCGTCACTTTTAGCTAATATATAAATCTGAATGACCTTCACTCTTCAACCGATACATTACAAAGTACTAAACGGTACTCAATTAAATGATTGGATGCATAATTCAAAGTTGAATTTAAAATAGAAGAGAAAAGTTTCGACAATAAAAATGACCGAACAAAAACCTTATACACAATTTGGCATCAAAATGACCTCCAAATTGCTTACTGCTCTGAGGAAGGGCAGACTTCTAATAACTTCCTTTTAATGGAAGAAAATGGATGCAAATAAATCCGTTCAAAATAAAACACAAGCATGTGGATACATTCCAAGCCAAGTTGTCCAACTAAATTTTATCCACTATAGTTGTTCGTTTCCTTGTACAGCATATGGAACAAGCATTCATTCCCATATATGAGCTCACGAGATGCTCATTCTGCACTATGTAGTCTCAAAAGTTCTGGGTTATTTTGCTGCATAGTATTTTGATTTTATCTAGAATATAAACTTTACCCACTACTGGATGCAACTAATTAAACTATTTTGTGTGCGGTTAAGTACAAAATGATCCAACAAAACAGCACAGAACAGCAGAGATTTTATAATTTGTAGACAAAACCTATGCTGGCACACTTTTGCCATAATTATGTTTATCTTTCTTACTACGTGCCAAAGTATCGTTATTATTTTCCTTTTGCCTGCCAAACACTATTCAAATCAACCACCCTTGCACCACATTCTCAGTACAATAGCATTTTAGATACAAAATATCCAGGCAAGTGGTTAAATAAGGAGGAGAACATAAATTGGCTTCCAAATGGCTACCAAATGGAGCACAAAACGAATATCGTTCCACAAGTGCCACGACGATAAAAACGACAACTTACGAGCTGTCGTTTTTCTTTGTGAAAAACTTTTCCCTAGATCAGAAAACATCGATAAGTCCCAAACGAGTGCGACGAAGAAAAGCATAGTCTACCCAGTCCAAAAGGCATACATATTGCACGAGTGCTTTTAGATTAAAGGCTGTCAAGGATAAAATAACAAGAACGACGGAAAAGAAGAGAAGTTGCTGTAGTTTTTTTTCCTTGCAGGCAGCATCATTGACATTTTCCACTTCGCTTGCGAAAACGATTAAATGTGCTGGCGTTGGAAATGGAAAAGTTCATTTCAGGGTAATCATCAGTAGTGCACTGTGACGACAGATGATTTATTGGTGCTGAATGTACTTGTGTCTAGGATGCATTTGGAAATGTATTATTTTGATGGTTTTTGTGCCATTTAAGTCACATGTGGAGATATCGACAGAAATTCAATATATTTTCCATTTTTTCAATCCACCAAATCATAAAATAGATGAACTTGTTTTCCAAGGGTTTCAAAGCATCAACAGACAAATATTTAATAAACAAACAAAGCACATCTACGTTTGAAAATTTTTCGTTGGTAGAGAAAAAAATTTGAAGTCAATTACCTTCAACTCCCAACAAAATTATCTCAATTTACATTCAACATCCTACCAACCATTGTCGAATAGATAAACCACCCTTTGCATATGATCAGGAAAAATTCCCCGCCACAGGGCAAATTTGGGGAAAGCGTTGAAGTCCTATCAACTATCCATCACTCATTGCTGCACATCGTCAGATTGATGAAAAGCACTTAAGGTCAACAAAGTCCCACTTGTATTCGACAATCACAACAAAAAAATATTGATGAGGAAAATGTTATCAAAACAAACCTCTTCCGAAACATTAGACTCCGTCCGGTCATTGGGGGATGGAGAATTGTGGAAAAAACTGTTTCTGAAAATTGAGGTCGACTAGGGTTCGACAATGAAAATATTTGCACTTCTAATTAAAAATTGAAACAAAATGATTAAATGCATGGATCAATTATCTTATAAACACAAAAGACAGGAAAATTCCGTGAGAAAAGAACAACAGTTTGAAGGGTTCGAAAAAATTAATGTATTCTGCATGATTATTTAGAGCCTGAAGGGTGATCGAATATTTTAATCAAGAGTTTTAAGAATATTCAACAGAATATTTTAAGAGAGGCTATAATCACGCCGAGTAAAAAAATATTTTTGTTGACTAATAGCCCCTAGAGTTTACTCTTCAACAGAATATAAACAACCTTTCTTGGAAATCAAAGCACAGAAAGAGAAGTACAGAATGAGAATGTTTATGATATGTTGAGTTCAACAGAATTTATCAATCACAACGGGCGAAGACGCAGTTGAAAGAAAAAAAATTCTAGTCTAGAACGGTCAACTTGCCAAGTGAATACGTTATTTTTTTTTGGATTCATCTGAGAAAATGAATTGAATTGAAAAACGAGAAACGTTATTTCCAAGTACAAAGGTATTTTATTCAAAATTGTCAATCGAAAATTGCTTTATTTGACTAATCAATTTTAGTGATAGGTATGTCAATAATTGTATTAAAAATATTAATTCTCACATTTACATAAAAAAAATTAGTTATTGACCAACATAACATACACAGTCACTTTTGAAGCTGAATTCAACTACAATGGGCTTTTAAGTGATTTGAAAAAAATGGTAACAAATTTAATCAATAACTATCTATCTATGTAATTTTATTTCATCAAGATCAAGAGTTCCCTGGTAATTTACTTCCGCAAATTGCTCTAGATATTGTCCACATTTTATTCTGCAACCATTTTTAATCTCCATATTAAATATCTGCTTAAAGATTTTATCCGTTATCACATCAAACTATGATGCTTTCTTCAAGCTTATTTATTCCTTTAATTCAGTAATTGATTTCGAATGAGAAGTGAATATTATTTCTCCCTCTTAATTTTCTTCTACCACTTCTTTGATTTGGTCATATTCCTGTGCCTCGTTTGGACAGAAACTACGTCCTTGGTGGTTATAGAAGAGTTCACCTTTTCCTTATTACTTCTTTTCATACTTCCATTGCTTGTTTTCATAGGTGATATCCGCGTCTTTGGTCTTTTGATTCGTTTGGTAGCCTTGCATAATGTGCAATTAGTTTTCTTTTTATATGATCTTTGATAAGAATTAATGCAATCATCTTTAACTTGTGATATTTATCCCCTAATCGCTGATTTAAATTATTGAGTTTATCTTTATCTCCCAAATGTCCTGCAATTCCTTTTTTGCATTTTTCTCCTTGCAACTTTACCTACAATGACTTTTAGCAAATTGGTGTCTGCTGCTGTTCTTTCCTTTTCAGCTGTGTTCTTCCATGCTGACTGTTGGATGTCTCTTAGGAATTTTTTGATCCAGGTGTTCATTTGCTCTTAAGAGTACAATCAATTATATTCTATTACTGATTCCTCCTTCAAATCTCTCTTATCTGTACGAATGTTTGCTAGTGTACGATTTGATTTTTTTAAACTAACTTTATCACGAAGACCTAGTTCGCACTAGGCCATTGACTTATTCAAGTGGCGAGTAATTAAGTCTTAATATCTAAGACACATTACAGTCGAATACAGTTCATTAGTAAGTGGTAATTTGTACAATGAGCATGATGTAACGCAAAAAAGTTAATAGACTAATAAAGCTGATTGTAATACTATTTTGTAAGAGGTGAAAGAAGAAATGAGTCAACACAAGCCAGCGCAGGTATATCCATTTACGAAGTTCCAAATCAAAATTACAGGCAATTTTCTATGATATTTTGGCGATAGCAAACACAATAAGCTCGACGCTTACATATTGTTTTTTACTAACTTACAAATTCACATTTATATATAACTTTTATCTTAGTAACGTGTTAGGCTCTACTCTTCTCACAAAATAGAACAAAATGAATTGAGCTAACTATATCACTGAGTTAACTACTCGACTAAATTCCAGGTATTGATTAGTGACTCTAAAGCCTTTTGTAAACTAGGCTTAAGTGTGAAAATTATTAAGGGGTGATCTTATCTGGAGTAATATCCTTCCTCGATCTTAATGTATCCTATCCATAGCTTCCTGGTTATAAATAAGCCAATTAAATCAGGTATTTTGTTGATATTTATTGGCCAGTATGTTGGCTTTTCAGTTCCTTCTTTGCAAAGTTCTTTGCATCAAGTCATGGCTAGTTTTGATACCCACTGAGTATGCATTGCATTGAAGTATTTTTCTTCCTACCTCCCCAGCTTCAAGAAAGTGAACTTTCATGGTACTTATTCTGCTCTAATTCTCTTGTTGTTAATGTATTTTTTTATTTGTGAAAGGATACTTTCATATATATAATATAACATAATATGAATTGTAAATTAACTAGCAAATACTTACAAGCTTTTTGATCGATTCTGGGTAGGATACGATGTCTATAACTTAATGTTTTTCACTTTTGTTGCATCAGTCTTTTTGCATTCTGATGGTTGTTCAATCTAGAATGGAAAAAATAAGTGTTTTTTAGAATTTAATTGTTGAAAAATAAGGAGAAAACAAATACATAAACTTCAACAAGAAATATTTAATTTGAAAAAATAAATCATATCCACAACAACTTCCATTTCAATCTTTTCTCAAAGAATAAACTGTACCAATTTCTTGATTTCCTCAAGACCGGTGTACAGTGAATTTGAAAACTTTTCACTTAGGAACTACTCTCACTATATCAAGACTACAGTAAATCATCAAGTGTTGCTAGTTTAATACACGTTTCGCGAAGAAGATTCAAAATGTAAGCCACAACACTTCCAAGGAAAATATAAAAAGGAGTCATCATTTGCTTGCAGTCTTTCATGTTTCTTTTCAAAATTCTGAGGAAGGTTCTTGAAAGTATATTTGACAAAATAAGCAAACGGAAAATTTAATTGAATGAATGACATCAATGCCGCTGAAGAGCATTTGCAATTCCTCTGATGAAAGCCAAAGTTTTCAAGCGTAAGAGTATAGTGAACATAAATAATATCTTAATCTAAAAATACGAGTATTATATTTTTATTAGATAGATTTAAAAGGCGATTCACAGATTGATAGTTTGAACCAAAATGTTATTTGGAAAAAATGCAAAAGATCAAGCTTTCAGCAGTTTAAGAGTAGATGCATCGATTGTTATAAAGAAAAAAATAACAGTTTCGCTAATTTAATTTTTTTTGGCTCTTCGTAGATAAGCGTAGAGAAAGGTCCTTTAAATTTTTGCCGAGTTGAATATTTTCATTCAACCGTATTTAATTATAAATGCTGCTCATCGAAAAAATTTTAATATTAAGTTCTAGAGTTGTTAATAAATTTCATAATGTTCAATTGATTGTTATTTTTCAAAAAATTATGTGTTGACCATGTAAAATTTGACAGCGATGTGTATTTTGATTTCCTATTAACATTAAAAATATTATTTCAACTTAAAAAAAAATCAAGTGGACTATTGTGATGCGTTTAAATTTAAAAATTTTTTATTTGAAATCAAAAGAACTTTGAGTCGCATGACTTTATTGCCGCACAGTCCGGGAAAAAGGCAACGAATATCAAGTGTAGCCTAGGCAAGTTACCGCAAACCCGCACAGTGTGTGCGTCTAGGCCATCTGTTTTATATTCAGGCAGATCTTCTCTTTCGTCTTTGAGGGGACTTTCAGGTTACAAATTTTCAAAAAATTTGAAATTTTTTTTATTGTAGATTTTAGTCCTAAATACAATCAAAAATACGATGTAAAAGGTTTTAGAGCGAAATAAAAATTTTAAACTAGTTTTTAAGGGCCTAAGGCGAAACGCGGTGAAAGCGCATTTTTCAACTCTCCGGCGTATTTCATCGTTCTCGCCTCTGCACTTGTTTTGAAACATCTACTTCGATTTATACTTGTTTTGTTTTGCACGTTAAAAAAGATTATTTAGAAGGGCCAAGGAAGGAAAAAAGTGTATAATGCAGCAAAAAAAGTGAACCGAAAACAATTCCAAAACAAGCCGCAAGATGCAACCCTTGAGGTCCACACGGTCAAATCCAATTAATGTTTACATAAATATTAAAAATATTCAACATGAAAATATTTATGAAAATAATCCTATTTTAAATATTAATAATGAGATGGGCACATAACAGTAATTGAAATTAGTCAATATCTACTGGAGCGTCCATTGATTACGTAAGGCTTTTGGTGGATGCGGGGTGGATTGGTTTGATTGAATATTCACGCGAATCAATCGGAGGGGGCAGGCTACAAAGCCTTTTTTACGTTCTTTGTTCTTTTTATATCGATGCTTGAAGGACGAAAGAGCGCTAGCAAAAATGGATGCAGTTTTTGTTATTATTGCCACTGAAGAGATTTTGTCATGTGGTGGCCATTTTGAATAGTTGCGTTCAAAATTGACATGACTTCGGCATAATTACAGAATGGCCTGTTCGAATTCGATATATTTTTCTTGCAATGGATAAATTTTTGCTAGGAATATTGCATTTCCTTGACATATTGTGTCAATCAAAGTGGTGAGTTCAAAAATATCAACTACCGACATCTGTTGCATAGATCAACATCGATTACTAGCTTTTTTTAAACCCGTGATTTGAAAATGTATGGAAAAATGCGTGTCTTTGAACCCGTTATTGATCACAATCACGAATAGTGCCAAAAACTATGTAGTTTTGCAGCAGTATGAGTAGACTGCAAAAAAGCTATCAGTTTTAAAATATTTTTACAAATAAAATACTAAACAATAAAAAACTGCGAAATACAATCGATTGAATTTTTACTTTTTAGTGCTTTCTGTTTGAATTGCTACCAACCAAATACTATGAAAAGTCTCAGAATACGCGTTCGAAATTTTTTTTGGAAAAAAAGTGAATTTTTTTCTCTACTCTCACAGAATCGTCAATACCGGGTCCATAAAGTGTAGGGCTATCAGTAAAGATGTCTAGAGCATCTATTTTTTGTTGCCTTTGAAGGACTCAACTTTCTTTCCACTCTTTTGCAGCTGTTTGATCAGCTCTGCTAATAAGAATGTTATCCTGTTTGCGTACCTATTCATGAGAGATATCAATATTGTAAAATGACACCTCGTCAGTTATTATAGTTGAATACAAGTTTGGTTATGACTTTAATAGGAATTGACAATTACTAAGTTCATTTTAGTCCCACAAGTCAGTTAAATTGTACAATGACGTTGTGCATACCGCATTTTAAACTGATTTTTGAAAGACGGTCATTTTACCATACGTGGTAGGTTTAGTGTTAAGAACACACGCAACCATATTTTGAATATTATATCCACATTTTTGATGGAAATTTTTACCATATTTGAAGATTGGCTGTTTAAAAAAATTCCTGTCACTACTATTTTATTTGATGAGGTATGAATTTGGTTTTCCCACTGCTAAACTAA
Source organism: Oxycera nigricornis (assembly GCA_963942545.1). NCBI lineage: Eukaryota > Metazoa > Arthropoda > Insecta > Diptera > Stratiomyidae > Oxycera > Oxycera nigricornis. The sequence continues at coordinate 30,690,701 of OZ012662.1, read as the reverse complement.
CAGATCTTATAACTTTACTATTTTTTTACAAATTGATAACTATAACACCTTATATAGCAGCGCTAAAATGTCAAAAATAAAACATCCTAGGTTGTTATATCAAAGTAATACTTTAATGCTACCACATGAGTAGAAGAAAAGATTACGTATATTACGTATTGCAGCACATGTATATGAGCAAGCATTATCACGGATAAAGGAACACGTAAAAAGTATCAAGCGGCTCTGCAGACGTTCAATGTTTATTTGTTTGACAAAAGAAATGCTTTCAAGATAAGATTGAAATTATTCTGCGTAACATCAGCAAGCAGTTACGAGTCTTCAATAATCTTCTACCTATGAACGGCTGTTCATAAAAATCTGGAATTCAAAATGAAATATAATTTTCGAATTTGAATGTGAATTATCATTTCTGATAATGAATTATTTTCAATAATTATCAAAAATGTAGTCAGATTATAATCTTTTTTATCACCAATGACTTAACAGTACAAAACTACTTTGTGATCCTTCATTTTGATTTCATCGAAAATTTTGAAAATTATTAACTTTTATACCTGATCGGACTTCTCTGCTCGCTATCGTACCACGGGATAGCAGTGCTTAAACTTAGTGTAGTTTACTAAGTGTTATGTGTTTATGGGTTTTTGTTGCATGCTTCATCGTAGCTCATGCCTTAATATCCGTGGTGTTAATGTGATATTGCCAAGTAATCACGTAAATCTCACATGACTTCTGCCACAAGACATCCAAACACACACCAAACTAAAATTCTAAAAGTCCAATCAACTTGTGTCTACAGATTAATTAATAAGAAAAAGATCATAATCAAATGTTTAAAAATGCACATAATATAACCACAAAACCAAGAGAGGGAAAAGTTGATCGACTGAAACGGCTTACACTTAATAATTATCAAAAATTTGACTCAGCTTTGTTAGTTTTAGCTAAAGAAATGAAAGGTATTCAGCTGTTTGTGTTCATAGAGTTTCTTATTTATGTGGATTCTTCTCATTTGTTTCGACAATTTTCGATTTGTTTTATGTCGTATATTGAGTTGCTGAAAATGTGAGTTACACATAATGTAGATAATTGGATGACTACCAAATTCTGAAAACCTCTCTCAGATTAACATAATCTTGCATCGTTAACATCACATCTTATTTAGATAGACAAAATTTAAATCAATCCTTATAAAGAAAAAGTGTAATATCCGAATTTCTCTCATTTTGCACACCCAGCACAAATGGACTCATCGTTACGGGAAAAGAAAAATACTATCCGTATTGTCCTGGCATTCCAAATGAATTAAAAGCCAGATAAGATAGTCGAGAAGTTCAGTTCAGTTTTTGCAATTTCTAATTCTGGTCCAGCTCAATCAAAATTGATTTTTCATTCGCAATCAATAATTAATAAAATGTTTTTAAAAAATTGACCCCAAACGTTTTTCTTTGAAATTTCACGAAAATGAACAATTCTACATTTTTTAAACGTTTTGCTCAACTCGGAACATAACTCGCCTTCTGAAATCTAAGTATTTTCGTTATGTTAATACATTATGTTAGAAAACAAATGATTCCTCCATAATGGCTTCGAGAATATTCTCCAAATATTAAAAATTTTCAATGCCTCACTCATCATTAAAATCAAATTCGCTAACTCGCATTTCCCAACCCGCTTATTATTATTTTTTTCCTCTTGCACCAAATTTCAGAATATCTGCTAATCCTGCACTAGGACCGTTTTTTAGTGCACAACAACCAACACCACCGTCGAAACAAATTGAAACGTTCCGAACGACAGCTTAATGAATCCATTTTCCTTTTTTCGCGCGCCATTGCCACCTTTTCCAGAATTCTGTCAGCACCCTGAAAATTTTATATGTTTTACGTTTTTCATTGTTATCCAAGTTGGTGCCAGCCATTCGCTAGCCAAACCTCCACCAATCATCCCCTGAAATACCTACCCGCTATAGTCTATTTAAAAGCTCACCAAGTTTGCTCGTATAGAACAGCCGAGACAAACTTTGATAGAAGCGAACAACGAACGTAGTGAGCTGCTAAGGGTGGCAAGGACGACGCGAACGAATTGCGTAAGAGGTGGATATTAAATGTTGTGTTGAAATTAATTAACGCTCTGCAGCCCCCAATGTGTTGAAATATTTAATGTGACGGTGGAGGGTGGCGTCCCGCTTTTAACGAGTTTAATAACGGAACAAAGAATCTGCTGCAGAAATGATTAGTGGAAAGGAAAATGCGATGTGGAAAATAAGAAACTAAAAAGGGCATACTATGCCTGAAACAAAACAGCTAAGTTATATCTAGATTTTCAGCTGAAAAATGTCTAGTTGGAGCGCAGAGAGCCAAATTGAAATCTAATACGAAGAAGTTGAAATGTGTGTATAATTAATCATGGGAAATTGTTGCTTGCATACCCAAGAGTCCTAGTTGCTGGCTGCTGGTGTCAACGACATGCACGTTTCAAGCAGGAGTCATTAATTCTAAGTATCTTATCGATAATATATGAAGCTACCGTAATTTGGCCCTGCCATTAACTAAATTTCCACTTTAAATGAGCTTAGCAATTTAAGAATATTAAATTGTTGAAACTCCGTCACAAGTCTTTAATTCGTGCATAATTGAAACAGATAATCACGGTCTTCCATTTCATCAGTATTTAAATCCATGGTGGTGAAAAATTGATGACTGCCATGAAGGCACAATAAATAAAATGTTTGTTAAGTCCAAGGACTCGCACGCAATTTCGTATTTTGCGGGCACACATGTGTTACTTTTATGTTCATGCGCTTTCAATATTCTTCATGAAATATTTACAGTTGGCAATTATTTACATGTGGTTTTGCATGGAATTTCGATGATATATGCCCGTAGACGCTCATATAATATCAGAATTTTGGGATGTGCTTTGGGAAACAATTGCAATTTCGAGTATGCAAACAATGTGGCGTTTTAATTTAACGAAAATATCCTCCCTCAGGAGATACTGGCTAATGATTTATATAGTTACATGATGATGATTGTTTTCCAGGACAAATGTAAATTGGTGATGTAAAATGGCACTTTGAAGCACATTGTGGAATTTTATTGGAAAACAATATCTTAAACATATTGGTATCTTTCACAATTAAGTGATTGCTCTATGAACCACAAACTAACTGCATAAGGAAGTTTAATTGAACTGCAGGTTCTAGTTTTCACACATCGCGGTAGAAAAAGTCGTGCAAGAAAGCATCATTTTTCATTCATATATCTACAAGGGGGATAAATTTTATTTAGCTTTAATATGCTACGTAAAATAAGCCATTACTTGAATCGTTGAAACGTTTATAAACAACGATTAAAACCCATTACAAAGCTCTCAGGAATCAAATACGTCATAAATGGGTGAACTTCGTCCTTATTCTCTTGGAAGCTAACGTTACATTGTTTTGCGGATTTTTTATTCATTCAATTAAATCATCCACATCTAGCGTTTCTTCAATTGAAGGGTTCACTTTAAAAAGGTTCCATCTAAAAAATGAAGCAGTATAAATAAGATTTTTCCGACGAAGTCTATTTAGTTTAGTAAATTTTCAAATCATGAAAGGCTCGCATAAAACACAAAGGTTTCATCCAGTTTAATTAATACTGTGTCATTTTTTGTTGCTGATAAGTTAACCTATTTCAGATAGAACCTTCTTAGAAGGAACCCTTCAAATATCAACGTTCTCAGTATGCGTATTCTCAAACTTTTCATTGTTAATTTATCTTTCGTTAGTAGTCACTAGCAATCTTTTCAAATTTGTAATAAATGCTTTGATAAGCATTTTAAACTTAAATACTTGTGAATGATCCGAAAATGGTAAGATTTGTGTTGACGATCTTTTATCTCTCTCTTTCCTATCTTGCAACATATTTCGCGAGCAGTCCCTTATTTTGCAGGAGCGTAGTGACAATCCAAATTACTGTCAAATTTTAAATAAATTCACTGCAGGTATTTTTAAATTAAATCTAAATAGAACAAAAAAATCACGTTTTTTTTCAAAAATAGTTTTTCTCATCTTAATTGAAAATTTGGCAAGTAATGCTGATAAATATTAGTTTATTCAAAAAATTCAAGTTCTTTTCCATAAATTTTTAATTTTTTGATAAAATTAATTAACAGTTACGAATTAGTATGAATAATATTACTTAATTTTACTTATTAACTTCCCAGTTACCTATGGGAAGTTATTGTAATGGGGTCGATTTTGCGAATCCCAAATTTTGACATATCTCCACGTTTTAAGGTCTCTAGAATCCAAATCCATCGTTTTTAGAGAGATGTCTGTGAGTGTGTATGTACGTATGTGTGTATGTGCGAATGTACGTATGTACGTATGTACGTATGTACGGATGTACGTATGTACGGATGTACGTATGTACGGATGTACGTATGTACGGATGTACGTATGTGCGTTCGGAATTATTTTTCGTCTCGATTATCTCGAGAACCAAAAATCGGATTGACGTGGAACTGGTTTTAAACGACGCGTAATTACGTAACTTAGAACTGAATGACTTTTCAGCAAAATCGGTTGGGTCATTTCTTATTTAGGATGAAAAAACTGAAAAAACGACTAAAAATTGCTTATTTTTAAACTGTTGATACGCACTATTTATTCGTGCAGATACCAAATACCTTCATATTCATGTTGTTATTATTGTGCATTTTAGCAAAATTGTGATCAAATTTGTAAAAAATGTTATTTAAAAAAATATTAATTTATAAAATTCGAAACTTATATTATCAGGTTAGGGTGAATGGGACTAGAGACGCTAATGCGGTTAATAATAAATAATTTCATATTGTTAGTAACAATCAAATAATATTAGTTATAATCTGATATTGTATATATAAAGTCAATTATAATTATTCAGTAACGGTCAAACATTCTTAATAACGAATGATTATTGTAAATAATAAATAAATACCCTCAATAATAGTTGTGGATTCCGAGGCCGAGATGGAGAACGAAGTGGAGGACAAGAAGGATGACGAAGACGAAGAGGACGAAGAGGACGAGGACGAAGAGGACGAGGACGAAGAGGACGAGGTTGCCGAGGCTTTGGTAGAGGATGACCAGGTGGTGGAGACGTCTTCCTCTACCAAAGCTTTTATGGTTAGATAAAAAATTGATAAAAATAATAAAAGTAATTATATCAATTTAGAATAATTATGCTTGATAATAGTGATTATTAATAAAGAAAATTATAGCTTTTTATTCACCCCACTGGGAAGTTAGTCGTGTGGGCCTCAAGGGTCGCACTTAGACCACATTTTTTAAATTGCGTTGTTTCAGTGTCAACCAAATTGGTTTAGCATTTGCATGATTTGAGCGGACATTTACTAATTTGTTATTGTTTTCATAATTTATTTTCTTATTAAATACATGAATCCGAGTTACTCAGTGCTGGATTAAAATGAAACCTTCCTCATGAAAACTCCTACTATCTGATGTTCTAGCCTGAAGCAATGGAAGAGAAAAATTTGCAGATAATAAATTTTCTTCGAAAAGGTTATGCTTTACATAAGGATCAACAGGTACAATATTTCTCCAGTTAGTTCTCTAATATTCTCGACGATATCGTGGTTCGTACTTTAAGCACTGAGCTCAATTATTTTACACTTTTCTTTGATAAGCTACTGTTTCACAGTTTTACAATATAAATAAGTTTTTGACTTAATACATTTTAACAGTAGTAGTCAATTTTTTAACCCAGAACAGAAAAGATTTGAAGATCCTCATATTTTATTTTCTGATTTTTATGATCAACTAGTCTCCGACATTTCAACTGAAAAATTATGATAAAAAACCGCGTATTCTGAAGAAATTCACAGTTATAGTTAAGAACATCCAGGAAAATTAGAGAATGTTTTCTAGTATTCAAATTTCAACAAAAATGAAACTGTTCAAATACACGAGTCTCACAGCAACGGCTGGGTTTTAAAGCTTATCGAAACGATCTAGTGCATCACCAAAGGACTTAACAAAGTTCCTTGGCCTATTGAAATAGGATTTCATAAAATTCTTTTTAATCCTTTCAAACTTGACGAAAAAGTATCTGGAAATCAGTGAAAAGTCCCTTTTTAAACTTTTCAAACATTTCTATCTGCTAAAAGCGACCTTTCTAGAAATCCTATTCTCTTTTACCCTTAGTCTCCCATACCCAGCACGACATCCTTTCCGAACCGAATCTAACCACACCCTGTCCTATCTCCTACCCCATTGTGTCACAGTAGGCATCTTCAGAAGGAGACATGCCTTGTACAATTTGCTTTGTTTCCTTCCGCAGATCCCATTTCGATTGCTTTCACGTTTCATGGCGAGAAAATGTGAAAAAATCGAGTGTCATAATGAAATTGGTTAAGGTATGAAAGGTGTCCTTAAACCAAGAAAATAGCAACGATAAAACGAGAAAGTTTTTCCCTTGGAAAATCCACGGGAGCTGGGATCGTGTGATATGCGCTGGCGGAGCTTTTCGAGCACTTTATTCTTTGAAGTGTTTCCTCGGAAAAATTTAACGGAAACAGTGTGGAAACATGAAAATTGAAGAGTTTCCAACAAGACCATTTAGCGTATAGCTCCCAAAAGTGAAAGTTACTTTCATGGAAGTCAACATTCTGCCTATTATCTTAAGTATAACAATTGCGACATCGTAAGACCAGAGTAGGTTTTCTCTTCGCGGTACTTCTTTTCACATCTTGATGGCGTCTGGAGTGGAAATGAAGTAATTGTAGAATGCCATTTTATATCAATCAAGCAAATTATGATGTTGATCCTTGGAAAGTTAAGGTAACAGTATTCACAATGGATTTGGGGGACATTGTTGCAAGGACTTTATTAAAAGTAATATCTGGAGTTATTATTAAAGCTATTACTGTTGGGAGTTGAGCACTGCTTCCAATTTTATGGTGTTTTCGCGTTGGAAACAGAAATCATTGCCAGGACTTAACCAAGTACATTAAAATTCTCATTGAGATTTTATGAGCTGAAACGAAGTGCCACGATATGGCTTTCTATATCGGTGTTTAATAGTTAATGGTGTCTTTCTTGGCACGAATCGTGTGGAAAATTTATTACCAAAACGATATATGAGCTGTTCAACTTGAAAATGTTTCATTAGCTGATACATATTTCAGTGAAAGAATACTTTGTCTTTGAATTTCAAAAACTAAACTTTTCACATTACAAACAGTTTTTGTTGTGTATAACAAAAAGCCTTTCCTGACTTCATATGAATACTATACTATATACATGCTATCAAAAATCGTAGATTGTAAATTTTGTACCTTGTTTTCAATTTATTTTCTTATTTGCATATAGCTTGAAATTGTCTTCTTTTTGAACATGTATGTTTGAAGAACTCAGCTTTTACTTAGCATCAAGGTATAAATTATTGGAACTAAGTTGGAATGTGCTGTCATATACAACATATAGATTCAATCTTTTGAACAGCTGAAATTTCAACAACTATTACCAATTTGAAACCGAACTAATTAGGTCCAAACCACGTTATGTTTACTCATTGATTTTTCTATCAAACAAAGCTCAATCACAAGACAAAGTGTGGTAAGGTCATATCGTTTAATTTTGTCGAATGATTGTGGTTTCCTTCAAAAAATACACCTTATAATTATTTATAAAAAAACTAGCTTCATCAAACGGCTACCACATTTGTTTTGGGACTTATTTGTTATTTTACTCCAATTTAGCAGTAGATACATTGAAGACTATTTTTTGCTCTATTTGGTGAATGAAATTTCATTTTTACGATAGAAAAATATAATTTTTCGTACAGTTTACTATATACACTTCCAAGTTGCACATATATAGAGATAAAGCTTTCCAGCAACTGGGATGTTTCAAGTATTTAGCTCCGAAATTGTATCCAAATAATTTGAATTTTTTTAAAGAAGTTCAATGAAAGTAAATCTTTCATGGTAACTTCATAAAAACAAAATAATTTAAATTCATCAAAGCTGAATGATTTACTTTTAGATTACAAGTTTTTGACCAAGATGAAAAATCAATACTGAAATGTAAGATAAATTGGATTGTCTTGATGCATCCTAGATGCAGCTACTACTGCAAAACCCCCACATATTCTCAGACTACTCTACCCTCTAAACAAATATTTTTGATGATTTGGATTGATATCTCTGGTATTCTCTTATTTCTGGACGCATGAGTAAACACTTGCGAAAATCGCTAACAGGCTAATGCCAAACCTGCCTTTGCCCCAGTATGATCTAACTTTTTGCCATTAATCTGGCTGCGTGGGTTAAGTCGAATACATACTCCCAATTAATCGCTAATCTTGCTCTGGGCATACATCATAATACGAATGTGTGTAAACCCTCGCAAAGCCACCCAGCAGTTGCATAGATGACAATACGGTTCTGGAAGAACAACACGTTAGCGCAAAGATAGCAGCTGTAACACAATCCACTCAAACAGGATCAAAAGTGGACGCAAGTGATCAAACAGTCTTCGAGGGATACCTACCTTAAAGCAGCTATGCCATGAACAAGAACCGTTTCGAGAAAACCTGTTGTTGTTTGCGGTTAATAACCAGGCGTGTAAGCTTGCAGATACGCCTCTCAACACCACGTCCGTCTCATTGCTTAAGAAGCTTGAAATACTTTGGATTAAATTTGATGAGGGCAGAAGAGCTTCCTTCAAGATCACAAAAAGACTGAATCGCTACTCAAGACGGTCTTTCTTATGAGAGGAAAACTTCGTTTGAATGGGCAAAGTAAATTATGGAAGCCTCTGAAGCCTCTTAGCAGAGACCAACTCGTAAACATTGGAAGTCGAACAAAACGACTGCTTCAGAGTCTCCTAGACATCTATCGTAGCCTCACAATCGAGCCAAACTGGACACCCAAACACCCACTCCAATAAAGAGCAACATGTTGAATGAGATGGCTGTGAAATGTCTGGTGGGTGATACCATCAACGGAAGCATCAGTGGCATAATCATCTCACTGATAAACTCGAGAATGGTAGAAATCATATTTTTTCGATTGTACCAACCCATACTGGTGAAAACGCTGGCTCTATAAAGAATTATCAGAAAACTAGCTGGCTTAAGGACCACATCAATTTAATATCTTGCGCAGATTCACGCTTAGTGCATCTGGCGGTGCAAAATGGGAAGTAATCCGGCCTAGAGCAAAACTGAAAGTTGTCTTCTAGAACAACATCTCTAATCGGACAGTATCCAGGGTGTAGATAACTTCCGAGTCATCTTCGTCAAATGAAATTGTTGAACTCGTTCATCTAAGCAGCTTCAGACTTTCGGTGTAAAATTAACAGGCTGGAAAGGTAACTTAAAACAGCAATGAATAACAAAAAGCTTCAATCATCCTCAACAAGAATTCACTAGTTTCATTGAAGTCCAAACAAAAAGATGATTAGTTTCGGCAATCCTACTTCAAATATACAGGAAAGACCGTACTGACAAAGCAGCAAAGGCAATAAACACGGTGAGTGAGGTGGTTGGTCAAGCTTCATTAAGCCTCACCGCGGAACTATCTTAGTCACATCGTCTCACCGATGACGGAAAAAGTACTACCTCCACTGAGTAGTTGACAAAGGACTGGCTTCAATCGCTAGAGGAAAAGTACATGATCTTATCTGAGTAAGAGACACGAACAAGATGCAGGATTGGTTTTAGAAACAAGGGCTGATCTTACCGTCAACTATGATATTGCTTCAATTACAACAGTTTTTTTATAATCCTACCGTTCAACAGTAAGTTTTTAGTATAATTTACCTATCTATATCTTCGAACAATTTGCTGATTTCTAAAAATAAATGTATTTGTAGTTGAACATTGCTGATTTACCTTAAACTAATTACATCCACAATTTCTCAAAATAAAAACAATATAGACCGAGGATCGAACACCCGACCTCATGATCACGAACTCCGTCAAATGTAAAAGCTTATAGATAACCATCGCTGAAAACTTGAAAGGGTTTTTCCTCAAAAAGTGGTGGGAGGGGAATTATTGCAGTCTAATATTTCAAGGGTCGAATATCCTTGACGTCTTCTACTTATGTGCCAAATTTCAAGCAGATCTGAGAGGACGAGGCCGTGGCCTCTCCTTGTAAGACTCAAGCTGCAAGTTACTTAAAAAACCTGTAGAGTATCCAGGCTCATACCAGGCGCAGATCTTTGATTTCGATTTAATTCCATCTTGGAGACCATCTAAAGATGTCATATACATAAAATAGCAAAAAAACATTTATTTCTTGGGAAAAGCTTTTACATCCCTAACGAATATAGAATACTGAGATTCTAAAGATGGAACGTATTCATGGGAAATAATGAACCCAACTTCTAGGTAAACATTTTAATCTTCATGCTTTTCTTGAAGAAGTCATCACCCAGTACCCAATAAACTTTCATAACAAATCATTTAGCATTTCCAAATAAATGTCATCATCTAATGTCTCCTTTATTTTCACCTCATTTCGCCACGTTCAATGTGCGTCACAGTCAGCAAAGCACGCATAATTTTTAAATAGCCTTAAACACCTCCTGTAGCCATCTTTCATCACCTGTTCCCCACGATGAATATATCATTTGAATGTTCATGGATTATTATTTAATGCAAACAATTGGAAAAGAGGCTTTCCCCCAAATCCCGAAGGAAACTAAACATCAATTTCAAAGAAACATCTAAAGCATTTTTTCTCGTCTAACGTAAACAAATAAATGCCATCAAAACCACGTGAACATACATACATATCAGACAATATATTGGCAAAGATAAACTATCTTTTTTTCGTATCAATCTGTCTCCAAATGTGTTGTCTCAATTCAAGTGTAAAAGTCATCTGCCCACATCTTCGCCGTCAATATTTGTCATTGACATGGCCCAGGTCGGCAACAAACTGGGATTTGTATCTTTTCTCGCAGTTACCTAAAAATAGTTTGCTTGCAACAGAAAGTTTAACGCCAGAGATACAGACAGTTCGGTTGCAGAAGAATGTGGCGAACAAAGAGTACTTACATCGTTGAGGCTTTTGATGCTGGAAAAACATTTTTCCACCTCAACAACAATGCGACAAAAGATAATGTTATCAATTTTACTAGGACAACATTATCTACTTCATAGTGTGTGGCTTGGAAAGCACATGACATGCAGATTAATATGATTTACGAAAAGATACAGACAACGGTCGCGTGTAATGTTATTTTAATCTGACTTTGATCTAAACAAATTACGCGGCAATCTTGAAGATTCGCAACAACAAAGAAAAGTGAAGAGCTTTCTTAAACACTTTCACTCGCTGCAAAATGCTGTTGGGCTTGCAAAATGAGGCTCAAAACAATAACAAGACAACTAATTACATTAGATTTAATGAGCAAAGTCTTCTTTGAACCGACAAGCGTACGTACCCAATTAATTACGCTGGATTTAATTATGCTAGGCAGCAAGTCGCTCAGGCAAATTTTTTGTTATTCAAGTTACTTCTTAACTTGCTTCTTCCAAGAAACAATCAATTGAAATTTGGTGATTTTATTTTGTTTTGTGAACTCACAAACAAATTGATTTTCGTGTGCTGCTATTTATCGCTAATTAATTGTTTAAATTTGGAATTTGTGCGATTTATTTTCTAATTATTTATCGATTATTTTGAGTAAATTATTATATTTATATTATTATTATTCATTGCAAAATTTGAGAAGAAATTAAAGTTTTCTAAGCTAATCAAATTAGCAGTTGAAGTTAGTTGTTGCATTTTGAATGAATGCCTAAAAAACAATTTCTCGGTTGAATTTATATTTTAAAAGACAAACTCCTAAACATTTAGCTTACTGGCGTCAAATTAAATCAAATTCATGTTTTACTTTATTCAGATGTTCCAATAAGAACTGAAGAGTGAATTCAAAATAATAATTTTTATTCCAATTCTGAAAAGACATTATTAAATGAAGACTTTCCAGCCAATAACAATTGTTTTAACACTTCGATGGTGGCCCTAAAAGTTACATACATGATGGCGTTGAATCGATGAGATGCATCAACGACAACCAATCATACTGACGAATAAAATGAAAGCGGATGACACATTTTCCAATAAAACTATATTAAAATATTGCGAAAAACTTTGACTCTAACAAAACATTGAATACCATTAACAATGAATACGCTATGTTTGAAGTTCTGTGACATGCACCTCTCAAATCTAGTACCACTATCATGTTAAAATTGATATAAATAACACTATTAGATCTGCAAGAAAAAACGGTGGCATATTCAATAATACTGCATTAAATATACATGCACAGTTTCCAAATTTGCAATGAACCTGATTCATTTCAGCTTAATCCTTAAATAAATATGTCATCATCTATTTGGTAAAATTTTCAGAAAAATCTGATTCAGATTTTATCTTAATATTTTTGCAGAATTTAAACGTCCAATTTTTCAAACTTTCATTTCAAGGAAAACAGCACACAATTGAATAAAAGATAATATGTACTAATGAGTTTTTAATTTTCAATCATTCAAAATGACAATTTAAATTTCACAAGAAAAACGTCTTAATTTATTTCATTCAAACATATTTTTAGACTAAATAAACGAACCTCATGAAATGTGATTGTGTTCATTCTTGATGAGAAAAATCGTGGGAAATTAAAATTTTGATGAACTGATTCAATTTTTTTTATTTTAAGAACTCTAAAAAATTTACAAGGATATGTATTTGGTTACAGATTAAATTGTTGGGGGTATATAAAATTATGGTTGTTATGGATGTGGTAAAAAATTTCGGAGCTAATGGAATAGTTGCATTCAAAATATTTAACTTCCCTGTTCCCAGTGGGAAGTTTTTGTAATGGTATCGATTTTGCAAATATCAAATTTTGACATATCTCCACGTTTTAAGGTTTTAAAAAATATCTGTGTGTGGGTATGTAGGTACGGGTATGTGCGTATGTTCATTCGTACATATTTTTCGTCTCGACTATCTCGAGAACCAAGGATGATATCGATATGGCACATCATTCGATGACTAATTAGGTTGCTTAAAACTGAATGAGTTTTCAGCAAAGTCGATTCAGCTGTTTTTTATTGAGAACGAAAAAATTGGAAGAAAAGACAATGAAATGTCCTATTTATTCGTGCAGATTCAAAATACCTTAATAGTAATATTTTTGTTATGTGTTTTTTAACAAAATTTTGATCAATGTTGTAAAACATGTTTTTGAAAAATGGTTATAGACAAAAACAAGATTAATTTATAGAGTTACAAACTCATATTACCTGGTTTGGGATAACAACAGTAATGATGCTAGTGCAGCTAATAATTAGATATTGTAATAAAATAATGAATAATAAAAGTAAATCATTGTTTCTTTTTTTACCCTCCTGGGAAGGTAGTCAGATGTTAAGGGTCGCACCTAGAACACTTTTTTTATTGTAATTGAAATCATTAACTTCCAGAAAATATAACTCAAACTAGAAACTTAATAATTCAAGTGAACCTATCCTTCTTAACTTATTTAGTATTCCAAATCATATATGCAAAGTGGATGTAAGTTTTTTTTTGCATTTTTGTGATTCTACGTTTTATTTTATCAAAAATTTAGTATAGTTTTTATAATTTCAAGCATTTTTTTTCTAGAAACTCGAAATGTAAATGGTCACACGGGCGTATGCTGTTTCTTTATGATGTGTCTTTCCGCACCAAAAACACGGATGGGAATCTAACAGGTGATAACTGACAAAAATAAGTTCAGATAGCAGCTACCCCTGCAACCCGTACCCCATTTACAACTCGTTCGCATGTATTTGGTAAAATTATAGATTACTTATTCCCTATTGACGTGTAATAAAACGACTTTAAAATATTTTAGACTATTACCCAAGCTATTATGCCAGTTATTAATAGTATGAAATATATAATTTCACTAAATAAAAGCACATAAGGCATAAGCTACCGGGAAAGGACCACCCGTATGGTCCATAAATGTGTTATCCGTACTTATCCTTGTTTTTGGTACGAACAGACACGCCGTTTTTCTTTATTGTAACTATTACAAAACGGAATTTGATCAACTTTTAATCATAGATAACGAAATAATTTCGTTGCTGTTTATATTAACATCCTTTTGAATATCGTATCATTCTTAAATGCTGCCATTTTTCGACATCAGCTCACAGCACATCTAGAACTGATTTTGTGTAGACTAAAACCCACGTTGGGCGCTGTTTGGACAATTTGTGATGTTCGTCTATTTCAAATTTTATTGATACCTTGAAATTGTAAAAACTATTCGCATTGCTGTGTTAAGAACTTGCATACAGTTTATGAAAAAAGTAAAAAAAAAATACACACGACGAATAAATTCAACAGTGCTTTGATATAAAAACAATTAATTACTATTGAAATGAGCAACTGTTTTTGAAAGTGAAAATGTTTTTGGTCGCAGAATTAAAATTGGTTTCTAGTTGGTTGGGTAGCCAAACTGGAGGTACACATGCATGCAGTTAATAAATGGTTTCTAGTTAGTTGATGATAATAAAATGAAAGCAATTTTTAGTTTGATGGACACCAAATTAAAGAGCAACTAGAATAACGCTAAATAGCAAACATAACAAACAAAATGTGAACTGCAACTTTCATTTTCTCAACAAGTGATCGAAAATATGCATAGTTAGGTACTTTTGGGTTTCATAAACGTGGAATCAGTACTTTAAGACTCTGCTATTCAAAATAGTATTTCCTGTAACTTCCAATCACAAGAAATTAATATATTAGTATATTTTGCAGTATTATTATGAGAAATAAATATTTCAATAGCTATATCAGTACTTGAACAACAACAAAAAATTTCAAAACAGTTCTTACTGTCAACTTTTCCAAATCTTTTCGAAAGTGAGAAACGAAATAAATAAATTTTAAATGTAGACTATTAAAAAATATTGAGTTCATAAAAAACCGATGAAATCTGCCAGCGTTTAAATATCTTACAAATTTAATTTTTCACTACAACTAAGCGAAAATAATTTGAGATTTGATTAGAATCACTTTGAATTTATCGAAATCGATAAAAGTAAAAGTTTGTGGGTTCAGAAAGCTCAACATCAAAGACCCGAGCGGCATCTTCTATGGGTGGCAAATTCAAAGCCATGATCACAGAATTAAATAAGTTGGCTAAGATTTCCTTGAACTTATTCGGAGTGAATTCTCATCTCGTCGTAGCTGCAAGCAGTTAACTTATTTAGAAATTTTCCAGGAAATATTTGCCATTTTGCTGGATCTAGTGAACGATCATTTATTGCGTCCTGGGAAAATTTTGAATTTAATATCAATTCAAAATTTCGAGCGAATATTCTTCTAGAAATCAATTGAGTAAATATTGAAACTTGAAAGTAAGTAATAATTTTTGTTCGTTCCGTGGTATGATTAAAAAATTCCGACCGAAACTCTACATAAAATTAGAGACAATTCTATTTAATGTTCAAGAGACAGAGTTGCCATAAAATTGGAGTGATTCCTATTCTCACTGATAAATGAACCCCGTAACACAAAAATTATTTGCTAAATTTTGCGAGATCGAATCAGAAACATTTCAATCTGTTCAGCTATTTCATGTACCAATAAACATGATATTTAAAGAAATCATATCAAGAATTAATACGAGGATGGGTGAGTGTGGCAGTTCTGAATATCTACCTCGCCTTCAAGATTCGGGGTTCATTATTTTAGGTACAGTATAACCTAGCTTGGTAAGAACTCAAAAGGAATAACACATTGCAATTTGTGCATAAGGCCAGCTTCAAGTTCATGCTAGTGAATAGTTCAAAAATCTTGTAAATTCAGTGTATGGATCTTAGATTGGCTCGTGTTGTTTTTTCTCCGCGTGTCGAAAACCACAAATTGCGAAGCATACTCACTCATGCAAATCAACGCGGCCCGTGAAATCACTAGCCGTGGGAAGCCGACTTAAACCCCATACGTATTGCATGATAAGCTAAATCGTCAGAAATTTCTAGGAATAAGCTTTGATTTGTTTGAAACAAAGAATAAATTTATAATATTCAGAAAACATTGCAGCTGTTAAGGGAAGGTTCGAAAATTTCGATGAAAATTGTGCTCAGAGTTAAGTTTTTTTTTCAGAAAACGACTTTTCAGTTCCCACAATACTAAATAGTTTTTACCTCATGATTTCGCCTTTTAACCGAGTTACATGGAAAATATCGACAAGAAATGCATTAAAAAAATTGCAAAGAAAGTTGGGGGTTAAATTCAAACTAACAGTCAAAATTTCTCCAGAATATTGAACGAAAAATAAATAAATATCCAGCCAATATTGTTGACATAGCCAACAGTTGGCAGTATATCTTCCGCATGTGTGCCTCTTCAATTCGGCAGTTCAGCTCATTGTGCTCGAATTGGTTCCATAAATAAATATTTTTATTGACATTTTTTTGGCCGTTCAAACAATATTTCGACGGGTATGTGCTGTTTCTAAATTAAATCAAAATTTATTGTTGCATAAAAAGGTTTTTGATTTAAATTTGACAATCTTCAATTTTTCATAATTCATATTTCTTGGAAATTACTATTCATGTTCCGTTTATTCTGTGACCTATCACTTTGTCGATTGACACTATTTTAAAGTATCGGACTTATTATTTCAATAAATTATAATCTCTATCAGCAAAAGTCCAGATTTGATGGATTAGTACCTACTAGTACAATTAGAATCATAGTATTATCAGTAGCTTACAGTCACGTTAGTCAAAACATTATAAAATAAGATCACATTTGCTTATAATATTACATTTAATGAGTATTGGAAGTGAAAGCCGTCGACTAATTGGTGAAAAATAAGTCAAATTCAATGTTTTTCACATTTTTCACCTCCAAGTTTATAGAAGCTCTTGTAATTGGTCCGAAAATTCAACTTGCAATTTTTAATACCTCGTTACGTTGTAAGGTCTTTCGAATGTATTAAATTCTGCGCACCTGTCTCTACTTGCAAACACTCATTTAGTGTATTAAGGACCCTTTAAACCTTTCATTTTCCTCGCCCTTCGGAAAGATGGTTCTTATTCACACATTCATTTTTATTTAAAAAACCGTTCAAAAAAATTAAGTAAAAAGTATAATTTCAATATTTCTTAGCTTAGATAATACCAGGTTATGCCAAGTGAAATTTTTCTGGTTTTGAATAGTTTAACACTGTTTTTCCAAGTTTAAATTTAAAAACATTCTGGATGAAATTATGGCAAAAACTTTGTGAGGGTTGATGATACTTTTGCAAAATTTTGCAATGTTTATTGCCAAACGTCGCAGAAATCTATATTTTTTGGCTTTTGAAAAATACGCGAGGAATGTAGCAACCCTTTCGAGGTTCTTACATATAAATCGTGTTGAGTATATCATTTAATTTCCGGAATTGCAAAACAGTTTCCCCGGCAGACCATAACTGTTAGATACTTGTGGCATTTCTATCCAACTTTGGGCACGATTTTAAATGTGAAACATTTTCGATAATAAAAATTTTTTTGAAAATACTTTTCTTTACAAGAAGTTAAGTAATATGTAATAGTTACTAGTATATACAGTTACCTGCAACATTGTTCACAAAATGTTTTTAAATTATGATTGTTTAACGTTTACGGTAATAAATTGCGAACAGTTTTCTTGGACATCTATCGCAACTGTGTAAATTTTGAAACAATAGTATCTCAAATACTTCTGTCGGTTTTTTGAAGAACTGACTTCAGTTAGAAATCTTATGTGAACAATTTTACGAGTGAAAGGCTTTTGATAAGAAATAATTTAAATAAATGTTTTTGCTGTATTTATTCTGGATTGTTATTTATTTGTGGTAAAAATTATTTGATTTCGAATAGGTTAGGATTTGTTTCAAATGCTCTTTATTTGTTGATGTTTTAAAGATATGGTGAACAAAATTCTATTGCAGCAGATATTAAATTGAAATATTCTTTGAAAAGCTTGGTATTGTGTATCGATTGGTTTTATTTTGTTATTTAAAAAAAGTTAAATATCTAAGGCAGAACATCGAAAGGTGGACGTTCAAAAGTTCTTTCTCCTGAAAATGGACAGTATTTTCGCCGCATAATAGTAACTGGTGCTGTGAAAAATACTACTGAAGCCAATGCAGAATTGCAAAACTATCAGGGTATTAGTGCTTTAAATGATACAGTTCATGGCTCTCGCCGAAATGCAGGCTTGCGAGCAAAAGCTCCAGTTGGGAAACCATTTTTATCTGACCGACACAAAGAAGCACGTCTAGTTTTTGTAAAGGACAATCCAAATTGGATTGTTGCATACTGGATGTCGGTAAGATGGTCTGATGATATCAAGATAAATCGTCTTGGATCTGATGGCAGGACTTAGACTTGTATTGACGATGCCTTCGGACTTCAGGACCATAATTTCATAAAGCTCGGAAGCTTGGTCAGCATTTAGAAAACACATTTTACGAAGCAAAAACGTAGCGCAAAAAGTGTATGACTTTTGGAATAAGGTTCAAAATGAATGGATAAATATTGTGTCCCATATCCCAGACAACCTTAACCCGCCCAACAGAATTAACGCAGTCTTGAAAACCAAATAAGGCTACACAAATTATTAAAAGTAGAATAAATCACTCAACCGCATAAGTGTTCACATGAAGAAATAGGTTCAGTTTTCATTAATGTGTGAATATATACACTCCTGGCTGCTTAAATAGCAACAGCCGTTTCAAAAATTGTTTAACCCAAAATCTCCACTTTCCTGAGACAGAGAGTAAAACTTATTATCGCAAATGAAAGGCTACTTTATTGCTCGTAGTGTCCAAGAAAAAATTTAGAGTCTTAATTATTAATAGTGAAATTGTCGTGGCATTTTACTGATGAACCGATGTATGTTGAAAAATGGATCACTTGAATAGGAACACCACTGAAATTTTGATATTACTTAAAATAAAAATAAAAATAGTATGGAATGTTTGCTTTTAGCAATGATGAAATAATGGAGAATCTCCATTATTTTAAACGAATCCAAAAATTCTATTGGACATCGAGTCATACAAGGTATGTTAAGGTAGCTCAAAGAAATTTCATCCCAAGCGACTTTGCTTGCCTCAGCCAGCTGGTTTTTTTCGAACTGCTTGCCATATTTAAAGACTGTTTGCATCGGTTGGTTTCAGGTCTGAAGCTTTTTTAATCACACGTTTCACCATTGTTAAACTAACATCAAATCCAATTATTGCCCGAATTTTAGCCATTGATGAAGCCACATTAGTGGCTGCTCGCAAAATGGGTCGTTTATCCTGGACAGTTAGGACTCTCCGTAAATGCTCATTCAAGTTTTTCCAACACTAAGAAGTAGTTTTTTTTTGATTTTTTAGCAAATTTTGTGAAGTGTTAATCGTCAGTTTGCGCCATTTTCGCAGTAATTAATTTTTTTCCTCTACCCACGATAATCAAAGCTTTAAAATTAGAGGCAAATCAGAATACTAAATGATTATCGAAAATTTGAGAAAAACAACGACTGAGCTGCAACTATCAGCATTCAAATGGCTCAATTTCAAACGTAAATTTACTAGTTTATCAACAAAATGTTACAATAATTGTATTGTCATTAATTGAGGCACTACATTTTTTCTCGGAAACATAGAGCAGTAAATAAGCCTTTCATTTGCGATACTAAGTTTAGCTCTCTGTCATACAAGAGTGAAGATTTTGAGTTGAACAATATTTGAAGCGGTTGTCCCTATTCAAGTGGCCGGGAGTGTAATTGTAAATTGGAAACATTTTGAATTTGTTTCTAAATCTGTTTACTAAAACAATTTTCACCAATTTTTATTTATGTTTCATTTTGTAATGAACTAAACCCGTGCCACAAGATTTTGTGAACAGTTTTGCGGGCCATCCTATATTTTTGAATTTATCCGCGAAAAAATTTCCAACCGGTATCCTCATTTTTCAAGATGTCCAATATGTTTGACCCTTTAATTGAGCAACTGAATTTGTTTTTTGAATTGATTCCATGAATCATTACAATAACTAATTTTAACATTTTTTTCATTTGTTTATTTTAGTTATTTTGAGTTGCAGTAACTATTCAAATTTTAAATAATAGTGATTATTAATTAACCATTAATATTCTTACAATGCATTCCAACTATTTATTAAAAGTTTATTTTTTTATTTTTTTATCATAGGAGAGAACATTTGTTTTTTTAAAATAAGAACGGCACTTTTTTTAAAGGAAAAAGAACAATCGCACAATAAAATCTGAAATACGGACACTCCGACACAGAAGACCTGGTGATTTATTACTTTTGTTAATTTTAATTAACATAAAATTTTATATACATGTCTTTACGTCGTTATGCTTTACGAAAAAATTAATTTTATGATATTAACAGCTGTTACAAGAGTTATATTAACAACCTCCAAACATTTCTATCATCTGAACCTCACATGCATCTTTCACATTACTGTGGCAATGTTCTCATCATATGCGTACCAAGGAAACAAAAACGTTTCAATATTATTAACATTACTTCTCATAATGCAAAAAATCATGAATATTTTTTTGTTTCTTGGAGTAGTATTCTTCCTTATTTTACTTGAATTAAAAATTGTTGTATTGTGCTGAGTAACTGACATTGAAAATTTTACAATTTTTCATCAGCAATATGGTTTCAATAACTCATCATACTACATTCACAATTTTCTCCGATACAAAGTCATCCGGAGAATAATTAACAAAATTGTTAATTAAAGACCATGTACGGTTTCGGTATCTAAATAACATACTTTTATCAGGATTTGCCGATTCATTCAAACAAAACACAGGTCGTCTACAAATTGTTTTTTTAACTTTAAGGGATGTTATCTCACAAAATGACCCAAGGGTACAAGCATGCTCGATTACGAAGCTTTTTTTTTACTGTTTCTACCTAATATACCAAGCTGTATTGTAAACTGAGAGACAAATAATTTTTTACGGCAGATAAACAATTCGAAGGATCAAATCAACTCTTGACATCCACAAAAAAATCCGTTTACAAGAAAGGTTTGCATAAAAAAGGAATTTACATCCTTTCCAAGCCTTTTCCTTAGAATGAAGGTTAGCTATCAAGTAATGAATAAATGAGCATAGGCTACTTTCGAAGATTTTCGGTAGGTATTTGGTGAGGTCATGACTTGTTTTTTAAGTTTAATGTATTTTAAAAAATCATGGTATTTACATGGTTTCTCATGGATAACTATGAAACTGGATAGTTTCGCCTAAATTTCAAACCTCGTAAAGAAGGTTGAACTGTGTATTTATTTAAAAACTTGAACTTGACCTAAAATGAGATAGCTGCTACACTTGAACATCAAATGCCGACTGCCTCAAGTCTCAGCAACAATGACTCTTCAGAAATAAACCTCAAATGTAAGGCAGTCATTTGTTATCGCAAAGATGCTCAAGAAATATCTTCCCTTAAACCGAAGTGATGTCCTCGAAATCACTCTGAACTTCTTCAAGTTTTTTTTTGGTTTACAGCTGTTGTATTTCGCAAACTCGCTGTTCGAAATATGTATCCCAAATCAATTTTATCCAAAAAAAAAGACACACTTAGCAATCGAGAACTTCTCAGTTTTTTCTTGTTCTTTTCGTATTTCTTTCTGTACAGATGTTTGCAACCTACAAACCCCCATAATATCATGTCCTGCAAAACATCAAGCTATTGTTCGTAATCCATATCGGGCAGCATGTTGTTGAATCGATGTCGATAGGGTCATCGTGTTCTTCCACTTGCTTTCTTATCACGACATATAACATAGATAGCGGTAAGGATAAAAATTTACAATATGAACAATAACAAAAAAAATCTTCAAATCGAGATGGTCAAATAACACTTCTATATGAACACTATTCGATCACTTTAAAAATGTCCTTTTTCGACAAAATAAGAAGAAGAGTAGCCTATCATGATAAGCATAAAAACACTCACAACCGAATGAATTCAGTGATGATTTTCCCGTTTCCGGACTGTGTTGTACTGATTCACTTCACTGCACATCAAGGACGTGTAATGCTGAGACGAGGAACGTGCAAGCAGCCACACGTCTATTATTTATTACATCCTTCGAAAAGGTCACTACTTGCTGAGATACGCGAAACGCATTTCAATCAATCTTTTCACATAATGCAGTCATCGTCGCATATTTACCGACACACAAGCGATTCCTGCTGTCTCCTGCCGCTTGAGACATTTGTTTTTCATTTAGCCGGTTTCGACAAAAGTATCCTTACACTTTTATTGGATCGCCATAAATTTCCTTCCACTATCCGCAAATAAAACAAACACTTTATTGATGGCTTATCACGAAATCGACACCTTCTTCGCTCAGGATGTGTTTTTTGAGTTCTCAAGGAAGTTTAAGATGGACTAGTGAAGGACGAGATATTGCGCTCCGAGCCACATTCCTCGTTGCTTTTCCAATGGAAACTGAACACTCTACGGCCGAGGAAAATTGTTTTTCCCAATCATCTAAACGTGCCACTGCTGCTGAGAATGGGATCAGAAGCTTTTCCGACGTAGATGGTAGTGAGGAAAATTCAAATACGGACTGTAAACGATTTTTGGAGAGATTCTTGCACTCGTGAGCTTTTCGTTTGGGTGTTGAAACTTTTTACCATCAACGAGTGGAGAGTTTACACTGTGATGCGGAGGCATTTGGACAGAATATTTCAAAGCATGTTTGTAAGAGTGGAAATATGAATAAAAGAATGCTTTGAAAAAAATCCGAATTGAATAACTAAGCGAACTTTTACTTCCTAATTATCAACGTGCTTTTAAAATAAAAAGCCAAAAACACAAAACAGAAAATCAAATTTCAATTTGTTTTTCTTCAAATACCTTCAACAATACTTTTGGGAAACTTGATCTGGTAAATTCTTATCTGCTCCTATATTTTTGAAACAATTTTAATATTTTGTCTTAAAGGATTAACCTATGGATATTAAAATCTATTTTATGTTAACTAATGTATAGCTTTGAAATGGATAGCAGTTTACATTGAATCGTCACGTATTTAACTAAAAAAAATCGAACATTATCAAAATAACTGTTTATAATAACATAAATACCGATGAAAAATTCAAGGAAACACATAAAGCATAATTCACTCTTAAATTAAAAAAATCCTGTAAATGTGTGGTCTATGCTCTGAAAAATGCGAAGAACTTCAATCTGATCTTTTACCAGTGTATTTTTAAACATTCCACAAAAAAATCTGCACAAAATTTTTTCGGAGAGCAAAAAAATGGTGACATCAACGAAAATTTGAAAAATTTAAAATTTTCAATGTGTAGTGGATGACACTATGAGCTTACGTTCAAGTTTTTAGGGTTGGGGACGCAATTCTTTTGGGCGCGATCTTGGAGACTCAGAAACCATGGTTTGAATTTGTGTAGCATTTAATTTGCAGCAACTGGTACATACATTACCTTCTTGTGATGTCAATATTAAACAATAATGGAGAACATATTTGGAGCGCCACAAGCTCTTTGTTTTCATTTTTACCACGAAATATTTCTTAAATCTGTTTTGAAACAATTTTGTCACCAGTCGTTTGCGATATTGTTTGTTTTAATTGCTGTACGGGAGCTAGTGTGTATCAAGCGAGAAGTCACGTGAAAAACGTGTTTGTAGTTCAAGTAGTCCGCTTACGATGACAAATACCCCGTGCGAAATAATTTGGGACATTTTAGTTGACACTATCCACTATGTGCTAAAAATCAAGTTTTTGGGCGCCATTTTGGAAAGAATAAAAAATGAGACACTCACATAGCACTGAAACCATAGCTCTCACAAAACAATGAAGTATGGCAAACTTACGTAGATTTTAAAATTGCTGTTTCCACGTGACTTTTTCCTATACAGGACATAATAGTTAACAAGAAAAGTTAGCCATAAATTTTATGGTGACTCCACGTCTTTTATGTATTACCTCTTCAGATAGAGAAGTCCTAAGTTCCAAATGCTAGCCTGTCAGTCTCTCGCTAGGCATTTATGTTATATGGCTTTAAAAAAAGTTGGGAAAATATGAAACGTAGACAGATTTTTATTGACTATTTACACTACCACGATACTACTAAATTTTGGCTCCATTCGTGGCTTTGACCATTATTAGATTCAATACTACCTAATTTTCCATAAATTTTCAAATAACATTCGGAACGTTATTTGGACAAAAACACGGATCGAAACCAGGTTTCAATCGATCAATGGCAATATGCAAAAGATGTTGATTGTTGATTTCACTAAACTGTTTGGCACAATATGTAAAGGAAAAGCAGTGCTCCTAACAAGAAAATGAATCTTATATTAAAAAACCTGCTTAATATATATATATTCATCGACTTTTCCTGAGATTATCAACAATGAGATTTTTGAGATTGTCTTCATTCATGAGAGCATTAACAAATATTTGGGCATCCATCCATATCTTAACATCGCAACTGTTGAAAATGTGTATCTGACAAACGAAACAATCTCAGTGCAACGTAAACGGTCTGAGTCATTTCGAAACGCGTCAATCATAAATATGTATTTTTGAGGCAGTGTAAATGTGCTTTAAATGTATTGATAGTTTTGACGTATATGAGGTAATTGAAATACGATTAAGTTTAATAGTTTGACATCGACAATTGCTGAACAACACATTTAAAAAAATATTTAAATTCAGCCGTGGCCAATTTTTAGGTATCATTAAAATTTTAATTTAATTTGCCATTGGCTCATATGGCTTTTACAAGGATTACTAAACCAAATAATGATCAATTTACAATTTATTTTACGGTACCTGGCATTTGGAAGTTAGATTTTGGAAGAGATCGGAGAGTAAAGGAGTATGATAGGACTGAAAAGTTGGTTGTCTGTTCGAGCTTTTTGGTAAATTGGTTTAATAATAATAAAAGTCGTGACTTTTTCTTTCACCAAATTTTTATTTTTGATTTTCAAATATATATTTCGGCTACTACTTGTAGCCTTCTTCAGTGATATGTTCACGACGAGTCGTGAAGAAGGCTACAAGTAGTAGCCGAAATATATTTGAAAATTATTATTACTGAAAAGTTGACTAGATGCCACCCTCAAATGGTCTAAAGATGATCCCAGGACAACTAAGTGTGACTTTCAAGAAAGATGGGGGCGATATGAGTCGCCTAAATGCAATTTCTATAGTCTCAGATTTTCGGGATGGATTTTTATATTGGACAATTTTTGGAAAAATTTACTTTTTGCACTTGCTACAGTTTATCAAATTTTGTTCCTGTAAGGCCTCAAATATACGCTATGTTACAGTATACTTACATTTATGATTTGCTAGGTTATCCTTGTTCAACTGCCTGTGCAGCCTGTCCACAGCACAGGATACTCAAGAGTCGCACCTCGCGGCTTATTGTTTATTGAGAGTGGTAGCATCTTGTTTTCAGCAGCCAACCTAATTTGTTTGAGAACTTCCGTGGGTTCTCAACGTCCTGCTATTAAGGTGATGTCATCCGAATACTTCTGAATACTTTTTAGCCAAATGGGTCTGACTAGCAAAACGAGAAAAAGGAAGATTTTTGATGGAAAGGTCATTCAAATAAAATTGAAAAAAGTAGCGTCACGTATGGAGCCTTAAAGAACGCCAAAGTTTATTTAAGTCGAAGTTGCTTCGCGATTAATGATTTTAACAGAATGTGACCCGTAACATAGGAAACTTGCAATTTACTGGCAAAGAGAGGGAGGACATTGGGCTACGAGTAACTTATAGATCACATCTGTGGTCCACACAGAGTCGAACTCTTTTTCTAGATTAATAGTGCAAACTACGGTTGCTTCCTTATTCTGAAGTTCGAAGGATATGAAATCGGCTGTTCTTTTGATGTTTAAGGCGTAAAATCAAAACGTTTGTTTTTGATCATAGGCAATGCAAATTTCAAAAACAAACGAAACACGACCTTTTCAAGAGTTTGACCTATATTGAAAGCATAAAAGCGAGAAATGTGCATCTGATCATTTTTAATTTCCCATTTCCCTTTGGAAAGTTATTGTAATGGGGTCGATTTTTCGAATCCAAAACTTTGACATATCTCCGCGTTTTAAGGTCTCTAGAATCCAAATCCATCGTTTTTAGAGAGATGTCTGTGAGTGTGTATGTACGTATGTGCGGATGTGCGTATGTTCGTTTGTGCGTTCAGAATTCTTTTTCGTCGCGATTATCTCAAGAACCAAAGATCGGATTGACGTGTGACTGGTTTTAAACGACGCGTAATTACGTAACTTAAAACTGAATGAATTTTCAGCAAAATCGGTTTAGCCGTTTTTTATTTAGGATGAAAAAACTGAAAAAACGACTAAAAACTGCTTATTGCATATTAAACTGTTGAAACGCACTATTAATTCGTGCAGATATCAAATACTTTCATAGTAATGTTGTTATTATTGTGCGTTTTAGCAAACTTGTGATAAAATTTGTAAAAAATGTTATTTCAAAAAAAAAAGATTAATTTACAAAATTCCAAACTTATATTATCAGGTTTGGGTGAATGGGAGTAGAGACGCTAATGCAGTTAATAATTGGATATTGTTATAAATAATTTAATATTGTTAATAACAATCAAATAATATTAGTTATAATTTGATATTGTATATATAAAGTCAATTATAATTATTCAGTAACGGTCAAACATTCTTAATAACGAATGATTATTGTAAATAATAACCAAATACCCTCAATAATAGTTGTGGATTCCGAGGCCGAGATGGAGAACGAGGTTGAGGACGAAGTGGAGGACAAGAAAGATGACAAGGACGAAGAGGACGAGGTTGCCGAGGCTTTGGTAGAGGATGACGTGGAGACGTCTTCCTCTACCAAAACTTTCATGGTTAGATAAAAAATTGATAAAAATAATAAAAGTAATTGTATTAATTTAGAATAATAATGTTTAATAGTAATTACTAATAAAAGTCATTAATAATAAAAGCAAATTATAGCTTTTTATTCACCCCACTTGGAAGTCGTGTGGGCCTCAAGGGTCGCACTTAGACCACATTTTTATTTTTTTGGAATTGAAACGAGCAGACATTTTTTTCAAGATTCAGGTATATAGCCGTTATATACATAATTGTTGATGACGATTGTTTTATCATTATCATTGACTATCTTTCTGGCTATTTACTAAAACCTTTTGTTTGCTTTGATGACAATTACTTGGTTGGAAATGCATCAAATTGAAATTTCGACAAATAAAACAAAGATGATTTATACATGTGTTGATAGCGGATAATTTTCCAGCCGTGACTGTTTTCATCTGCACGAACACATGCACCTGGGCAAGGCCATTCGCCGTCTATAGTCAACGTGTCGTACATTTTGTATCTTTTTAAAGATTTAAAAGGTAAGGTCATGGGCTCGTAGCATTTTCGGCTTGCCATACAACAACGGAAATGAACTGAGACCGTTCGGAAGATGGCTTAAGGTGAAGTGCATTAATTCTGGCTGAGTGGTTGAAACCACTTTTTAGTGACGGCAACAGAAAATTGAAGAAATTGAAACTGCTATGCAGGCAGGTAGACCTCGTACGTTGAATATTAAATTACTGAGTCGTTTGATGTGCGAAATGTATAAAAAATGGGCAAAATATTTCTCAGATCCTGTTCAGTGTAACCTATAATATTATTTCACATAGACATATGCACACACTCGAATATATATAGACGGTTTTTTGGTGTGCTAACGAACAAATCTAGTCAACGAAATGGATGAGAATCTAATAATCATATGAAAGCTTGGTGAGTTCATGGACTTCTGTTTGCAAATTCCATTTTCTGCACAGAAAGCGGCAAAATTCAGTTGAAATTAATGCCGGTAGCAATGATGATATGAGGCCTCCGAAAAATAGAAACTTGCCCAAACGCATGATTCTCTGAAACACGAAATGGGTTTTAATTGTGATGAAAATGATGATGGTACGTACGTATGTCGTCAAAAGGCGGGCGCAAATTTAAAGTTTCTATAAGGACGAAGGACTCATCATGGTAAGTTGTGTAGAGTAAATTTAAACACAAGCCATTGTAATTACTCACTGAAAGTTTGCGCATAAAACTATGCTAAATGAGGCTACTAATATAGCTCGATGTAGCTGTTCTCAAGTAGAAAGTTTTGATATTTTCCAACTATGTTTGATTGAAGTTTTGAAGAAAATTCCGACTTTCATAGACTGAAAGGTTTTAATAACTTATGGTGTAATCAATTTTATAGTTGAAAAGTTTGTTTCCAGTTGAAATCATCTAAAGAAACTGGAGAAATATTATGAACACTTACTGAAATTTAAAGTTTAGCTTCGCTTGTATCTGAACGTGACCTGGTATTTTATGAAAGATAACGTGGAACGTTATAGAAAAGCAATCGAAATTTATATAGGCTCGCATTAAATAGAGGCAAATTAATAAACAACTTTGAACAAAAACATTCACTTAAGAAATGAATAGTCTTTGTTGTTATGAGACTACCTCAAAACTAACTAAACCAAGCGTATACTGCATTTCTCAGAATTGCTGTTAAATTTCAATTCAGGGTGTACGAACATGAGAAATTCCTACATGTTCACTTCCAATAATATGTTCATAGTTCTGAATCATCTCAGTTTTGTTAAAGGAGAAATTAAATTTGGTTTTAGCGAAGTGCAATTCAGAATAATTTATGGTATGGTATGAGAGATTCTTCGAATCGCCCGAAAAATTAAAATTGAAATCGTCAACATAAATTTACGTTTTAAGGCCTTAAGAGTATATTTGAATTGTTTTTGAGAAAGATGTATTTATGTGTGTGTCTATCTACGTACGTACAGTGACCGGCATATACATTGAGACAATTGCAAACAAAATTAAGATATCACGATTCAGGGAAAAGTACGGCAGTGCAAATATCAAATTAATTGAAAAAGTAACAAATGATCACTATTAACAACACATACTTAAAACAAAGCGAAATTAGTAAGTAAAAAGAAATAAAAGAGCCAAGCAAAGAAAATATATATACTATAGTATAGAGTATATATAAAGTGTTTTTAGAAAGGGAGATGTATGTGTGTGTTTGTGTACGTACGTACTTACGTTCGCGGACACTTTTTTCTACGAGCATAACTCACGTAAACAAAGTTGTATCGACTTCGTTGAGGTGTCAATGGAAACGTCTTTGCAATCATAAGAGCTGTTTAGTTTTTGGGATACTTCAGTCGGGGGTTTGTTGTTTTGCCCCTCCGAAGGTCATTTCTGGCATGCGTTATATCTCGCGAACCAAACATACGATTTGCATGGCTAAGTTGTCAATCGACGGGTATTAGCATTTTTGTGAATCTATCAAATTTTGTAAAAAATCGTTGGAGCTGTTTTTTTAATTCAAGAAAAAAGAGCAAAAAATTAGGGTTTTTTATAAACAATAAATTTTTAACCTGATTTACGGAAAACAGTATTCAATTTTTATAAAATTTATATACTTCAAGCTGTGCTTGTAAAAACACCATCAAAAATTTTTCTCATGATAACAAGAAACATTAAATAAAAAATAAAATGATCTCATCTCATGATCTTCAAGGTCATTTCTGCCATTCGCTATATCTCACGAACCAGATATAATATTTGCATCATTAAGGTGTCAATCGACTTGTTTTAACATCTTTTTGATTATTTTAACATTATAAAAATCCGTTTCATCGTTTTTTTAAATTTAATAGAAGAAAATGCGAAAACTTAGGGTTTTTTCATTAAAAATATTTTTTTAACCTGATTTGCACAACACAGTACTAAATGTTTATAAAATTTATATATTCCTATCAGTTTTTGAAGAGAAACCAGCAAAACTTTTTTCATGATTCTGAAGAAAAAATTCAATTAAAAATAAAAAATCATTCAAAGTTACCATATGAAAGGGGTTCTTCCGAATGATATTATCTTATATCTTTCATTCTAAAGACTTTGTTGTAAAGTCAATCAAAGTTTTAAAATGTTTGGATAATTTGAGCAGATTTTAATAGTTTTTGCAGTCTTTTAATTAAAAAAAGCGGCTTAAATTTTGAAAACCATTAAAATTTCAATCAAATTTGCATTTAATCAATCATCATCACCCATCCTCCAAAACCCTTATTTATTCAATGACCCTCCCATAGATGATATGATTAATATTAACTCATTCCTGTTACTGCTATAAAAAACCTATCATTATTATTATTTAAAGTAGTATTATTTTCAAAATTATCACTGTGTTCAATATTTTTAATGTTTATTTAGATATTACTGGGAAGTTGACCGTGTGGACCTGAAGGGTCGCACTTCGCGGCTTGTTTATTGTAAAGGCGTTGTTGTAGACATGGAAAGGAAAGACAGGTGACGGACCGGCCAGAAAATCCAGACAAGCGCCAGATAGGCCAGACAGATGTCAGACATGCTAGACAGACCAGAAATGTCAGACAGGCGTATGGCAGGTCGGCCAAGCATCAGACAGGCGCCGGGCAGGCCAGATAGATGCCAGGCAGGCCAGATAGATGCCAGGCAGGCCAGATAGATGCCAGGCAGGCCAGACAAACATCAAATAGGCGCGGGACAGGCCAAGCATGCTAGACAGGCGCAGGACAGGATGAAAAAGTGTCAGACAGGCGCTGGACAACCAAGACAGACTACACAGGTGCCAGATAGACCACAAAAGTGCTAGACAGGCACCAAATAATCGCCAGACAGGACAGAAAGGCGCCTAACAGGCCAGACAGACGTGTGGCGTGGCAGACTTGAGGTGTATCAGACAAGTAGAGTAGCAGACACGTTGCACACAGGTGCAGGTGGTAGACAAGTACCAGACAGGCGCAGGACGGGCCAAATAAACGCCAAACAGGCCACCAAACGGTAGACAGCTGAGGCAAACCAGACAGGCCAAACAGACGTCGAACAGACCACACAGGTCAGAAAGGTGCGAAAGACACCAAACGAGCACTAGGCAGGCCGAACAAACCAGACAGGCCAAACAGGGGCCGGATAGAATAAACAAGCCTACACCCACATGCAGACTTCTTTCCAAAAACACTTTAACTTCACTCTAAAGACTTTAAAACATAAAATTATGTCGAAAATTTTAATTTCGATTTTTGTGATAATTACAAGAACTATAGTGTAACACAAACTACAACGAGCAAACAAAACATATGCTGACCATCATGACGGACTTCAACAATATTTATAGATTGCCATCTGATAACCCGGCACGAGTCAAAGCATTGTGAGTCAGGCTTTGTGTGTATATCCCTAGTCCATTGTTTCTATCATGAACAATGAAATAAGAGCGACTCAGCAAAACAATTGAAGACTGGGAATGAGTTCAGCATGGCATAAGAATGAAAACGAATCCGGGGTTATTGGCATTTTATTGATTACATCTGCGGTAAGGTTCTTGAAGCCAATAAACTACGCTTTATTGCTTGCACTTGCATTTTGTGACCATGGTAAAATATCGGAAATAGATTTAGGTCAGCAACATGTAAATAATATTTAATTAGTTAATAAGTTGTATATAAGGAATATTTTTGTTTAATAGAAATGATTATCAATGAATAAAATAACATTCATACTAGAGAATTTGGACTGCCTACATCGGCATCCTTCTTTTGGTTGTTCATTGCGGCGCTTGCGTTGCGTTAGAAATATATGCAGCTCCTTTCCTTGCCATCATCTTTGGTGCTTGCGCCGATAAATAGGTAATTTTAAACATTAGTTTGAATGGCACTCCAAACTCATTTCATGGGGATCCTGCCAACCCATTTCATGGAGATCCTGCCAACCCATTTCAGAACTTCCCATATACTGTTCGTTTGTGTTTTACACTATCTAACCAACTAGGCATAAAAATTTCAAGTGATTTTAACTGTTACAAAAAATTTACAAAAAGTGGGTCTAATTAAGATTTTTTTTTATCAAAATAATGCTAATTCGGAAAGTGATATCCGCATAATTATTTTTGAATCGATTGATATACTTTTTTTGGAATCATATATGATAGTTCAAGGACATAAGTGTCGGCTGATTCGGAAAAATCAAATAACATCCTCAAATTACGCTATTTGCTTTCCGACTTTTAGTCAAAGCAGTATTACGAAGCAAAATTTCAAAAAATCTTTCAATTGTATAAAACACGGAATGTCTACTGATCAATAAAAAAATGAAGATATCTTTGGTAGTTTCTAAGGAAAATCACCGTGGGTACCAAACAAATGCAAGTGTTCAGGGAAACAGTTTTTCTCAAGCCTTTTACTTCGCGCGCGCAATCTGGCAACAAAAATCTCGTTAAGTTCCGTGCCTTTAATTATTGCGAGTGAGTGTAATATATTTTTGCTTTTGTTCTAGATCATAAGTAACAGGAAGAATTCCTGATTCCATAGGTAATGGCTACAAAAGTAATGGCTCCAAAGGCAAATAATAGAAAACTAAAAGTAGCGTTTTTTAAATTTTACTCTATTGAAAACTGATACCGCAATTTTTTTACAAAAAATACATGAAGATTTGCTCGCCGAAGTTTGTACGTCGTACTAAAATAAAAACAGAATATTAATTTATTTTTGGTGAGTGTTTAGCTAAAAATAAATCGATTTTCCATTTTTTTATTTAAACGCAAAGTAGAAACTTAAAGTGACGAAGTTCATTTAGAACAAAAACATTTAACGGTTGCGACTTTGAAGCGGCAGCTGATAGTTGTTGCATATGCTATGTAAAAAAAGACAAAAGCAGGTGAAATTCAAAATAAACTGAAGATGCTGGTAACAACTCGGCAAATACGGCAAATTCATAATAAAAGTAGTATGATCCAGTTAAAGGCAATGTCTAGAAAACCTCCACCAGCATGAAACCATAAATTTCCTGAAGTAGAGTTTGAAAAAACCCATATAGCATGGGATTTAGAACGAAAATCTCTATTTTTTCCTAATTAGAATAAATTCAGTTTGGGCCAACCTTGTCATAATTAACAAGATCAAAAGGATATGTGCTGCAATGATTAGAAGAATATTCGTAAAGAGACTCTGGAAAGTTTGTTAATTCGATGAAAAATCGCATTTTCCAGTGCATCCTTAATAAAAGCAGCAACACATAATACTAGCAATGAATGTGTATTAGAATAAATGTGACACTTTTGTAAAATGTGAAGGTGAATTTATACTATTTTCGCTATTTTATACTTTTCACAAACTTGTTTAAATCATTTTTTTATTAATAATGTAAGAAAACAAATTAAACGTCCGAAAGGCAAATTGAATAACAGCATTATTCTCCAATAATATAAACCAATTATAACATACTCCTCACATTTGCATAAAAACAAACTAAAGTTGAAACAAATTGCAAATATTTTTGCAACAAACAGATTTCAAGAGAACTGTTCCATTCTTAAACATTTGATTCACATTCGAATTTTAGATGCAAAGATCTAAATTAGACGCTATCTATTTATTACCCCACAAATGCGTGCTGCAGCTCATGTGAAAACATCATTCACCTATGTACTTGTCCCCCAAAACATTCTACAAATGTTTTCATGTCACACTATTAACATGTAAACTTTGCAAATATATTCACACCTCCCATAAATTAACACATCATAAGTGAAATGCCTGCGAACTGTTACACATTAACAACGTACATTCAGCGTCGCCACTTGCAAGCAATTCAACAAAAATGGAGAGAGAGAAAATGCAAACATGCGAGCAAACAGAATATTCATACAAAATGTTCACACGCCAACAAAGTTGTGAGCCAACAAACAATGATTTTATCGAGCAAATAACTAATTGCAACAAATTATGGCCTCGAGTCATAAACTTTTTACGGTTTCAAATGGAATTCCAATCCATTTTCTTAATTGTTTGTAGGGATATTAAGTACATTTTCCGCAACAATTGGAAATATGGACTGTTTTGTCGATGTCACAAACATTAATAAATTTGAAAGTTCAATCATATAACATATATATGATTTTCCAAATAAAGTATTTTTGCATATATTTTTTGATGATAGGAAAGCAGGAAATGCATCCGTTCTAAAAACTAAATAGAAATTCTAGTTTCCTCCATTCGTCAAAGTTTCATGGTCATCTTGGCTAATAATAGTTTGGTGACCTAGTCTTGTCGTTAGATCAAAAGGATCCGCTGTTGCGTCTTTTGAGTATCGTTTTGTTCAGAAGCAATTAATAGTGCTTAGAAATGAGCAACATCTGTCCAATATTTTAAATTTATTTATTAATGTATTCAAGTAGACGAAGAGATTCAAAAGGAATTTGAATTTATCGCAGTAGTCATGAGTAGAATGCTTGAGTAATATTTATGTATTTAAATTTTGGTTCGATTTACATTTATTTGAAATATGAACTTATTGATTATACTGCAGAAATTATAATTGTATTGAAACAATCTTTCCAACCAGATTTATTATCAGCCTTTTATTTAAGGCATGGAGATTGAATTTCACTAGCCGAACTACCTGATATGTTGATAAATACACATAATATTACTGAGTAGAACAGCAGAAAATATATGATTGAATTAAAAACTAGTCATGAATTAGTCTAAGAAAGCCCATGAAGTTTTCTTGGAATAACCTGAAAATCATGATTTTAGGACGCTAAATAAAGATTTTCGGCGCATCAAAAATCCACCTGCAAGTGTTCATAAATTTATTCACCTGTTTGTTTGGTAATTATGTATTTTATTTCCTACAAAACGTTTTGTTTAATGGTACAGAGTTTTGTGTGTCTTCACTCATAATATCAATAAATTTAATTTGTGAATATTTTGTTTAGTAGTATAGTAGTTTCAAGGAATGTTTACTACGAAACAACCTCATTTGTGGATCCTTATCTAGCTTATAACTTTCACTACCACACAAGCTCTCCATCGCGCTATTATCAGTCAATTTAAACTCAAATTCGCAGCATTTTAGCTCTAACAGGTATTTTATTGATTCTGAAAACTGGTCGTTCCCAAATAACTTAAAATGGAATACCTCCTATCTTACGTAGATACAACACTAAAACAAACATTTAAGCTTTAAAATTCATTTTGATAATATCAAGTAACATTCCTGTGCGATACAGCTCCTCAAAAATTAAAAAAACCTATTTTTTATATTCTAGTTTTGCATCCTTATTCCTTTTTCTCGAAATTTCACATTCATAACACACAGTTTTGTTTTTATAAAATCAAATGGATTTTATGTTGTGATTGGACACGTGGAACATGAATTTTCTTTAATTTATCAAATGCTGGTGGCAAAAAACCGATAAATACAGTCAACTACTATTGAAATTTTTCGAATTACGGTGTCAATCGACGTGTATTAACATTTGAGTTATGTTTTGAACTTTACGAAAAAATTTTTGGAGGCGTTTTTTTAATTTAATAAAATACATTGAAAAAAATTAGGATTGTTTTCATAAAGAACAAATTTTTAACCTGATTTTCACAACAGAGTAATAACTGTTTAGAAAATTTATTTATCCTTATTAGTTTCAAAGAGAAAACAGCAAACCTTTTCCCATGATCACGAAAAACAATTAATTAAAAATAAAAAATCATTCAAAGTCACCATGTAAAAAGTATTCATATGAATGATATTACCTGTTTAAAAAGTTTATTTATATTTGCATAAATTGAACAGGTTTTGAATAGTTTTCAAAGTACCGTGTTGTGATTTTAATATAAAAACTGCTTAAATTTTGAAAACCAAAAAAAAAATTTATCAAACTTGCATTTGTGGTAATGAAGGCTTGGAACGGTAAAATGTTCTGTAGTCAATACTTTGCAAGATCATATGTTCTAAAAAGCTTTCATCAAATAAAAAATTGTAATTTTTAGTAGTTTTGGTCTTTAGTGTTCGTAAGATTTTAATTACTTCCTCCATCATCATTCGTAAGGCTATTTAGTTTTTACATGCAATTAAACCGATTATTGACTGCACATTTATTGTTTTTCAAGACCAACTAAAAATACGAAAAAATACGAAATAATTATGAGTCTCTTTGATGTAAAATCGTCAAAATCTACAAATTTAATGATTATGCCGAAGTCATGGCAATTTTGCACACAACTATTCAAAATGGCCACTCGACAAAATCTCGTCAGTGGGCGTAATAACAAAAACTGCATTAATTTTTGCTAGCGATCTTTTGTGATGGCTGCATCGATATGAAAATAACAAATAACGCATAAAAGGTTTTGCAACCTTCGCAGCCACCCCCTCCCCCTTACCGATTCATCCACGTGAAGATTCAATCATCTTCCTGACCTACGTAATCAATGGATGCTCCCGTAGATGATACGATTAATATTAAGTCATTCCAATTACTGTTATGAGAGGTACATTATTATCATTATTTAAAGTTGTATTTTTTTCATAATTATTACTTTGTTTAGTATTTCCAATATTTATGTAAATATTACTGGGAAGTTGACCGTGTGGACCTCAAGGGTCGCACCTCGCGGTGTGTCAAAATGGGCCTCGTAGGAGTATTTTCCAATGACTGCAAATATACTAGAAATTTCTCGCGCCTGGTATCGATAAGGTTTCTGATGGCTTTGATTTCAGATATATGCTGCGATTAATACCCGAGAAAAAAAGAATCATATGAAACACGCGAAAATTCTCCCTTTTTCTTTTTCCGAAAAAATATGTAAACTTGGTTTTGGTTGAGTTTATTTGGTAATGGTTAAAATTATGGCAGTTATGGAGTAAGGGGACTAAGGGGATCGAAAAAGTAGGCTCGCCAGCTACTATGGCATAAAAAGTTCGCGGCGGGCACGATCCCATGAAAAGATATGGGTGCTCCCCCACTGAAAAAACGGTTAATTTGACTATTTCCAGAAATCATATCAGGCCGTAAAATTGATCTTAGAAGTGATTTTATGTCTTAAGACTTGTTAAGTCGAAAATAAAATTTTGGAGAAAAAACGTGAAAAACTATAAAAAAAAATTATTATATATATATATATATATTATATATATATATATATATATATATTTATATATATATATATATATTTATATATATATATATATATATATATATTTGTAAAAATTAAAACAATATAAAAAATTAGATGAATGTCATTTTTGTCATAAATGTAATATAAATAGGGATGACAGTTTGGACACACGTTTTTTTAGATGACCACGATAGCGAATATACAACTTACCTTATACATGTGAAAAAATATTCTGTTAAAAGACATCGATAGCTGCTGATTGTATTTAGCAGGGGAGTAATTCCATATAGATTTATTACATGAATGTTCAAAAGCAAAAATTAAAGCAAAACAACATGCATGTAAAAGACTCATAACATCATAATTGAAAACACAAGCAGCCATTTAAGAAGTAAAGCTTAATTATATATTTTTGGAAATAGGAAACATTTTATGATATTACATTTTAAAGGTAGTGCTCTTTCAATGATATTTTTCCAATGAGTTTTAAATGTATTATTACTATGATTTTTCTGTGCGGCATAAAGTGCACATTCACATTCAAAACACTAACAAATTCATCCCTTACTAACCTCACAATACCGATACGATGAGCTTTTCAATCAAAGAAATGATTCAATTTGTGTAGTATTAATTTACAAACACTTTTGTGCTACTAAGAGAACGTTGCTCAGTGTATTCTACAAGAACTCATATTTTAGTCCACAGATGCAAAAAAACATCCTTTTTAAGCTTCATAGTTTGGAATTGTCTGTAATTGCAATTTAGCGTACCAGCTTTCTTATATAAAAACGACTCTTATATGAAAGTGTTTCACAAAATCGGCATTTATCAAAAACAAATCTAGATTTGATAACATCCAAATACTATTTTCCCTTTTATCTAATTCTGAACAATCGAATTTCCGCATTCAAACAAAATTAACATTTCACTATAAGCTACAACTACGGCTTGCCAACTGTTCAGACTGTCTTCACTCAATTACAAATCAAGCAAATCCCAACAATTTATCCATTGAATTGTACATAAATCACGCCAAACATATGGAGCCTTATCGCGTCCGATATGCTCGTCAACATGCAAAAGGTGCTTGACAAAAAGTCTTTTAATTATTTTCGTTCACCGTTCTGTCCGTTCCCAGCTATATCCGCGGATCATCGCCATTTTATGGCCATCGAGAAAACGAGCATGGCCTATCATATTCGCGTCCTGATTAGACACAAATTCAACAGACCGTAAAGATTACAGACATCGATTAGTTACATACTATCGTCGAAAAGGACTAGCTATGCTTTCGAAGCACACGCAAATCTCCACGGAATAGTTGTTAGAATGAAGGGTCGGGCATTGTGTAGCTCGAAATAGGTTCCTGATAAGCCGGGGTAGTAGAGTACGAATCTCTGAATGTGAGAATGATAAATAAATTCCACATACGGCACACCACACATTCACGGAAAAGATACTTCTACCAGAATTGTTCAGATAGATGTTTGAGATCAGCGTGCGCAAGGGCGTGCTTTCGAGTTGAAAAAGCTGGAATAGATAAAGCCCACACAAATCACTTTGATTCCTCTCCAAGCACTACTTGTTGGGTATTCTCTAAAGACAATTACATTTGTCTTGGCATCGCGATATCAAGTACAAATAAAAGTCTGCATATTAAACTGGTCAACGGATCTATTGTCGATTAGAACAATAATTGGAGGGTGATGAATATGAAGGGTGGAACACGAGCTAACAGCAACTGGTTCATTTGAAACATGCAAATGATACCAGCCAGGATATATTTCCTAAAAGCTTCCCACGGTTCTATCCCAGTCCACCTTCCAACAGGTGTCAAGTACTTTCAGAGCACTTTATCGCACGCGAATATAAACGGGAAGGACGTGTAATTGACTGGAATGAGGCCTATTGTATTCAAAGTGGGAGCGACATTTCGTGGTGAACAAAAGATTCAAGTACTGATAATAAAATCAAGTAAATTGGATTAGCTATGACCAGCTTTTCGTGTTGTAAGTTGAATGCAAAGCTGAAATAATATGGCTTGAAAAACCAACCATTTGGGGGTAAGATTTTAAATGTACGTTTGATAAAAAAAACATATCTTAGGTTATTTGACATGAATTTGATGAATCAATTTCTCAGTCCGTAAATTTTTTATAGTAAATTTATTGACTTCCCAGTATATAAGTTTTTGTAATCGCCTCGCAAATCGAAATTGAAATTTTCAACATATCTTCACGTTTTGAGGTCTTTGGAATACCTATATTTAAAGTGTTTTTATAAAGAGATATGTAGGTGTGTGTGTAGATACGTACGTTCGTGGACGGTTTTTTCTACGAGCATAACTCACGTGAACAAAGTCTTATCGACTTTGTTGAGGTGTCAATCGAAGTGCTTTGCAATCCTAAGAACTCATAAGATGGTGGGAGACTTCGGTGAGGGGCGTTTTTTGTTTTGACCCTTTGAAGGTCATTTCTGTCGCCCACTATGTCTCGCAAACTAAATATAATATTTGCATCATTGAGGTGTCAATCGACGCGTAATAAAATTTTTGTAATTCTATTAAATTTTGAAAAAAAATTGTTGCGGCCTTTTTTTAATTTAATAAACAAAATTGCAAAAAATTAGATTTTTTTATAAATTTTGTTTTTAACCTGATTTATCAGTAATCAATGTTTTTATAAAACTATTCTTGTAAAAA
The DNA here is from genome assembly GCA_963942545.1 of Oxycera nigricornis. Taxonomy (NCBI): domain Eukaryota; kingdom Metazoa; phylum Arthropoda; class Insecta; order Diptera; family Stratiomyidae; genus Oxycera; species Oxycera nigricornis. Next base: position 30,650,902 of record OZ012662.1, on the reverse strand, counting down.
ACCAGCCAAACTTTTTTTCGTGCACACAAAAAAAATTAAAAATGTGGTCTAAGGGCGACCCTTGAGACACACACGACTAACTTGGGGTGGGGTGAATAAAAAGCAATATTTTGTTTTTGTTATTAATTACAATTATTAATAATTATTATTCTAAATTATTATAATTACTTTTATTATTTTTATTAATTTTTTATGTAACCATTAAAGCTTTGGTAGAGAACGATGCCTCCTCCACCTGGTCTTCCTGTACCAAATCCTCGTTCTCCTCCTCGTCCACCTCTTCGTCGTCCTCCTTGTCTTCATCCTTGTCCTCCACCTCTTCTTCCATCGCGGCCACGGAACCCGCAACCGGTATTCGTTATTAAGAATGTTTGATCATTACTGAATAGTTATAATTGTGTTCATATTTACAAATTACAACTAATAATATTTTATTGTTATTAAAAATATTAAATTATTTATAACAATATCCAATTATTATCTGCATTAGCGTCACACATACCAAACCTCATGATATAAGTTTTGAAGTCTATAAATTAATCTTGATTTGTTTTTAATTAACATTATTTACAACATTGATCAAAATTTTGCTAAAACACACAATAATAATAATATTTTTATGAATGTATTTAGGATCTGCACGAATTAATAGTGCGTTTCAACACTTTCAAAATTAAGTAATTTTTCGTTTTTTTCAGTTTTTTTCATTCTCAATAAAAAACGGCTTGACCGATTTTTCTGAAAAGTCATTCAGTTTGAGATTATGTAATTACGCGTAAAATGAAACCAATCCCACGTCAATGCAATCTTTGGTTCTTGAGATAATTGAGACGAAAAATAATTCCGTACGCACATCCGCACATACGTACATACATACACACAGACATCTCTCAAAAAATGATGGCTTTGGACTCTAGAGACCTTAAAACGTGGAGATATGTCAAAATTTTCGATTCGCAAAGTCGACCGCATTACAATAACTTCCCACTGGGAAATTAAAAAACATCATCTAAACAAGGGTCATACAGATGGTATTACCTGATATCTCTTGTTCAGAAGACATTGTTGTTACATCAATCTAAGTTTATTAATATTCGCATAATTTGAGCAGATTTTGAAAATTTTTGACAGTGTGGTGTTTTTATTATAATGTTAAAATTGCTTAAATTTTGAACGTAAATAATTTTTTTCAATCAAATACCTCTCATTGTTATTATTTAAAGTAGCATTATTGTTTCTGTGTTGAACATTTTTAATATCAATGTAAATACTACTGGGAAGTTGACCGTGTGAACCGCAGCAGCTTGTTTTAATTTATGTAAATCTCATCATATCCTTGCTCGGCAATGGCAATTTACCACATTACAACCATGAATTTTGCATAATTGTTCATTTTCGATCGCATAATACCAATATTTAACGGTTTTTCTGGGAAAATACTAAAGAAACAAACAAGTTTTTACCATTTTAAATTATCTAAATTTCAGCTTAGAAAACTCCAGTGCATTGAATTTGAACTGCTCTACATTATGTGTTATCTCAAATAGTATTTTTCATTTTCCAGTTGACGTTATGCTATTTTATGCGCTTTTATTCCTTGTGGCGAGCAATATTAGCTCGAAACTAGCTAAATCAACTACCAGAATTTCAGAAAGATGCCATGATACTTTTATATTTACTTATACATATATATGTACGTATATGCTGGTATCATCTAGACATGTACCATGGTAAAGATTTTTCTGGGTTTGGTGGCAACCAGATATGAGAACTTCCACTTTTCCGAAGCAATTTCCTGGAAAATTTAACCACTCAAAGTGAGCATTTATGCTGGCGAATAACATCGAATTGAATTAATATATTTTTTTGTTTACATGCGGCGGTGGAATGTCTTTGATGATACACATATCAATATTGAGATAAATTTATTTTGCTAAAGTCCTGCTTTCTTCATAATGGAGACTTATGAATGTGTTTCCGCACATTGATTGAAGGGTAGCAAATATTTCGATGCAATATAGAAGGCATGACAGCTTCTCAAATTTCTTTCGCCTTGGATAACATCAAAGAGTATGTTAACGTTATACTGCGACACCTTAATATATCAGAACTTTAAACTTTAAGGGGAGTAAGTACTAACAAATGAACAAAACAAGTTTTTTAGCCCTGTGAGCGCTGAATTGTGTGCCGTTAAGCGGGTTCTATGAGCTGCCCACTTTTTACGACATTGCGCACGGAGGGCGGCTTTATTCTGAAATTTCATTGAATAATATGTAAATAGTAACTCAAGGGCGGTAACTGGAAAAAATTGAACAAAACTATTGATGTCATTGAACAATAATAACATGAAAATTATGTTAAAGGCTAAAATTATGGCCCCATCCCCTGAAGGGGGCGGGAATAGAAGGGATCGGAAGAGGAGGCTACCCTACTACTATGACATGAAAAGTTCATGGCGGTCACGGCCTCATGAGAAGTTATTGGAGCTCCCCCACTAAAAAATAATTATTTTCCCTATTTCCAGATATCATAAGAAACCATAAAATTCATCTGGGAAGTGATTTTTGGACTTATTTAGAAATCCAAAAAATTTTAAAAAATAAAAGATTTTTTTTGTAAATAACAAAAAAAAATCATTAAAAAATTTACAAATGTCATGTAATATATATAGGGGTAAAACTTTCGAGACAGGTTTTAACGTTTTAACCTTTACCGAAATTATAAATAAAAATAATTTATGAGTTTTAAATTGAAAATGTAATAATTTTATTGTGTGTCGTAAATCTCGAAGCATGGTTCAATACAAAGGTAAGTTTTACAATTTTCACATTTAAAGCGCCAGCCAGTCTTCACATCGTGCTAACATTTATTATTTTCGTTAAATATTCAGAAAGCTTGAGAATTTCTTTCCGTTAATCAAAATAGAAGTCCGCATGCGTTCTTCTTCGTTTGGCTTAAACTCTGCATGGTGTATATTTTTGCAAAATATTTTTTATGAGAATTAGATAAAATTTTCAAATTTTTCATATTTTTTAAGTTTTATTACTATCACTTTTGCAAAGATTATAAGTATTATATAGCGAAATCTATCAAGGAGAAAGCACGACCTTGTACTGTCTGATCGTGATGAAATTTGGCATATACAGTAACCCCTTGACTTACGTCACCCTTGTTAAACGTTTTTTCGACTTACGTCGTTCACACTTGAAATTACGTCGTCCGTCTCTTGACTTACGTTGCCGTTTTCATCGAACAGATGTTTGTTCATATGAAAAATAAAAGTATATGCATTTATCGCGTAAGGTTGAGTATACCCTCGAATAGCGTCGTCTTCGATTTACGTCGCAAATTTTTTGGAACCTAGCTCCGACGTAAGTCGAGGGACTACTGCACGAGTGTAGGAGACGTTAAAGATTTTCAATAGCTAAGGAATTAGACCGCAGCACCCCCTGTGTGCAATTCAATGATGTGTGGTCTTTGCCACAAGACACATTTTACTCATAACCATGTGACGCATTTAAGGCTATGAACACACCATAACGAAAAGAATTCGAAAGAAAATTGTTATGGAAGGATTGTTTTTCAAATTTACGAAAAGAAGAAGGAGAAAGCGGAGGGAGAAAAAAGTCTATAAAGTTTCAGCCGTCTCTTATGAATCAATATTTTTTCCCTCCTACTAGAAGGATTGGGAACAGCGCGCCTAGCCCACAATCACAAAGTCGTGTGTTCAGTTCCCGTTCACAGTATTTTTTTTTTGACATCTATATTTAAAGTTATTGGTTTTATAATAAGTCAACAATCTGCAACTATAAATATTTCTGCCACAGAAATAAACAGGTCGTCCTTTCAATTATATTGGTGAGTTATAAATACTAAAAAATCAGTTTGGAACGATTAATAAATCAAACAAGCCGTGAAGTGCGACCCTTGAAGTCCACACAGTCAACTTCCCAGTAATATCTAGATAAACATTAAAAATATTAAACACAATAATAATTTTGAAAATAATACTACTTTAAATAATAATAATGAGAGGTGCTCATAACAGTAATTGAAATGAGTTAATATCAACCATATCATCTACTGGAGCGCCCATTGATTACGTAAGGCTTTTGGTGGATGGGGGTGGATTGATTGATTAGCACAAATGCAAATATTGATGGTTTTCAAAATTTAAGCCCCTTTTTCAATTAAAAGACTGCAGAAACTATAAAAAATCTGCTCAAATTATCCAAACATTTTAAAACTTTGATTGACTTTACTACAAAGTCTTTAGAATAAAAGATATAAGGTAATATCAATCGGAAGAACCCCTTTCATATGGTAACTTTGAATGATTTTTTATTTTTAATTGAATTTTTTTCAGAATCATGAAAAAATTTGTAATGGTTTCTCATCAAAAACTGATAGAAATGTATCAATTTTATAAACATTTATTAGTGTGTTGTGCAAATCAGGCTAAAAAAATATTTTTTATGAAAAAAACACTAAGTTTTCTCATTTTTTTTCAATTAAATTAAAAATCCGCTGAAACGGATCTTTATAATGTTAAAATAATCGAAAAGATTTTAAAACACGTCGATTGACACCTTAATGATGCAAATATTATATCTGGTTCGTGAGATATAGTGGATAACAGAAATGGGCTTGAAGGTCATGATGACTGTTAATGATTTTTTTTTATTTGATTTTTTTCGTGATCATGACAAAAAGTTTTGATGATATTTTAAGAAACATTGCTTAGAGTATATAAATTTTATAAACATCGATTACAAAATTTAGCGAATCAGGTTAAAAATTTATTGTTTATGAAAAAAAACCTAATTTTTTGCACTTTTTTCCCTTAAATTAAAAAACGGCTACAAATTTTTTTTTTCAAAATTTGATAGATTTACAAAAATTTTGATACGCGTCGATTGACACCTCAACGATGCAAATCATATGTTTGGTTCGCGAGATATAACGCATGACAGAAATGACCTTCAAAGGGGCGAAACAGCAAACCCTTCGAACCGAAGTATCCCAAAAACTAAACAGCTCTTAAGATTGCAAAGACGTTTCCATTGACACCTCAACGAAGTCGATACAACTTTGTTTACGTGAGTTATGCTCGTAGAAAAAAGTGTCCACGAACGTATGTACGTACACACACACACACACATACATCTCCCTTTCTAAAAACACTTTATATACACTCTATAGACTTAAAAACGTAAAGAAATGTTGAAAATTTCAATGTCGATTTTCGAGGCGATTACAAGAACTTCCCATATACTGGGAAGTTAAAAACGGTCAGTGTTCAAGACTTTTTTCGTCGCTATCCTGTATAATTGTTGTTACAAGTAACCTTGCAATGATCACGACTATCTATCATTTTGTTGTCAACAAATTTTCTCTCAAACGAAGCTCCCTTCATTCAATTTTCATGTTAATCCTTTAATAGCTATTGATTTGAAAATTCTCCATATCGGACGTGACATTTCCATTTCATATTCAAAAACCAATCAATCTTCAACAAAAGTTTCCATTTTCATTACTGCTCTATTCTCTTTCTCCTTGACGCAATCGGACAACAAGGACTTGTCACTGCAATTTTACGGCAAAAATGGATGCATCGAGGAGCATTAAAGTTAATTCCACCTTTGTGCAAGGGGCCCTGTCAATTGCAAATTGCTGGCATTGTCGTATCCAATAAATGATAAATCACCATCGATGCTATTATTTTGTCACAGTGCAGCTATGACCCGGAAATTTGTGTTGCCGGGGAGTGTGAGGAATTATTGTGCCTGCAGTAGAAGGATGCCAAAGGTCAAACCGATCAGAATCAAAAGTTTATTGATAGCTGACATTGAAACTAGGTGAATACTAAGGGCGGGGCACGAAGGACTTAGCTGAGCTCTGCAGGAACGAGTTCGATTGGCAAATTTGAACAGGCTAGGATGTGAACTACACTACATATGTGGGTTGAAGTGCAGAATGACTATAATTGTTGAACATTTTTCGTAGCAAGGATGGTTTCAATTTGGTTCTCTGTTCCTGCAACAATACATACTTATGTTATGTTGCCCATACGACACCCATTCCCATAGAATTTTTAAAAAAGAGTTTCTCGACTTTGTCGGCATTGGCCTTGCGTTCGATATGAACGACTATTGAGTAGGAAAATATAAACAGTCCTGGGAACTATGCCCGAAGCTTGAGGAAGCAAACAGCGAAAGAATTATTAACAATGTGTATATTGTCAACCGTATGATTAATTTTCAAAGGTCAAACATGATTGAATTGAAGTCGAAGGAGCACTCAACGTGGGCGGCAACTATTCATCGTGTTTTGAGTTGCACGTTAGCTTCAATAAAAGTTCTAAAATGGTACAAAGTTTGGTCTAGAAGCCTTGTTAAAAACAAACATGAAGTCGAAAAAATGTGAAATGTGAAATGCGAGAATTAATAACTGTGATTAATTTCCATTAGGACTATTTTTACCGAATAGGCGGAATGTGGTAGAATAACTTTTCCCGAGAGAAAGATACAGGTGTACATGCATAACTACACATTAAAATAGCCCACGAGGTGCGACCCTTGAGGTTTACAAGGTCAATATCCCAATATTATTTATGTAAATGTGAAAAACATTAATCATAATATTAATAATAATGAAAATACTTACACTTTTAATAATAAACTTTATGATAAGAACTCATTACAATAAGCAGAAAGAGTTAATACTAATCGTATCATTTGAGAAAGCCTTCATTGATTACGTAAGGTTTTTGTTAGGTGATAGGTCGGATTGAATCCTTATGCGAATCAATCGAAGAAGGCACACAGTATTTTCAAGTAAGTATGTGTTTTCATGTCGCTGCTTGGAAGACATAAGGCGCGAGCGAAAATGTTGGTGAAATTTAGATTTAAGAGTTGTTGAATGAAGTTTCTGTAGTTGTAGATGCGTCCAAAATCTCCACAAGTGCTTTTAAGTGTACTATTTTACGATTTTACATTAGAAACCCGAATAATCTTAATCTTAAAATGCCTCCTAAATGCAAAAATCAGGAGACTTCTTCTTAGTTTTAAAATGTCAGTAAAAATTTGAAATTGATTTTATAGGTTTATAGGTCATACAAGTACTGGTCCTTATCAGCAAAAAACTCTACCAAGTGTGATTTGGGGTCATCGTTGTTTTGGAAATTATTATCACTTAATAAGTTTTGTAAGCTTCAAAATAAATGATAATGGTACTTTTTCTTGGCCAGCAAGATCCAAATATAATGGAAAACTTGTATACCACTGCGCCGCAGCCGATCCTGGCTACGGTTTGGACAGTCCCACCCGGCTTAAACCCTGAAGAGGGGTGTGGGAATATATTTTAAAGGGACGCCACCCGTTTCTGCGACGGAAGCGGGAACAGGATTCGTGGCGACCCGAAACCCAAATAGGGGATTTTGAGTAAATGAATCGCGAAGAAGAACCGACGGTATGTTCGTTTCGCCACTTCACACAAATACGCCCAGATTTGATTCAATTCACTATTTATATTTTCTTTTCTTAAAAACCTAGCTATCATTATCTATATTTATACCTACTTACAATTTTTCCTCCTTCTCCTTAAGCCTATTTCCGCTGCTTGTTGTCCGCCGTCCTCCTTATGATCCTCCAGCAGAGGCAAGAAACGATCCCAAAAAAAGCCCAAACTTCGCGCCAACCGTCCAGCAATTCCAATCGTCGAGCTGCAGTCCAACATCAAAGCAAGTTCATCCGTCTCTTCCACCTGTACACTTACGTACTTGCTTCCCAGTCTCAGAGCAGCACCAAACAACTCAAGCTCCGCAGAGAATAGTCCCGCAAGCTGTTCTCCCGGTGATATTTAAAGAATCCCCCGATGTCGTTCTTGCAGTATTGGCGGTCAACGGCTGACGAGTTTGCTGAACCCGTCAAAGATTTTCTAGCTTTGGACTGGTTTTTTCGACACCGTTCAGCTGGCGATTTAATTTTTGAATGATTGGCCACAGCGTTATACCTTGGGAGGAATACTGTGGCTGGGCTTGTGCGTGGGTGGCCCTTAGGCAGACACTTGTGGCGCTGGCAAAAGAGGACCGTTAAAATTACGCAGCCTTCGCGTGCATGATCCGGAACAAGTTCTTACTTATACCTTACCTTACTTCCTACTAATCTGTCTAGTTCGAAGTATATGTATATAATTCAATATTTTAATCTAGGTAAATCTATCCCTTAATTAATTCAATTAATTCTTCCAATAGAATACACTTAATTATTTCAATACACCTTGTGTGAAGTGGTGACCCGCGTATACCATTAAAAATCGGAAGCGTTTGTCCGAACGGTGGTTTTGGGTCTTCAAGGGCAGGGCAGACCATTATTTTGCCCTTATGGGTTCGTGGATCGACCACTCTGCGAGGTGAACGTAACAAACTTTCGATGGATGTTAGCACGTGCAATTTACTCGAGTCGCCGTCAATTCGAGTCAATAGAAGACCTCAAATCATGCATTTTAGACCAATAGAGGCGTTTAAACCAAAAAAACAAAAAAAGTTATTTATAGCCTTGCCAATTTTTTTAGAAAAGCAATAAGAAATAATGGTGCTTCATCTCATTATTAACGAGTAAAAGTTTTATTTAATTTTGTCGCATTAAAATACTAATAATTTAGAGTTTATATTCCTTGAAGCATTAAAAACTAATTTTAATTTTTATTTGCCAAAATGAAGCCTTTATGTAACTATTCTTAGTGCTATAACAGTAGTGTTTCTAAATTTCTTAAAAATATTTATCATAAAATTAAATAAAATTTATTTTATTTCAAAATAAAGCAACAAATAGAATCCTGTTAGTTATTTTTAAATTTAGTAGAAAAAACTTTGAGAAAAATATTTTTAATTCATTTTTACTTATTTTGTATTTCTGACAATCGACGGTTCAAAAAATCTGATGCTGCATGAATTATTTAGTTATTAAAAATGAAAACCTATTTCAGAATTGTGTGTAATTTACGAAGCAACAAACACAAATACGTTTTGCATCTCATTCGTTTCGTGAACGTAAATAACTTTTCTAGGGATTACCACATCATAGGTTAGGTTAGGTTAGGTTGAAGGGTGCTAAGCCGCACGGCTTCCGCTTCACTTAGGCCCCGTTGGCCCATTGTGCCCTGAAGACATGGAAAAACTACCATATTATTCTATTAACCACCCCGATTCCTTGAGGAAATCCAGGAACTGGTCCATTCTCATAACACTAAGCTCACTTAGCTTCACGAAAAAGAATGCACCTAAGTGTTTTTTCCTATTATTCGCTAGAGCCGGACAACTGCAGAGAAGATGCTCTACAGATTCTGTCTCCTCTTCATCACCGCAGCTTCGACACAGGTCGTTCGCTGGGAGCCCGATTCTTCTTGCATGTTCACCGAAAGCCACATGACCCGTCAGTATACCCACAAGGTTTCTTATTGCACCTCTGTCTAGGGATAACAAGCCCAGAGTGCGCTTTTTGTTATAATTTGGCCACATCTGTCTAGCGGTACAGCATGTGCCTAAATATCTCCAGCGCCTCAATGCTAGCTCATAGGCTGATACCTTTATATCCTGCCTAAGAACTTTCATTGAGACCCCTACCCCCACTTTCTCATGCAGGTGCGCCTCACGGGATCCCTCCCTAGCGAGCTGATCCGCTTTTACATTTCCGTGCACTTCGCTGTGCCCAGGAACCCAACAGAGTTTTAAACTGTTCTTTTGAAAGATCCTCCCCAGTTCCGACCTACAGGTTTCAACTAATTTGGAGGACACTAAGACTGATTCTAGCATCCTTATGGCTGCTTTGCTGTCCACAAAGAAAGTGATGTCTTTATCGACCTTCCCTCTCTTGTTAACTTCTTTCGCAGCTCTCAAGATTGCCATTATTTCCGACTGCACAACTGTGCAGTGCACGAGGAGCTCCAACGATATACTAAGGCCCCAGTACTCAGAAAAGATTCCTGCTCCCGTGCCCGTGCTCGTTTTCGAGCCATCTGTGTACACTGACACAGTTCCTTTGCCGGCTAGCCCCCCGCTCTCCCACTCTTCTCTTGAGGGGACGACGGTCAAGAAATTTGTTTCAAAGTCCAGTGTTGGCACTCTATAGTCCATGTTGACATAGCCTTGCTTCCCACAAAGACTTTTCAGTACTGTGGAGTGCCCATAGGGCCTTTCCCTCCAGAAGCCTCCACCCTTCAGACGCACAGCACTGGCGGCTGCCGCCTCCTTGCAGTGCAGATCTAATGGAAGAAGATCCAAAATGATCTCTAATGCAGCTGTGGGAGTAGTACGCAAAGCACCCGTTATCCCCAAGCACGCCACTCTTTGGATCTTAGTGAGTTGAGCCAGGTTACATTTCTTGCTCAGCGCCTCCCACCACACCATAGCCCCATAGGTCAGAATTGGCCTGACTATAGCTGTGTACATCCAGTGTACCACCCGTGGTTTGAGTCCCCACTTAGGCCCAAAGAGCACCTTACACGTGAAAAAGGCTACTGTAGCCTTCCTCACTCTCTCTTCCAGATTTGCCCTCCAGGTAAGCTTATGATCTAGCACGACCCCTAAGTACCTCACCTGATTGGAGAGCGTAAGACTTTCGCCATTAAGTGTGGGCGGCCTAAAGTCTGGAATTTTACGCTTCCTTGTAAAGAGGACAAGCTCCGTCTTAGAAGGGTTCACTCCCAAGCCACACTTTGTGGTCCACCTGCTGGTTAATTCAAGGGCAAATTGCATCCGTCCGACTATGACGTCGATGAATTTGCCCGGTACTATGATGGCCACGTCGTCGGCGTAAGCAGCGACCTTGAAACCCTCCCTTTCTAATTCCGACACAAGATTGTCCATTACTACCAGCCATAGTTGCGGTGGAAGAACTCCCCCTTGAGGGGTTCCCCTGTCCACGTATTTCCTGATAGTCAGGTCACCAATGGACGAGCTAACTATTCTAGTTCTGAGCAGTGTATCAATCCACCTACAAAGGCTCATATTAACACCTTTTTGTTGAAGCCCACGACATATGGCGCCCGGCTCAACGTTATTGAAAGCCCCTTCGATGTCCAGGAATACCCCAAGTGCTACCTCCTTGTACCGAAGGGCACTCTCGATAGTGGAGACTACGGAGTGCAATGCAGTCTCTACGGACCTTCCTCTCATGTAGGCATGCTGTGACCGTGCTAGTTGGTCCCCAATTTTGCTCCTAATGAAGGTGTCCACTAGCCTCTCTAACGTCTTGAGGAGGAAGGATGCCAGACTAATTGGTCTGAAATCCTTGACAGAACTGTGGTTTATTTTACCCGCCTTAGGGATAAACACCACTCTTATTTGTCTCCAGGCTCTTGGGATATAGCCCAGCTGGAGACATCCGTTGAAGATTCCTTCCAGCCATGGTGCGATAATCCCGAGAGCCTTTTGGAGCATTATAGGCCAGATCCCATCCGGCCCAGGAGATTTAAAAGGCATGAAGGTTCCCACCGCCCAATTAATCTTTTTGACATCCACGATACGCTTTATGTCGTCGTCGTGCTGTCGGACCTCATTTCCACAGCTTTCGTTGACTATGTCAGAGCACCTCGGAAAGTGCTGTTGAAAAAGTGCGTTAAGCTGTTCTTCTTTAGTGTTAGTCCAGTTTCCGTCCGAATCCTGAATAAAGCTAGGAGAGCTCCTGCTAAATGAGAGGACCTTTCGAAGTCTGGACGCTTCTGCCGTTTTCTCTATTGACGCGCAAAACACTCTCCATGAGTCCCTTTTTGCCTGTCTGACTGCACTCTTAAAAGCTCTTAGACCATCCTTATATTTGGACCAGTCATTTGGCAATCTAGTGTACTTGGCTTCATTAAAGAGCCTTCTTGCAGCCCTCCTCAAATCCTCTATCTTGTGGCTCCACCAATGCGGCAGACTCCTCGAGGCGGACTTTCGTAAGGGACAGCAGCTTTTGAAAGAATTGCTTAGGATGTTTGTGAAGGAATCGACCACCGAGTCGACTTCCTTCACAGTAGACAGTCCTCCCAAGTGGGACCCCTCTAATCCTATCTCAACCAAATTTGCAAAACTCGACCAGTTGGCTTTCCGCGCATTTCTCAACTTGCCAGACCCAACAGTCGACGATGATACCTCGATATCGAAGTGGATCATACAGTGATCCGACAAGGATGCCCTGTCCGAGAACCTCCACCCCGATACCGCCGATTTAAGAGATCCCACGACATCCCACATCATATTTTGCACAATGTGGAAACAACAATATAATAAATTTGTTTAACTTTAGATTTTTATTTAATATTTATGCCAACATTTTTCATTGGAAATCTAAAATCAAAGTTTCATGGATGACGTTCAGAAATGCAATAATTTTTCAAATTCGAGCCATTCTGACTTTCAATGTCATCTCACAATGGTGGTGGTCATTGTGAAATGACATTCCACATGATAGTAGAATCACTACTAAGGTGAAAATACTACTGTGATATATGCAAATATCTAACCTGGAACCCATTTTTTAAACATTAAAGTGATGTATTTATTACCAAACAACAAAATCACTCCATTAATGGACAAATATTGCTTATCATCTCGTAAGTTTTCTTCGTGACATCGCAACCTATCCATTATGCAAAATTTGTAATTGAAACGCTTATATTTGACCATGGTACACGTTTAGGAACACTGTAAGCTTTGATATATATATATTGCTTTATTCTATTACGTGAGTCATGTGAGAAGAAATTTACGAGTAATGGCTAGTTTTTGCATCGATCAGTGTTCAGGAAAGCAATATTTCACATTATCAATCAGGTGGTAAGTGTTTGACCAGCTACGGGTGTAAGCATTAAGAAATTGTATGATAGAAGTTTCCAGAAAATATCTAGCGACACTACATAAAAACTGTGCCGTTTTTGTCTTTTTCGTATCATGGGGGCGGCCAGTAATTTTAGTTTTTCGCATAATGTGGACTACCAAACTTTCGATGTTGACGTCTTCAATTATTATATATAATTTGAATGAACGCGACAAGGCGTCACCAGAACTTACAAAAATATTCATGTGAATAATTTCTAAATTGAAAATCTTCTAAAAGATGATGACTGCTCTTCCTTTTGTTAAGGGAACACTATAACCGACAGAATAGGAAAACAACGTAAAAAACGACAACCAAACAAATAAAATTCTCAGTGACCGTACAACGATTTTGGACTGCACAAAGATCCTGCATCACGCAACTTCATCAGAAACATCGTGTGCGTTACCGCATAGTAAACGTGGTTATTCCATTCACTTAACATGGAGATGAAAAGACCGTCAAAAAAAGTCTCAAGTTAGAAGTCCTATTTTATTATCAAATACGCTCACTTTTCATTAAATGGTTTATTAATTTGTTGCGAATATAACTCTATCTTTCATACAAAATGAAGAACTTAATCAATGAATTTATAATATCTGTGAAAACAATAGATTGTTAAGATGACATGCTTTGTCTGCCAACATCAGTTGAAACCTCCAAAATTGTGTAATCAAACTGTTACAATCTGCCTCTGTTTATTTTCAAAAATGTAACCTGTCACATCAAGTATTTGATGAATATGTTTCGAATATTACATTATAAACCCAAGGCATGTTGTAAGATAAAATGGAAATAGCTTTACTCTTGTACCATAGATTTTCGAACCTTGAATACACCTCCGACTAATTGCAAATATTAGGCAATTGACTATTACACAATCTGTTCATGACAACTTTGTGAAATACATCATGATTTTCTCAAGGAGTGCAAGTGAGGGGTTATCATAAATGTCAAGAATTTTTAAAATATTAACTGCAAATGATACCACCTTTTTATTGTAACACATGAATAAATAGTCTGGTTTGGATGCAAAGATAATTATGAGATGGATATTTTCTTCTCTATGGAAAATATCGATTGCCTCCTTTTTTCAATGTTTTTAACTAGTTCAAACACTGCTTCCTTAAATATAACAAGATATATTTAATTCAACCACACGAGAACTGTGAAATTTGTATTGAATGTATTAATTTACTCAAGCGTCCTACTTTGCTGTTGACTATTATGTATGTTTGAATGTATCAAATTTGAATGGTTTTCTTTCTGAAAGTTATCTCATATGGTTATTGAAAACAACCTCGTGTCGAAACTGCTACTAACTAATTATGAAACTAGAGCATTTTTTCTACTGCTAAAAATAAATATGATTCATGAAAGATGATTTTAATTGGTATCCAAAACGAGATCATGATTCAATATGATTAAATTCTGTTTTACAAGAGGTACAACGTAACTGTCTAACGTATTTTTGATGCAAGGTCCTTTAAATGAAACAAGTAAAAAGCAGTTATCATCTTCTCCAAATCTCTCACAAATGGACTTTATTGGGTTTTAATCAATGCACTTAAACTGTTCACACGCTTCTCAACTTCACAGTATATTGGAAGTTCTTGTAATCGCCTCGAAAATCGAAATTGAAATTTTCAACATATCTTTACGTTTTGAGGTCTATAGAGTATATTTTAAGTGGAAAAAGTGGTTTCGGGATAGCGAATGGCTTCCTCTTCAGGTGCTGTCATATGCCAATTCGCTATCAGACAGCACGACCACCGTTAGGCTTGTTGATGGGTTAAGCTCATTATGATTCAACTATTTTTAATATTCGTATGTGCGAATTATAATGACTGTCAACCTAGTTTCGTATAAGCTTCGTTGCTAAGTTCAGTTTTTCCTGGGTTAGAACCTCCTAGTCTAGTCGATAACATTGTCTACTAGTTGTGCTTTGGATAGCAACTTACTAACACTATCATTGAACATTGATGGGGGTTCTTAGCTTCCAAATTCCCATCAACAAGCCTAACGGTGGTCGTGCTGTCTGATAGCGAATTGGCATATGACAGCACCTGAAGAGGAAGCCATTCGCTATCCCGAAACCACACTTTCCATTTAAAACGATGAACTATTCATGCAATTCGGAAGCTAAGAACCCCCATCAATGTGCAATGATAGTGTTAGTAAGTTGCTAACCAAAGCACAACTAGTAGACAATGTTATCGACTAGACTAGGAGGTTCTAACCTAGGAAAAACTGATATTTTAAGTGTTTTTAGAAAGAAGTGTGTGTGTGTGTATGTACGGACGTACGTGCGTTCGCGGACAGTTTTTCTACGAGCATAACTCACGTAAACAAATTCGTATCGACTTCGCTGAAACGTCAATCGAAGCGTCTTTGCAATTTAAAGAGCTGATTAGTTTTTGGGAAACTTGGGTCGAGGGGATTTGCTGTTTTCACCCCTTGAAGATCATTTCTGACATGCACTATATCTCACGAACCAAACATACGATTTCCATTCTTAAAGTCCCACTAGACGAGTATCAACATTTTTGTGATTCTATCCAATTTTTTAAAAAATTGTTAGAACCATTTTTAATTTTATTAAAAAAAAATGCAAATATAAAGTTTTTTCACAAACAATAAATTTTAGCCTGATTTGCAAAACGCAGTAATCTATGTTTATAAAATTTATAAACTGCATATAGTTCTTGAAAAGAACTTGCAAAACGTTTTCTAATGATTATGAAAAAATAATATAAAAAAAACACATGAACTCATCATGACTTTCAAGGTCATTCATGTCATTTACCATATCTCGCAAACCAAATATAGTATTTGCATCACTGAAATGTCAATCGACGCGTCTTAACATTTTCATGATGTTTTCAACGCTCCCAAAAATCCTTGGAGCTTTTTTAATTGAATAAAAAAATTGCAAAAATTAGGATTTTTTTCAAACAAAAAATTTTTTTTAACCTGTTGTTTGTTCATAAAGTTTATAAATTTTTATCAGTTTTTGAAGAGAAACCAGAAAAAAGTTTTTCATGATTACAAAAAAAAACTAATTCAAAGTCACAATCTAAAAAGTGTTCATACTAATGTTATTACCTGATTACTCTTATTCTAAAAACATTGTTGTTGAATCAGTCAAAATATATTAATATTTGCATTATTTGAGACTATTTTGAATAGTTTTTACATTACCGTGTTTTAATTTTGATAAAAAAACTGCTTACATTTTGAAAACCAAATTTGTAATGCTTTCTACTTTTTACATGCAATTAAACCGATTATTGACTGATTCTCTAATGTTTTTCAAGACCAACTGAAAATAAGAAATAAGCCTGATTGTTGTAAACTCGTGAAAAAATAAAAACACAATAAATATGTCTAGGTCATGGCGATTTTCAACACAGCTATTCAAAATGGCCACCACGCGACAAAAACTCCATTCATTTTTGCTAGCGCTCTTTTGTCGTTCAATCATCGATATGAAAATAACAAATAACGTAGAAAAGTGGAAAAGGCTTTGTAACCTACTCCCCCCTCCGATTAATTCGCGTAAATATTCAATCATCCTCCTTACCTACGTAATCAATGGACGCTCCCGTCGATGATAGGATTAATATTAACTCATTACAATTACTTTTATGAGAACCTCTAATTATTATTATTGAAGGTAGTAGTCTTTTCATAATTATTATTGTGTTTACTGGATTTAATATACATTTAGATATTACTAGAAAATCGACCGTGTGGACCTCAAGAGTCGCACCTCGCAGCTTGTTTTATTATAGTTCGTACTTTCCAATGCTGAAAAATATATTTTTGAAGCAATGGCTGCTCCCGTTGGGATTAAATAACGGTAATCCAATAACTCGAAGTAACCGACACTACTGAAACAATAAGAATCAATTCCAAGGATCTTCCATTGTGCTGAACATCAGCTAACCAACACTTAGCAGATTTTAAAAAAATAGTCCGCAAAAAATACATTTTACTTTTAGCAATCGTTTTAACTCTTTACAGTCTGTAACTCTGTATTTTTAGGTTATCAAACTACACAGCTGCACGAATTCACATTGGTCTGCATAGTCCTACTGTCGCCGCCAGCATGTTCCGCTACCACAACTGTCTCTCTCGCATCGCGTTCGACCATAGCTTCAAGCAAGTAACACAGTCATCAGTACTGCTGGTTATAGTCCACCTTTTGCATAGTGGATAGCCTCATCTTCACTTCAACGTGAGCGATTGCTTCTAATGGATTCACAACATATTCTCTTTTATTTTGTTCGCCACATCCTTTACGTTTGCTTTTTGAAAAACCATACGCTCCATTTACATAAAATGATTTAAGACCTTGATTTGAAACGATAACGGTTTTCGTAAATCATTTTAGGTATATTTTTGTCAGATTTAGAACTAATTTTCAAAAACAAAATTGTATGGTATCAATTCTAGTGAACCGGGTCATATTATGATACTGTTTGCACTTATCAAGTTTATATTTCATTTGACATATTACATGATACATCTTAAACGCTTTCAGTTCATTTTGCACACATTTTGCATTCAATCTTTTTTGAGCTACTTTTACTAATGTAAATCCAAAAACCACTGCTACAAAACACAAAAACATCAGCTTCGAATTCAAATAGAATACACGAAATCTATACCGATTTCAAACTTGGTCAATTCCTGCTGAATCCTTAATTCAAACTCCACATTCATGGTACCCAAAATAATCGTATTTTCTCAAGGATTTTGAAACCAACTTGAAACTTTCGGCAATCACATTCCTTGCCATGGAATCCATTTAATAGTTTTCATGTCAGCATTTCAAAGTTCAAATAGTTGAAGTCGTTCAGGTGGAGACGACTCTTTGCTATTCATTCGGCAGGAATGTATGGTTGTCATATCGTGTGAATGGTATCAAGGCAAAGGATGAATTAAGTATCATCACTGAATTCAGGATGAGAACGAGCATTCCCAGAATCAATGTAAAAATGGTTACACTCAAAGTTCTCCCATCTAAAAAGTAAACTGTGAAGGTGCCATACAAATAAATGCTTATTGATTACGGGAAACTGAACGTGTACAAGACTTTTCTGAGAAAAAGCAATGAAAATGTTGAAATGTGAGACTTCAGTTTGCAAAAACTTACTTTTTATTTGGAACGATGTACCTTTTGAGAATAAACTTGATAGAAATCACGATTATTGAAAATCAAGTCACGTTATCACCTTTGAAATATCACCATTCGTTTCGCATACATTAATAGGTATTTTCCTATTGAAAAAAATATTTTATTTACTTTTCCTTTGAACTGGAAAGAAAATGGATTCAACTTAATTTGTATTTGTCGCTGCATTCGTAAAATCGTAGCCATTTTTCAGCAAGATATCAATTACAATAAAATTTACTGAAGACTCTTTGAAATAGCGTCCAACACTCTTTGTGCTGAATAAAATTGCTCTCTAGTAATAACACTGCACTAGTTTTGTATAGGAAGCTCCTAACTTCACATCTAAATGTAGAAGCAGTTTTCGAAGTAAAATAAAAAGTTAATGATGTCTTTAGCTAAAATATTAGTACTTGTGTCTCATTCGCTAAATAAAACAGACATCTAAATCTATCTAACTATAATAACTTCAGAAAAATATTCATTCGCAAACATCATTTCCTCTGATCTAAGCTTATTTTTGTAGGTCGCTGGTTTTTTTTTGTCATAACAATTTGATTTAGGCTTTAGATAGTCTATCTTTCCTGGAATACGTTATTAACTTCCCAGTATATGGGAAGTTCTTGTAATCGCCTCGAAAATCGAAATTGAAATTTTCAACATTTCTTTACGTTTTGAGGTCTATAGAGTATATATAAAGTGTTTTTAGAAAGAGAGATGTATTTGTGTGTGTGTGTGTGTGCGTACGAGTATAACTCTCGTAAACAAAATCGTATCGACTTTGTTAAGGTGTTGATCGAAGCGTCTTCGCAATCTTAAGAGCTGATTAGTTTTTGGGAAACTTCGGTCGGAGGGGTTTGCTGTTTTGCCCGTTTGAAGGTCATTTCTGTCATGCCTTATATCTCGCGAATCAAACATACGATTTCCTTGAACAAGGTGTCAATCGACGCGTATTAACATTTTTGTGATTCTATCAAGTTTTTAAAAAAAATCTTGGAGCCGTTTTTTAATTTTAAAAAACAAGTGCAAAAAATTGTTGTTGTTTTTCAAAACCAATAAATTTTTAAGCTTATTTTCAAGTCCAAGTAGTCAATGTTTATATAATTTATATACTCCAAGCAGTTTTTGTAAAAACACCATCAAAGAAACATTCAATAAAAAATAAAAAATCATTAACAGTCAAAATGATCTTCAAGGTCATTTCTTCCATTCACTATATCTCACGAACCAGGTATAATATTTGCATCAATAAGGTGCCAATAGACGTGTGATAACATCTTCGTGATTTTTTTAACATTATAAAAATTCGTTTCAGCCGTTTTTTTTTCAATTTAATATAAGAAAATGCGAGAACGTGGGGTTTTTTTCATAAAAAATATTTTTTAACCTGATTTGCTCAACACAGTAATAAATGTTCAAAAAATTTATACATTCCTATCAGTTTTTGAAGAGAAACCAGCAAAACTTTTTTGCTCAATTAAAAATAAAAAATCACTCAACGTTTCCATTTGAAAAGGGTTCTTCCGAATGATATTATCTTATATCTTTTATTCTAAAGACTTTGTAGTAAAGTCAATCAAAGTTTTAAAATGTTTGGATACTTGGATCCCTCGATCCCCCGGCATTTTTGTTCTGGGAGATCTAGGATATGGCGGATTTTGGATCTGGGGGATTTAGGATCTGGGGGATTTAGGATATGTGGGATTTTTAATCAGGGGGATTTTTGATCTAGGGGATTAAGGATGTGGGGGATTTAGTATCTGGTGGATTTGGGATATGGGAGATTTAGGATATGGGCGATTTAGGATATGCGGGATTTTTGATCTGGGGGATTTGGGATCTGGGGGACTTAGGATCTGGGGGGATTTGGGATCTGGGTGATTTAGGATCTGCGGGATTTAGGATCTTGGGGGATTTGGGATCTGGGGAATTTAGGATCTGGGGGATTTAGGATATGCGTGATTTTGAATACGGGGGATTTAGGATATGGGGGATTTAGGATATGGGGGATTTTGGATCTGGAGGATTTTGATCTGGGGGATTTAGGATCTGGGGGATTTAGGATATGGGCGATTTCGGATATGGGGGATTTTTGATCTGGGAAATTTGGGATGTGGGGGATATAGGATCTGGGGGATTTGGACTCCTAAAAACTACAATTGTTTATTTGATGAAAGCTTTTCAAAGCATATGATTTTAAAAAGTGTTAACTTCAAAACATTTTACCATTCAAAACGTTGATCATCACAATTGCAAATTTGATTTGATTTGTATTGGTTTTCAAAATTTAAGCAGTTTTTTTATTAAAGTTAAAACACGGTTCTGTGAACACTATTAAAAATCTCCGCAAATTATGCAAATAATATTTAACTTTGATTGTCTTTACAATAATGTCTTTCGAATAAGAGATTTAAGGTATAAAAATTCGTATGAACCCTTTTTCCATGGTGACTTTAAATGATTTTTGTTATTTTTAATTCAATTTATTTTGAAATCATGAGAAAATATTTTGCTAGTCTCTACAGAAATTGATAAAAGTTTATAAATTTTATAAACATTCATTATTACGATGTTAATCTTATTAATTATTAATTAATTTTTTTATGAAAAAAACACTAATTTTCAATATTTTTTTATTAAATTAAAAAAATGGCTTCCAAGATTTTTTTTTTAAATTTAAAAACATCATTAAAATTTTAATACGCGTTGATTGACTTCTTAATGATGCAAAGATTATATTTGGTTCTCGAGATATAATGCTTGACGTAAATGACCATGAAGGACATGATGACTTTTAATGATTTTTTGCTTTTAATTTAATTTGTTTTGCAATATTGAAAAAAAAATTTGGTGGTTTTTTTATAACAAGTGTTTGGAGTATATAAATTTTATAAATATTGATTACTGCGACTTGAAAAAAAATTAAAAATTTGATGTTATTGAAAAAAACTCCAATTTTTGCACTTTTTTTTTAAAAATTAAAAACGGGTCCAACGATTTTTTAAAAATTTTGATAGAGTCACGAAAATGTTGATACGCGTCGATTCACATTTTGTTGAAGCAAATCGTATGTTTGGTTCGCGAGATATAGCGCATGACAGGTTTGACCTTCAAGGGGTGAAAACAGCAAACCCCCCGACCGAAGTGTCCCAAAAACTAATCAGCTCTTAAAATTGCAAAGACGCTTCGATTGACACCTTAACGAAGTCGATACAACTTTGTTTACGTGAGTTATGCTCGTAGAAAACTGTCCGCGAACGCACATACGTACGTACGTACGTACACACACACACACACACATACTTCTTTCTAAAAACACTTAAAATATACTCGTAAGACCTGAAAACGTAAAGATATGTTGAAAATTTCAATTTCGATTTCCGAGGCGATTACAAGAACTTCCCATATACTGGGAAGTTAAAATTATAATATTCTAGAATAGAAATAACATATATAAACATAAATAATAAAAACAAGTCATAGTTTCTTTATTCACCACACATGAAAGTTAGTCGTGTGGACCATAAGGGTCGCACCTAGACACATTTTTTATTTATGTATTTATTTATTTGTATTCAGTCTTGTTTTGTTATCACGAATTTATTATTTTATTTAATTTAATTTTTTATTTTAACTGTTTAAGGGATGTACTCATATTGGCGTTCTGAAAAATAAGCTATAGTTTAGAAATTTATTATGCGACTTTTTTTAAATATTCCATGATCCAATACGCATACACATGAAGTAAAAAAAAGTATTTTTTAATTAATTTTAAACACACATAAATTAAAAATAGCGACGTATTCATGATAACATAAAAAACGTTATCTTGTCCTTCTGATTTTGAAGTGAGGAATTGTCTGAAACAAAAAAATTCGGAGGAAGTTGTGTTATAGTATGATTGCGGCTATGGTGTAAATTAAAAAATCAATGTTGATTACAAAATGGGGTTAGTTTGATAAAACATTATCCAAAATATCATTTTTTAAAGATTTTGCGGTAAAAAAGAAGAAATGATTCAGATATTGGCTAAATTTTAGTTCCAACCAAGCTCACGTATGTAACAGTAAGTTATTAAATTTTTTAGAAAGATTGGTCAGTCAACTGAGAAATCATTTGGGGATTATAAAAAATTGATTTTTGGGAACAACGCGTTTAAAATATATTTTATTAATTAATCATAAAAGTTTTACTGCAAAATTCAGCGTGAGGCTAGAGTTGAAATTACAGTGAAAGATGAATTCAACGCCATATTCTTCCCATTTCTGCTCTGTAACTTACCTATAACACTTATAAACGCAACAGGTACGTACTAATGCAAAAGAAATCATGAGAAGGAGAAAAATCTGAGCACCGTTCACTCCGAAACGTGCAAAATGAATATATATCTAGTGCTCAGACCACCATAAAATTTTGATACGATGTTCCTAAAGTACTAAAATTTCGAAAACTGTCAATTTTTTTGAAAAAACTCCAATTTAACAAAGTAAATAGACCCCTTAAAGCAGCTCATTCTTATAAGCATTAATCGTTTAAAATGCCAATCAGAAACAATTGTTTTTTTTTAAAAAACACTTGCATTTTTGCCTTACTAACTAAAGTAAAAACGGCTTAACTGAATTTCTCCAAACCTTAAGGTCATAAAAAATTTCACAAATACTGATAAGTTAGGAAACTTACACTTTTTTCTATTGAATGATAAACTGTTGAAGTGCAGGGTATGAATATAATAGTGAATAGCCTTAAGTCTTAATCAATATTATATAATGGCATGATGCTTCTACATGCAAAGAATTATTTTAGGTCAAAAATACTTGAGCAGTTTTCAAGCTAGGAATATGTAAAAAAATAAAAAAATCCGTCTCTTTCTCACTTTAAATGCAATTTTCTTTTCTGAACCAAGGCTTTACATGCAAGATGTGAATTACAAGTTGATATCCTTTTTTTAAAGTAAGAAGCCTGTGATGGGCAGGCGGACAAAATTGCCACAATAATACGCTTCTGTTACCGTACAGTCAAGCCGGAACCGAATCCTAAAAAGAATATTCATCGTATGCATTAACAAGAAAAAAAAATCTCCAGAATTTTTTAATTTCATGAATTTTCAACTTAATGTTACACTGAAAATGCATAAAGTTGGTACATATTTGAAACCAACATAGAAAGAACAGTAGTTTAGAAGTAAAGAAAATAAGTTCACCTTCAAAATTCTAAACAAGGCTAAATTTTAGATGCAATGCTGAGCAATTATTTTCTGAAAATGATTCAGCTATTGCACATATTCCGTTGGAATCATTCTGAATTTCTAACTTTAAACATGGAAATTCAACTGATTTTGCTTTTAAATCTAATTGATAATTGAACGTATTGCTGTCCTTTCAGATATATTGTAACAGTCCTCATTTATTTTGGTTAGCAATGAATGTTTTCCCATAGTCTTCCAACAATTCGATTGTGTCTACATTCTCGAATTCACTCGAGTGTGAATATGCCATGGTGTTTCCACGCAATCAAAAGTAAATTGTATAATTTTCGCCACAATTTTCCATTAGTGACGTAAAACGTACAAACGCCATGAGGCCTGACTGACGCACGTCAATATTGTGTTATGAAACCCAATTATAATTTAACAACAAAGGTAGCACCTCCAAAAACGTTCCCCGCATTAAATATGCTCACGTATGTAAATCAGCATATATGATCTACACGTATACTAAACACCAAAATATTATTCGCATATGCGACAGATACCCACCCCCGACTATGCTTGTGTCACCAGGCTGGGTAGTTATTGCCTGAAACGAACACGCAAATATTATGGAAGCCTGCTAATTGCTAGCACCAATAATGCATGGCGTAGAATATTCTAATAACGTAACCCTTTCATACTTGTTGAAAGGAAGTAGAGCGAGAAAGGGTAACACATCATAAGGCGTGGACGTTTCGATATTCCTGCATGTTGTTTATTACAATCGTAAAACTAGAAAGCAACATTCAAACCGTCTTATCCGAAACTTTCTACGTTATTTTAGGGACTATGTTTTTGTAAGTGAGCCAACAGCCAAGGGATATGCACTTGGAATGAGCTCAAGCAAAGTTTTAATTGAGGTGGCATGTTTGTGTCACCACTTGTTGCTTTCAATACAAGAGTGGTAATTATAATTGCAAAATAGCTTTTTTCGAAGTTCAGTCAAGTTATAGGGGTTATCTAAATTATGGATCATATATTCATGCAGCAGTAATTGAATTATTGCAATATTTTTTTCTAATGCTCGGAAAATACTCATGCAGCTTTCACTTGTTTGTACCTTCTTAATGGACCCTCATATCATAATAAAAGTATTAGCCCAAAAAAAAATTATGTGGCAAATTGAATACCAAAAACGAAATCAGAAGGATCGGAACGCTAAAATGTGTAACGATTTTTTATCTCTTTCCCTCTTCTCCGATCGGGTCTCCGCTGTGACCGACGACGATCGGCGTCACACCGATGTGACAGCTGGACGTGCAGTCCGTGGATTGAGGCAAAGGACTACGTATCGCGCCGAGAATTAGTCCTGCCTCTCACTTGGTGTTTGGGGTTGGTGGCTGCTGGCGGGCTAGCTAGTTCGGTGAGGCGTGCGGTCGAGGGTCTTAAGGTCCAAACACCAAGTGTCCGAGTTCGTTACACAAACTCAGCCACCTGAAAAGCCCTTGGGTTACGCGTTTTCAATCCACAATCATCAAACAAAATCAAAAAAAAAAACAAAAAAACTCTAACCTCTCTATCCTCTACTTTACTCTAATTCCGCGAGACCGTCTTACCCGAACGCGACTTCTCGTCGGCACACAAATAGACTACCGCGATACAAGAGCACTACTTTACCGGAAACACACTCAATATAACAAAATCAAAGCTAACGCGAACACTGTGCCGCGGAAGAACCTGAATCACTGCTGAAAACAAAAAAAAAGAAGGGAGGAACCTGGCGAAGCCTCGCCAACCAACGATGTTATAGGCTGCGCCCAGCCTCCTTGTTCCGAACGTGAGCGAAGCTCATTATTCCGCGCTCGGAACCCCATGTCAGATCGAACTACCTGACCTACCTGTTTGGAAGGAAGTCCCGGAAGAAAATCTAGGAGTTTAAGTGCAATTCATATTTATTCCTTTTTCTCTCTCTAAATTATTTTATATTATTCATTAAAATTCAATTTCACAAAAGCAAAGGAAACATAAAATAAAATAACAAAAAAAATCAATTTAATAGTATATGAACCATCTAAATAAGCGAAAAATATTATCGTCAATCAAATCATTATTATTGTTCCTATTGTTTTCAAATCGGAATTAATGTTGTGTTGGCAAAATTAAAGTTAACCTAACTTAACATTTTTTTTTCTGCAATCGTCTTCATCCCGTTTCAGAATTCATTTCTTCTCCTTGATTAATTTTTCCTTTGTTTTGCCCTGTAGCTTTTGTTCGACGGCATGCCTTATTTTTTTGGTTTAAATGTTTGCTGGGTGAGTTTTTTTTTTCTCTTGAAAAGTCTATTCTGTTGTTGATGAGTTCCAATTAAATTGCATCCATTTTTGCTGGATCCTAGTGTGCGCCACTTCACAGCAATCACATGTCACTCGTATCGTTGAATACAACACCGTACATAGATCAAAATTAGATATATTTTTCTGTTGAGTTGTGAACGCGAACGAAAAACAAAGGCAGAAACTTGCAAATTTTCAAATGTTTAGATTACAATAAAATAGAACACACGTGTCTTAGAATGCCTCGAAGAATAATGATTCGACCGAAATTGCTACTTCTTATGGTTGTCCTCACGAAGGATGACCGGGTTTTGTAGACCGACAAAATGTCGCACCGAGTTCACCGTGAGAGATACTTTTTTCCGGTCGAACGGAGCCGAGCACGTGTGCGGCTTGGACTGAACCACACTTCCACTGAATGAGCGCGTTTACTTGATCCTTCACTGCCGTCCTAACTACACCTGACGTTAAGGATTAAATGTTTTAAACATGGGATTCGCGCTTAACATCACGTATCTTTGTTCGATTCTTTCGGAACACCATAGAATTCATTATATAACCGATATAAATGGAATGCACTCTAATCACGTCGTGAACACGTTTTTCTTTCAAGTCCCAGCTTTCCTATTGCACCGGTGGTCTTGTCGAGAATCCCGCTTAAACTCTCCATTTTCCCGTTCCCAGAACCAGAATCGCGCTGTCGACCCCTTCTGGTAACTTGGAACCTGCTTGTTGCTAACCGGGTTCCCTGTCGTGCGCAACCAGTTTTCCCAGTGGGTCGTTCCTGCATAGCGCTGGATGGCGACGTGCACGATCGAGGTGACGTGATCCAAGCCAGCGCGGATGTGCAAAAGGGCGCATTACAACCACAGGCAGGAATGCGAGGGCCTCTCGAGCAGTCATGGCGGAAGATCCTCATAGTTCAGGTTGATAAGGTAATCGTCGCGATTGCAAGGGAAGAAACCAATATCTTGGTTGGATTGCTGGATGAGCAAAGTAGATGCGCACTAGGACGCAGGTTCTGAAAACAGGGGAAAATTTAAATAAAGCCCAAAAATAGCTAAATACTGGGGAAATACAAGACGGAAGATATTATACTCATGGATAGCTACTTATAGGCACTTGGACCTAGGATGTCAAAAAAAGGTACTGCTAATCCCTAACCGTAAGGTTTCGGGATGCTTAGCGCGTTAGAGAGAATCAAGTGGGAGGCGCTTAGCGGATATCGTTATCGTCGGATATCCTTGGCGTGAAAGAGGCCAACTTTTTTCCCCTTTTGGTCCGTGACTCGATACAGAGACTTCCCTACCTTTTCTAGGATGCGTGCTTTGACGAACTTCGGGCCAAGCTTCGCGTTATAGCGTACGCTCGCATCGCTTTGCCTGAAGTTTCGTCGGAACACTTCGTCTCCGGGCTGGTAATTAACGGGACGGACTCGTAAATTGTAGGACCGTTCAGCCACATCCTGAGATCGAGTTAGGTGCATCCTAAGCCGTTGACGGAGGAGGTCCAGGTGGTCTTCCTGGGAAACTTCCATCTTCGGTTCTCCCAAGCACTTGAGACGGCGCAGCAGGGTGTAGGTTTGGCCATGTGTTATCATTTGCTGGCCAAACAGAGCGAAGTATGGTGAGCATTTGATGGACGAGTGGTAGCCCGACCTCAGGGCACAGGCGATCGATGAGAGCTGACGGTCCCATTCTCGTTGATCCTCCTTTAAGTAGGCTCGGATGCCGGCTATCAGAGAACGGTTCACGCGTTCCGAAGCGTTCGCTTGTGGCGAATAGTATGCCGTGCGCTGATGCGTGACTCCGTAGCGTTTCAGCAGTTGCTGAAAGTGTCCTGACGTGAACTGCACACCGTTGTCAGTGGTGACGGTTTCTGGTATTCCGAAAATATGGAACACTTGCCTTTCGAGGAAGTCGGTGATCGCGTTGGTTGCTAGGCGCTTAATAGGCTCTATAAGCACAAACTTGGAAAGGTGGTCCAGAACAACGATGGCTCCTATGTTCCCTTCCTTGGAGCGAGGGTATGGTCCGATTAGGTCCAAGTATAAGTGCTGTAGGACTCGTTCAGGAATGTGCTGTCGTTCCATTGGTGGTCGCAACACCTGGTTGGGAGCTTTGGCCATCTTACACGTTTGGCAGGAGGATACATATTCTTTTATCTGCCGTGCCATCCCGGGCCAGAAAAAGTGGGCCCTTAGACGGTGTAGTGTCTTTGCGTATCCCCCGTGCGCGCACATTGGATGCTCATGCAACCGAGCAATCAGAGTGAAGGTCAGCTCTTCTGGAATCCAGAGTTTCCAGACATTTTGTTCTTGTACCGCGTCTCCAGACGCGTATTCTGAGCGTCTGTAGACGAATCCCTCCATGACCTTGAGGTCCGGAACCCTTTCGGGCTGTGCCGTAATGGTGTTTACGAGAGCCAGATACTTATCGGACTTGAAGTAACCGGATTCTAAGTCGACGAGGTCTGAGTCATCGATCGTTTCTAAGGCTGCTGCAGATTCGGGTGAGAACATTCGGGAGAGGGAGTCTGGTACCACATTCTGCAATCCCTTTCGATGCCTGATGGTAAAGGTAAACCCCTGAAGCTTTAATGCCCATCTCGCCAGCCTCCCGTGAAGGTCCGTTTGTCCCATCAACCACTTGAGGGAGGCGTGATCAGTGATCACTTCGAATTCATGTCCTTCAATGTAGGCTCGAAATTTTTTTATGGCCATCACCGCTGCCAGGCATTCCTGCTCTGAGACGGTGTAGTTTCTCTGAGCCGGACTCAGCTTTTGCGACATGAATGCGATTGGGACTTCCACTCCCTCCTCGGTCCTTTGTGCTAACACTGCACCAATGCCGTGCTGAGAGGCATCACATTGGATAGAAAAAGGCTTTGAAAAGTCTGGGCTATGAAGAACGGGTGCGGTAGACAAGCTTAGTTTAAGAGTGTCAAAGGCCGCTATGCTATCCTGCGTCCAGATGAATTTGCTCCGTTTCTTCAAAAGGTCTGTTAAGGGGGTAGTAAGGGCTGCAAAATTCCGTACAAATCTGCGGTACCATCCGCAAACTCCCAAGAACCGCCGTAGCTGTTTCACGGTCACCGGTCTTGGAAACTCACTGATTGCGGTGACCTTGCCTGGATCTGTCTTGATTTCGCCGTTTCCTACGATGTGACCCAGGTAGCGTACCTCCCTCATTACAAAATGACTTTTTTCTATGTTTATAGTGAGTCCCGCTTTCCTAATACAGCTGGCGACTTCGAATAGCAACGCGATGTGATCGTCAAAGGTTTCAGAGATCAAGAGTAAGTCATCCAGGTACACGAAAACTTGGCAACGCAAATGCGCTGGGATGACCTTATCCATCAGTCGTGACATGGTCTGAAGTGCGTTGCACAACCCAAACGGCATGGTCACAAAGTGGTATAAAGGACGCCCAGGTACGGTGAAGGCTGTCTTATCCCTTGACATTTGATCGAGCGGAATCTGCCAAAAAGCGTCCTTCAGGTCCAAGCTTGATATAAATCTGGCCTTCGGTAATCGGCTAAAAATTCCGTCAATGAGGGGTAAGGGATAGGCATCCCTAACCGTAACTGAGTTTACCTTTCTGGCATCCAGGCATAATCGAACCTTCCCTGGTTTCCGGACCAGTGTTACGGGGGCTGACCATGAACTCTGTGACTCTTCGATCACTCCGAGGGCCAGCATGCGGTCGATCTCCGCGTATAGAAGTTTTTCTACCGCGGGAGAAATCGGATAATGCCGTTGTTTAATTGGCTTAGCGTCTCCTACATCTATAGTGTGAGCGACTAACGAGGTTCGACCCAACCCTTCCTTGGCATATGATGGAAATGCGTTGATAGCGGCGGCCAGTCTCGTGCTCTGCGGGGGTGAAAGTCTGTGTTGTTTGTCGTCACTGTTTAGCTCGGCTATACCTGCAACGTCAACGGGAACCTTTTCGGTGAAGAGATCTGTTGCTAACCCAAATGCTTTCACAAAATCAACTCCAAGGTATAAGTTTTGAGACAGAGAAGGAATGATCCACAGGCGTAAGTTCCTTGCTACGCCTCTAAAGGTCACTTCACATTTGACCTGCCCCGCGGCTCGATGTCGTGTGCCATCAGCGGTCGACAAGGTCAGTTTGAGTTTCCCCAGAGGAAGAGAAGGGTTCTCAAGGAACTTCCTGGCTAATTCGGACGCTATACAGCTGACGGACGCACCGGTGTCGATCAAGCCTCGGACATGCGTGCCTAAGACGAACACCTGGGCATATGGTCGCTGGTCTAGTGCGGGGGTGGTCAAAAAACTAGCTAAAATAGAGTGGCTCAAGGTCTGGTAGTGCCGCACTCTCTTCCAAAACTGTCGTAATCGGATAGAAGAACGCCTTGGGCGTGGCAGAGTGACTTCGTTTAGAAAGATGCGATTGCGAGCGGCTTGGTACTCTCGTAATCGAACATGGTATGGCCTCATATGTCGTCGGAGCTCTGAAGGGTTAACTAATGAAAATCTGTTTTTGTCGTCTGGGCTGATTTGTTGTGGGTAGGACTGCTCAGTGGGGCGTGCACTCGAATCTTCCGGAGTCTGATTTGGGGAATCAGACGAGTTATGCGTCAAAATAGTAGTTAAGGGTGCGGAGGAGCTTTCCTTTGGGAAGGCCGCGACGAATGTCGTACCATCCCCGCTCTCTCGTTTTTTGATTGCCGGCAGTTGTCACATTTCGGCTTCACGGTGTTTTCTCTCCCACAACCATAACAGAATAGTGTCCTCTCCTCTTCACATTCCATGAAGTGATGGCCGGGCTGCCGACAATTCCAGCAGACTCCGGGGCTTCGAAGCTCCTCTAAGTCTGTCTCTGAAGCAGGGTCTTGGAAGTCCGGATCAGGTTGACATTCAGACACCGGGTTCTCCGGGTAAATCGACGATACTCCCTGGCGGTCGGGACGTTCGCGTCTCGGAGCGTACATAGTTTGGTTGTCCCGTCGAGGATTGGCATGGATTCCTTCCAGAATCCTAGCAGAAGAACGTAGTTCCTGGAGATTCCTACGAGGAGCATAGGCCATTAGCTGTTGGAGCTCTGGTCGACAACCATCCCAAAGGATTTCCAACATTTCCGCCTGTGAGATGGGTCGCGTCAGACGCTCCGCCATGCAACTAAGTGCCTCGTAGAAATCATCCACTGTTTCACCTGCTTTTTGTCGTCGATGGCGTAATCGCTGTTTTAAGAGATCATCGCTGTGTGCTGGGGCAAATTCCTGGATTAGTGCATCCTTAAGGTGATTCCACGAAAAGTGTGGTGTGTCCTGAACGTATCTCCAGAACCATCTCAACGCACGTCCCTCGAACAAAAGGTGTGCTTGGTTAACAAGAAGGTTGTAGTCCCCTCGAAGGTTAACCGCA
Organism: Oxycera nigricornis; assembly: GCA_963942545.1. Classification (NCBI taxonomy): domain Eukaryota; kingdom Metazoa; phylum Arthropoda; class Insecta; order Diptera; family Stratiomyidae; genus Oxycera; species Oxycera nigricornis. The sequence continues at coordinate 30,619,956 of OZ012662.1, read as the reverse complement.
GTCATCCGCTCCACTCTCTGAAGGAATCCTCCCAGAGAAACCGAGTCAGTCTGGCCATTATAAGTCAGTCTCCAGCTACTGATGATGCTCACCGCTTTCCCAATCGACATATCTGCGGTAAGTCTATGGGTGGGTAGGTTACTGAATGGTGCTCGTTCCGCACTGGGAACATCTTCCCAGGAGAGATTCTGGAACTCGCCTAGATTGAGACCACCAGAGAGTGGCGCGGCGCCTGGTACCTTCGAATGGTTGTGTGTGGCAGCGGTATAGGGTGGCGGTGCACTGTCGGTGACATACGATCGGGGTGCCATACGTGCCGAGGGTTCCACGGGCGAGCGTTCGGTTCCGATATGAGCTGTTGCCACCTCAGGTGATGGTCGACGAGATAGATGGTCCAACTCCCTTCGAACGCTATCGTTGACCAGGCGTGGCAGAATTTCTTCCAGACGCTTGGTAATTGCCTCTATCGGGTCCAGCTGTTCCGACGTGGCCCTAACTATCGGTACGCGAGGTGGCGGCAGAGAATAATCTGGGCTATTCCCACCCAGAATAGGCCGAGGAATAGGTAGGCTCGCTCCCCTGTCAGGGCTCATTTGTGAGGATGGGGCCCTCTTAGAACGCGTATTATACGGGTTCGTCCGAGGAATAGCGCCTTGTGCTTCTGCATCGTTACCTCCCCTCACCCTAGAGAAGGAATCATCTCTGGATTACATTGTTAAGACTAGGCTGAGAAGGATCAATTCAATGAATTTAACTAGATATCTGATCTACAACTTGTTTCGGTGATTGTTTCGATTTGTTGTTCTTTTTGTTGTCTTCGATTCCAAAAAAAAGAGGTTATCTCTCACGTATTTATATACAAATATCTATCGTTATTTTGTTTTGATGTTACCTTTCCAGATATAATGTTTTTTTCTTCCAGGGCTTCCACCACAGGCGGCAAGCAGTTCGATCTGTAATTAGGCAGCGCCAAGTCACTCACTTCTCCTAGCAGGATATTGTATCGTTACAAGTTAACCGGGGAGAAAACCAAAAAGACTACTGAGGCGATGAGAGTGCAACCAATCTCGTGCCAGCGATGCGGACGAAATACGCGGTGTTCAGAGACACTCTGCGGTTCGTATTCCAGTCATCGCGAACACGGGGTGGAAGCACTCACTCAACCTATAACGCATGAAAAGTAGAGGCATTCTCCCGATACAGAAAGGTTAGGTATAGATCGTATCGTCAACGAGATCAAACAAGGTAGGTAAACCCACCAGGTGATATTCTCAGTTGAGGGTGCGATCCTCCTAACGTGCGCCTGGAAATGAGTTCCATCAACTCTCCCTACGAGCCGTGCTCCATGAAAGAGATGACTTCCCATCATGACTGGCCACACAAGGACAACACGTCGGAAGAATCCTGTCGCGAGACAATAACTTAACGAGGAAGTGTTGAACAGCCAAATGCGTGCAGCACTACGAACTTGAACTTTAGTTCAAGAAGTTCAACAATTCCAATTGGTGGGTGACCCCTATATGAAAATCCCTAGATCGTATAGATCAATTCACCAGCCTTGGGTGACACTACTAAAGTTTTTAGGGGGCCCCACGTTGGGCGCCATTGTAACGATTTTTTATCTCTTTCCCTCTTCTCCGATCGGGTCTCCGCTGTGACCGACGACGATCGGCGTCACACCGATGTGACAGCTGGACGTGCAGTCCGTGGATTGAGGCAAAGGACTACGTATCGCGCCGAGAATTAGTCCTGCCTCTCACTTGGTGTTTGGGGTTGGTGGCTGCTGGCGGGCTAGCTAGTTCGGTGAGGCGTGCGGTCGAGGGTCTTAAGGTCCAAACACCAAGTGTCCGAGTTCGTTACACAAACTCAGCCACCTGAAAAGCCCTTGGGTTACGCGTTTTCAATCCACAATCATCAAACAAAATCAAAAAAAAACAAAAAAACTCTAACCTCTCTATCCTCTACTTTACTCTAATTCCGCGAGACCGTCTTACCCGAACGCGACTTCTCGTCGGCACACAAATAGACTACCGCGATACAAGAGCACTACTTTACCGGAAACACACTCAATATAACAAAATCAAAGCTAACGCGAACACTGTGCCGCGGAAGAACCTGAATCACTGCTGAAAACAAAAAAAAAGAAGGGAGGAACCTGGCGAAGCCTCGCCAACCAACGATGTTATAGGCTGCGCCCAGCCTCCTTGTTCCGAACGTGAGCGAAGCTCATTATTCCGCGCTCGGAACCCCATGTCAGATCGAACTACCTGACCTACCTGTTTGGAAGGAAGTCCCGGAAGAAAATCTAGGAGTTTAAGTGCAATTCATATTTATTCCTTTTTCTCTCTCTAAATTATTTTATATTATTCATTAAAATTCAATTTCACAAAAGCAAAGGAAACATAAAATAAAATAACAAAAAAAATCAATTTAATAGTATATGAACCATCTAAATGAGCGAAAAAAATAATCGTCAATCAAATCATTATTATTGTTCCTATTGTTTTCAAATCGGAATTAATGTTGTGTTGGCAAAATTAAAGTTAACCTAACTTAACATTTTTTTTTCTGCAATCGTCTTCATCCCGTTTCAGAATTCATTTCTTCTCCTTGATTAATTTTTCCTTTGTTTTGCCCTGTAGCTTTTGATCGACGGCATGCCTTATTTTTTTGGTTTAAATGTTTGCTGGGTGAGTTTTTTTTTTCTCTTGAAAAGTCTATTCTGTTGTTGATGAGTTCCAATTAAATTGCATCCATTTTTGCTGGATCCTAGTGTGCGCCACTTCACAGCAATCACATGTCACTCGTATCGTTGAATACAACACCGTACATAGATCAAAATTAGATATATTTTTCTGTTGAGTTGTGAACGCGAACGAAAAACAAAGGCAGAAACTTGCAAATTTTCAAATGTTTAGATTACAATAAAATAGAACACACGTGTCTTAGAATGCCTCGAAGAATAATGATTCGACCGAAATTGCTACTTCTTATGGTTGTCCTCACGAAGGATGACCGGGTTTTGTAGACCGACAAAATGTCGCACCGAGTTCACCGTGAGAGATACTTTTTTCCGGTCGAACGGAGCCGAGCACATGTGCGGCTTGGACTGAACCACACTTCCACTGAATGAGCGCGTTTACTTGATCCTTCACTGCCGTCCTAACTACACCTGACGTTAAGGATTAAATGTTTTAAACATGGGATTCGCGCTTAACATCACGTATCTTTGTTCGATTCTTTCGGAACACCATAGAATTCATTATATAACCGATATAAATGGAATGCAATCTAATCACGTCGTGAACACGTTTTTCTTTCAAGTCCCAGCTTTCCTATTGCACCGGTGGTCTTGTCGAGAATCCCGCTTAAACTCTCCATTTTCCCGTTCCCAGAACCAGAATCGCGCTGTCGACCCCTTCTGGTAACTTGGAACCTGCTTGTTGCTAACCGGTTTCCCTGTCGTGCGCAACCAGTTTTCCCAGTGGGTCGTTCCTGCATAGCGCTGGATGGCGACGTGCACGATCGAGGTGACGTGATCCAAGCCAGCGCGGATGTGCAAAAGGGCGCATTACAAATGATGGACCGGAAGATTTGTAAATCGCTTTTGAAAAATTAAAATCAACAAGAGAAGTAACTCAGGGTAAGAGGAAGGATTATTTGATGAATTCTTCCTTGTTGGAGCAATTCGTTACTTGAAGTATTCAGTCCATAGTTGCGTCAGACCACAGAGAGGATAACTCTTTACGGCCATCACCTACAAAAAAAGGAGTGGCAAATGTTGAGCACCACTCAGTGCGCCGAGGTTATCCAAACGACGAATCTTTAGTGAAAAATCATTAGGAGCCAACACCTGTAACTAACTTCCGGGAAACTCCATAACGGCTCTGGTAACCATAGATACAGAACACTGAGGTTTTTCTTGCATTCTCTTCCATCGAAGAAATTAAAATTTATCATAAACTACATCCTTTTATTTCAATTGCAACACTTTATTATCTGGCTCTAATTTCTAAGTATTCACAATCATTTTTCTCAACATATGCCACTTTTAAGCTCAACACCGCCACTGCTTCTCACTTCACTGTTTCCACCGTCGTTTTTACCTTTGAAGATTTTCCGCGTCCCGTTTATCAACCAAAGAATGCTCACATGCGGCTTTCTTTACTTGAATTTGTCTTTTACTTTAGATCGCAATCTTCTGTGTTCCTGTGTGTAAGTGCTGGATAGCGAAACGCTATCCAACGCAAACGCTCTTGTTTTACCTTGCAGATTTCGCATTTCTATATCAACGATCAGAGAATTTTCCACAACAATCACATTTCTTCAAATCTATCATCCTCCGCTTACTGTAGAAAATGGGCAATTTCGTTTTTCCTAATGCTCACCTGTGATCGATTTCGTCCGCCCCACAATAAAGATGAACGGCTTCAAACACTTCTTTTATCGACTCATACTTTTCGGGAGTGTGATTGATCTCGATCACAGATAACTCCACCGAGAAACATGTCACTGCTGCAAAAAAGCTTTGTGGAGAGTTTGGCGTCCGTCTGACAATGTCATCTATATTTTTGTTTACCTTGCTCTAATTGGTAATCATATTTATTGCAGCGCGAAGAAAGATATCTGAATCGGATTGGTGCAATCGTGATCAGTGGCCGTGAGTTCCAAAATAGATTGTTCAGTTCAATAAGATTAATTGTTTGACTATTGCTACTGTCCAGTGCTATTGAACCCTAATGAATTAGTTATTTTAAATGATGACGAGCTGGTGGCATAGACTGGCTATAAACACCGTACAGTTGAGCTGATATTTCAGCGGCCGTTTAGGTGTTCGGAAAGTTGTATGGTTCTGGTATTACCGAAGTAAACAATTGTTTTTCATTAGAATGTAGAGGAGTCGATACATTTGGACCAATTATATTGTTGTCTAATCCTGACGCGGGCAATTTAATACATCTTCTTTTGTAAGCTTTACTTGCATGCACTATTGCATCGTACTCAGTTGTGCATCGATTAAGGACATCTGTGAAAATTGTGGGCTTTGCCAACATTTCCAATCCCATTGGTACATCGAATTACATGTACATCCTTGTCCATACTTATGGTAGATTTTAATTCATCACTCTACAACCGATCATTGGGCTAGAAAACACATCATACACTACCTTATTGAATAATTTTAATCTATGCAAAGTTGGATTGTTTTTGCAGAGCACAATCCATTACAATTCCTTGCTTAAACGTTTGCAGGAACTAATCCAAATCAAAAAAAAATTCACAACGTCAATTTCAGACTTTGTAACCAAATAATTGAACACTTCTTGATTTCAGCGTCGCTCTTGCTTTCACTTTAAGCGTGAGCGTTATCTAACAAACCCGACTAACGATTATTTACCCCTAGCAATAATGTCAAAAATGCTTCATGATCAATCCTATTTTTTAAAATTCATTCATACCATGTTCATTAGATAGTGTAATGTAAATCTTTCCTCTACTCCACGGGCCTCAATGGAGTGGTTTGAATATCGATCACTTTGGCCACTTGGGGTGAAAATTATTCAAGGCTTCTTTCTTTTGATCATGGTGGATCGCAAGGAGAGGCGAATCTAACAATCTAGCTTTTGATATTTTCTTCTTCTAAGAGGACCAGTTGCCTCAGATCTAGTCAGCTTATAAATATACACGAATGCCATTAATTCAATTTCTCTGTTCATAGGCTGAATGAAATTTCCGATGAACGTTATATAATTTTACCTTTTATCAAAAAAATGAGAAATAAAAGTACATATGTATACTTATTATCTGAGCGTATCTGTAAAAGTTTAATATGTACTATTGAATCAATTGGCACTTTTATTTGACATATTAATTTTAAGGTAACAGTATGAAAATTTTCTAATGTATCTTTTAATATTTTTAAGCGGAAAAAATTCACAAATTCCATTATCTACAACGCTTTCAAATATTTCCCAGCATCAACAATAAATGCCAAAGAAATGTATCATTTGATTGATCACCTCTGTCAGCTAGAAAATAAAAGCGAGAATAGCCAAACCCATATCCTCACCATTCAAACATTTTGACAATTTTTTTGCGAATCGCATTCATCTTAACGATCCTGTAGCATCAATACGAAGTATAATTTATAAATGTCGAATTATAAACACAAACACCTGCCTTGGCATGGCAGCTTCATAACAGATAAATGTTTCATATACCTTTTCTCTTCCCTACAGCCCACCAACCGGCAAGGATACCACAGGATACGCAATGGCGAACAAGTTAGATGTGAATTTGAAATCAATTTATCACGTCACATTCCAGTCAAACCACTGTGTAAGCTCCTATGCATGTTTGTGTATGTTTGTATCTTTGGTTAACTTTAAGCTGCCAATAATTTCCAAAGAGAAAAATTGTCACCACTCAACAGGTACGTATCTGTATGAAATATAACCCAAAGGACCTTCCCCTACAGATGCTTACTTATGGCAGGATGATTTATGGACCAAATGTTGATATTCGCCTTTTTCTGCTTCCTCGCGTTTAGCTTCGTTATATCAACGCCAATAAGCTCGATGGGCGACAAAGAACAGATACAAGATACAAAATTTCGTCTAGTCTTATTTTTCGTTGGTTTTTATGGTTGAATGTTTATGGTCGTTGGATTATGATTTCTTTTATTTTCGCCTCTTGCGTTTGCACCATGAGCCACAATATTTTCGTATCAACCAACAAGCAACATTATTTGATGAAAATTTTGCCACAAGGATGAGTTTTCCCGTTCTAAATTTTTTCATAACAAACGACAATCAGACTTGTGGGAAATTTATTGTGTCTCATTTTCCACAATTGAAATGAGATAGCATTTTGATTGTATCTTCGTGAGATTACTAATGGGAAAAGTTTTGATGAGACCATAAAGAAGTCTTTAATTGAAAATGTAATTTAAGATGAAACCAAGACCTGTAAAATGGAATGATTGGATGAAAATTTGCTTGGAAGGCACCCAAATTAATTAGATATGGTTTGAAACTAAATTTTGTATAATGAGGTACGTCTGCAAGGAAGTACACTGAGCTTACTGCCTAATTGATTGGTTCTTTTGTATTTTTAATAGAGGTAGTCGTGTGTGGTATCGCTTTCGAAGATTCATTAAAAGTTGTTTCTAACAATACAATAACCATAATGATTATTGAAATTAATCTGATTTATATTATTGGAATCAATTTAATTCAGTTTTTCGAAGAAAAAATCACACAGAATATTTCACGGTGAGCTTTATGAAACAAACATTTAATTATCAGCATAGGTCTGGCTCAAATGTAGTGGACTTCCAACCCGAAAGACAATCTTACTAGCAACCCGATCTGTCGAACGAAGTCACAAGGGTAGTTTCGGGGAATGAAACTCAGCCTTCACTGCAAGTTTCTTTTCCGTATACCTCACAATGCCTGTTAAAATTATCATAACTATTTCTGGTCATTTCAATTAGTATCATTTCACTACGCTTCTCCCATCCAACCCTGTAAAATGTTTTCCACGTTGGGTTATCGCTCCTTTCTTGAAGTTTTTAAATTGACTTTCAGAAATAGAACGGTTCCAAACTGGCTAGCGATTGTTTCTCTCAATATTAGCAGGGCAAACAATTAGTATTGAAACCGTCAATTTTGGTTTGGCTGTTTAAACTTTCTGCGATACATAGTGAACAGGAGTCAACTAATATTTGACTGCACTACAGATTAGTTGTTGTTGATTCTTTTGGAAAATAGTTATGATGGTTTCAACAGACATTGAGGTACATGCGGGGATGCAACTCGCAATTATTGCTGCGATTCATTCCAATCAACCACCACTGTGTCCCTATATAACGGAACAGATTGCGAATCCAATATGTAGTCGGGTTGGAAGATTGCTTAATATGAACCAGGTTTAAGAGCAAATTTGACCCCATGAATGAAAATCGACTTTGCTTAGTTGTTGTAAAGTTAATTCCAAAATATTTGTTGGCATATTTATAAAACGATGGTCAAGTAAATATGCTTACTTATTTTGAGAATTCTCTCAAAAGCATGTGCTTTCAATGTGATTCAAAAAACTGTATGCAGTTTTCATTTACGATGGGGAGAAACATGTAATGATTTGTAGTAACTTGGCTTCCAACAATATCACGTATACCCTATATAGGACTCTCTTGTAATAATTTAGACAGTTTGAAGCGATTAGAGTGTAAGTCGGCTAGACTTTCGTTTCATTGATCTCACAAACTGTTGGGGAGAGGGGAAAAAATTCATGTCAAATGAAGCTGGTTAGACCCACTCTATAATGTGTGGTTTCACATCATTTCCGCAAATATTCCAACGATTTACTTTCATCAACATGCTATTGTGTACCTACTCAAAAAAAGAATAGGGATCTACAAGCAAACATTGCATTTTTCGCTAATACGTGACAAGTCCATTAAATTATACCCACCTACAATTAGGTTCTCATCTGGGCTCCATTGGCGCGAATAATTCATTTTCACAATAACACTCCGGCACCAGCGATACGATGGGTTCACTCAAAAGTCTGCTCCTAAACAACAGCCGAAATTTCTGCTGAGATACAACTACGTCAACTAGTAAAAAAAATCGAGAGCGCAAAACAAAAACCGTCCAGTCGATGAGCGTCGGTAATTGTCATAATACCGGTGGGACGATATAAAGTGGACCGAGTCCAGTGAACTCTTTCAGTGCATTTCTCGGTCATAAGGGCGATTCGGACGAGGACAATATAAAAGGGAGTGTAGCCAACGGAACGTGCGTTTGTGCAAATTTGGTCGTTTTATTTTTTAAAGCGGAGTGCACCAAATTGGTGGTTTTGTTTAAAGTTGGAAACATCGTGAAAGATTCGTCGAATAAAGAAGTTTGCCGTTTTTTGCTGCTCGAGAGCTGACAGTGTTGTGGACAGCAGATTTCGATAGCTTGTTGCAAAGTAACCTTAGTCTTACAACCAAGTTGTTGGAAGTTATTAAAAACAACTAAGCATGTACAAGAGTGAAAGAATTAATTGCAATATAATTTTGAATCAATTTTATTTAACTTATAATTTGACTGTTTCGATTGTGTGGTAAAATTAATTTTGGTTTTCCGCGAATAGTTGTGTCTCGGCTCAGTTTTTGTGAGGTTGATGGTTTCGAGTAGTCCGTGGGCTGGTCAGCCTTGGCACATAATTGGTTTGCACTCCTTTCTACTATTTCAGTCTCATGTCCTTCTTCACGGGTGAAAACCTGGTGAGATTGCCGAAACCGTAGCCAAGATCGGCGTAATTTGTTGCATATTTTTTATTATATTAAAAATGAAAATCGGATAATTTTAAAAACGAAAAATTAATTCGAAAAGTCCTACAAATGCTATTTTGATTCAATCGACACCTCTCAAACGTCTGCACAGTGAAATATGAAGCATGAAAGGAATGATATTGGATGTGTCCAAACAAGAGAGCAACCAAACCGAATCTTACCAAAATCTTATCAGCTCGGTAGATTGAAAATGCGCTTGGACTGTGAATGAAGTCCATATGAATTTTCCTTCAAGACGTATCGTGGTAAAAAATTACCACGTTCCATAAATATTTATACACATATGTAGACTTCTTACTGAAAATGCTTTTTAATAACTCCTTAGATCTTAAAAAGTGTAGATGAGTTCTGAATTTGAATTTTGATTTTCAGATTGATTACAAGAATTTCCCGCCTACTGAAAATTTAAAATTTTTTCTGGAAAGTTCATTTAAATATACTCTCTCTTGCCTTTATTCCACACCACTTTCAGCATTTTAATGGTGTCATTAAAATTGCATCTCAAAAGCATAAGACTGCTACATTCGTATTTAAATTTTTCCGGATACATTAAGCATCAATTTAAAAAATAAGTACATGTCTCAAAAAGATGCAATTCAACATCCTTCATTTTTCTCCTAATGACTCCTTATAAACTCTTCAGCTTTTTTTCCTTGACAAGAATGAAACACATGGTTTGGTTATAGTCATTTTAATCCAGTCAAACGGGAGTTTATCCGTGAATTTTGAGCTGGCAGGCTGATTTTTATTGTAAAATGTAATTTGTTTTATAATAAGCTTAAGTTCAAATTTCTAAGGTCACAGTTCCAGTTCTCTAGGCTCCATCTTGATACAAAAAATAGTGGGACACCTCTATATCGCAGAAACTATGGCTCCCACAAGAAATTTGTATATGGCTGACTATCGTAATATTACATTTCAAGTAACTTGTGCTTATATCAAATTCACGTGGTGTCATTATTAAAAGAGATGATTCACTCTTTTCAGCGTTGCTTTTGGTAAGTAACGTTTTTATATATGCTAAGTGAAAGTAATATATACACAACTTACTGAAAATTAAATTCTACATAAGTTTGTCACATACAATTTTTTTGCGGGAGCCATGATTTCGGGGGTGTCCTACTTTGTTTTTATTTGGACGACGGAGCCCTTAAATTTAAGCTCACAGTAAGACATACCACACATTGTATTAAAAATCTGTCTGCCTACCGAATTTTTTCATGAATTTTACACTGGGAGGTTTGCCATCAGAAACCGATTATTTGGGCTAAAAATGCGCTTTTCACGCGACTTTTTTCCCTTTGGAATGCAATAACTCCCGCCAATTTACAATGATTAAAACAATCAATACCGCAAACGACTTGTGACAAAACTGTCTTGAAAAAAATCTAAACCAGAAACTATAGCTTATGCTTACTAATAAATTGGCCACACATTACAATAAACATCTGCCTACTAGCCCAAAATGCACGGTTGACATCAACATCCGGAAAATTTTACTGGACTTTTTCCGGATTATTAACATGAAATACATTTGCATCAGATGTATGACTTTTGCTTCTCATTTTCTGTGATTCAAAGTCCACACTGGAAGTTTTCTGTGGATTGTGTGCACATAAAAAGCTGCAATCCCTTTACATGTTGAACATTTCCTGTTTGTTTGCGAAGTGGCCAATTTAATTATTTCCGATCTAAAAGATAGCACACATGTGAACTTCAGCAACTGAAAACTAGTGCACCAAATTTAAATGTGGTGAACAATCTGGATTATTGGCCAGCATTAGTTTCCGGATGATGCAGATGGTCCTGGACGGCAAGAATATTTAAAACTAATAAATGGTGAAGCATTTGTCGCCACAAGACGAAAGTTACTCGCACCTGCTTCAGGACCGGGTCATACCACTGAAAGTTCCTAATCACTTTGCTTTGTCTTAGCCACCTCAAACGATATACCTGGGATGCTCACCACCTTGCTAATGGAACCTGTGCATAGATTTTAAATGGGACAGTTTGATAACACAATATCCTTTATGCTCGAAACGATGTGAGACTTTATTCAGGACACAAACATGCATTATCTGCAAATAAAGACCTGGCGAGACCAGTGCAGTACTAGAAGAGCACGACGGAGCTTTTGAGACGTGAGTGTACATACAAAATGACTGCTTTAGACAAAAGGGTGTGCACTTAAACAATGTTTGAAGAGATGAAGTTCCCATTTCATATTGTTTGAAACATGGTTGCCCGGAGTGCTTGCTTTGTGAAAGCCATTTTGTTTAGAATACGTGCAATACAACCATTGTTTGAGACATCATAAATTGTAAGTTTGCTCGTAAAATGGGCGGACGACTCTTTGTGAAAGTTTCTATATGAAATTTGAATCCAGATTTTACGGTCCGACTGACTTAGTTCAAACGACTCGTTGGGAGTCTGGATAAAATATGCAGAAAGTATGTTGTTCTCAATTTAATATACCCATACACATTTTTGTTGAACTGGTAAAATGCAATCTATCAAACAATTGGTTTCCATAGAAAAATAATCAAGGAAGATTATTTGTTAATCAACTGAAAGTGCATGAAATTGTTAGACCATAGATTAGTTATACACTGTATTGCAGATCGAAAAGGACTTTCAAATTCTACAAAGCCGTTTTTTATTTTTGGTAGTTGTTTAAAAAATAAATTTGGAAAACGTTTAGATCTTCCAAATTTAACTGTAGATCTTACAATTTGGCTTAAATTAGTGTTGCAGAAATGTGGTAAATATCACTAACCGAAATTTTAGTGACAATAGGAACCCAAATAATTACAATGAAAAACACCATACACTTGTATACAAAGCTGCATTACCCTTATGGTGAACTAAGCAGTGTCCAAGAGATGCCTACGTCCCAAAATACAAATTCACGAGTTGCAAACAAAAAAATACAGTATTCTTGCAGTGTAGTGAGCGTAGTGTAGTCTTTTTCAATGAGGAAATAATTCTTTTAATGCTAATTAAAAATGAAATTTAAATCAATTGAAATAAATTTGCAGGAAAATTCATTTTAATTTCACAAATCAATATCAAACGTTATTTTTAACATTATGCTTATTCAAAAATCGTTGGTTTACTACAAGAACTCACTAAGTCAGAAAATGCCTCCATTGACTTCAAATGACCAAAACCATGGTTTTTTTTATTACAAAGAAAAAGTTTATCACGTCTTTTTGATAGTTAAAGCAGTTATTTTTAGAGGCAAGAAATATCAAATTCTATAAAATTACAACTTTCAATTTAGTTGGAAATTAAAAATCATATATGTATGTACATCTTTTGTTGAATCTTTGAGTTGCTCAGTTTCTGAGGTAAACCATTGGCGACATATGAAGCTACTATTCGCTATTTTAGGGGAAATTTTTAGTATTTGTTAACTAATATTGAACGTTCTTGTAATCGCCCCGAAAATCGAAATTGAAATTTTTCACATATCTTTACGTTTTAAGGTCTTTAGAGTATCTTTAAGGGGTTATTCTACTGTTAAACGGGTAAAAAGCAGTATCATTTCAAAAGTGTTGTCAAAAAATAACTATTGAAGATATCAATTTGAAATTTTGCATGCATCTTTATTAACAAAAAAGTATAAAATCGCATAGTTGATTTGTTCAAAAAAATAAAATGGCGGCTTCTGTATGCAATTGATGGATAGCGCGCTGACGGCCAGATTCGATTGCGCGGCACATTGCCCAGGTCGTCCAGGTGATCCGCAATCAATTTAACGATGGAATTCTATTAGTTTAGCTAAAAACACACAAAATGAACCTAAATTGAGCCATAAATATTGAATTTTCGTGATTTGACAAGTATAGGAAAAAAGTATGCTCGAGTTTGAACGTTTTTTCCATGAAAAAAGTGGTCCCAAATAACCAAATTTCAATTTTTATGGCTCAATTTAGGTTCACTTTGTGTAAAATTGATATATAAGTATGCAAATTTTTTTTTTAGCTAAATCGCTTAATTAGCTTTTTCTCTACGATGTGCCGCGCACCAAAAAAACACGTTTTGAGTAAATTGCGTTTAAAGTTTTTTAATAGATTTTTTTGTTATATCGTGAAAATAAATAATATTACCCTCAATCGGCGAATCCAGGCATATAATAGGTCCCTTTTGCTATCTCTAGCTTCTCTTTTTCAGAGAGAGAGAGACCATTGTTATGCAAAGCAGTTATTGCTCGCGGGGTGAGAGCGTATGAGGGAGAAAATACCGTTCGACGCGCGCACCGAAATATAGTCATAGAATCAAAACGAAGCGATGAATCGGTTTGAAATTTTGTACATGCATTCTTGAGATGGTAATCTATCGAAATAAGCAAAAAACAGAAAATAAAAAGTCAACAATTTTTACAGTAGAATAACCCCTTAAAGTGTTCTTGGAAAGTAGTCTTTGCGTGTGTGTATGCACGTTCACACGTTTTTTCTACGAGCATCGCTCGTTAATTTGCCAATCGACGCGTATTATCATTTTTATGATTCAATCAAATTTTTAAAAAAATGTTGAAGTTGTTTTTTAATATCATAAATAGAAATGCAAAAATTAGTTTTTTTTCATGAAAAATAAACATTTAAACTGATCAATACAACACAGTAATCAATTTTTACAAAATTTATGTAATCTAAACAGTTTTTGTCAAAAACAGTAAATCTTTTTTTCATGATTCCAAAAAAAAACTAAATTAAAAATAAACAAATCATCATCAACAGTCACCATGTAAAAACAGTTTTTGTGAATATTACTTGATGCCTCTTATTCTTAAGACATTGTTGTTATGTCTTTCAAATCCAATAAATATTTGCATGATTTTAGCAGATTTTCAATAATTTTCACAGTGTCGTTTTTATTTTAATGAAAAATTACTTAAACTTTGAAGAAGAAACATATTTGTTTTTCCATCAAGTTTGCATTTGCGGTAGTCAACGCTTTCAATGGTGAAATATTTTCAAAGTGAAGATGCCTTATTGCATAAAAAACAACAATTTTCATGATTGCAAAACATATTCATACAAAATTAATACACCATTAATACTTATAACGAATAAAGGTTGATAAGAATAATATTTCCTATTTTCACTTACGCTAATGATGTGTTTTTTTTAAAAAAGTCTCTTTCATCTATTTTGTACTTCTGTAAATCATTGCTTTTCGAAATCGTTTCCATCAAACAAGTAACGAAAAATAGAATAGTAACCTGTCCTTTTTTAAATTGATCCGCATAAAGACTTAATCCGTTGCCTCTCCTCCCTCAACCAAAAAACTAACATAATCAGTGAACATCCACTTAAATGATATAATTAATATTGACTCATTCCAATTAATATTATGAATACTTATAATTATAATTTTCATTTCAAGCAGCATTATTTTTATAAAACTAATTTTATTTAATATTTTTGTTGATATTACTGTTATTATTATTGACCGTGTGGACCTCAAGGGTCACACCTCGCAGCATGTCTTAAATTGGGCTTATTTAAAATACCAAAATAGCAGTTATTTATTAAAAATGTTTTAATGCTCCGCAGAAATAAATTTATATATTTATAATTTATATAATTTACAAATTGCGGCTGCATGCACATAATATTTAACTCTTTAATGAAAGAATGCTGTTTTTATTGATATCAAAACAACTGGGAGAATGTTAGAAATTTCTTTTAAAGCTTTGTAGTGACAAAACGGACGGAATTTTTTGAAAGCAATGTGTCAATAATTTTGAGAAAAACAAATTCATGCTTCTAGACTATGAACCCGATTGCTCCGATCTGTCTGTATAAAAATCTTTTTAACTTTTGCGATTTTGCCCAGATAAAGATAAAATAACGCACAGTGTTCAAATAAAAAGACGTTTTAGTTGAAAGAAACATTCACTTTTTTAAAAAAATTCTCAAACTCTCCCTTATCTCTTATAAAAAAATTTCTTTTAATATGAAATAACAGTACAGGTACATACAGTGGATCACAGCTTATTTTATGCTCATACGGCATATTTTTTAAACGAAAAACTTTTATCATGAAACACCAAAGTAGAATGATTATCACAGTTTTATCGAATATGAGACAAACACAGAACAATGAATAAATGCGTCTTCCACTTTTAAAATTCGAAGGAAAGCAAATAAGCATCGAATTTATATGTCACAACTTTTTTCATGCAATCGCTAAGAGCTAGCAATTTCGAACTCTGCCACTCCGTTCTTAAAGCATTTTTCTTGTGTCCTCCGTAATAATTGTTTTTTAATTATTGCCTAGTTGTCGTCTCAATTGTAATTTTGTTATTGAAATTTTTTATCACGAATATAATAAAAAATGGGTCCTTGTACGACAATAGAACAACGGGAATTGGTAATAAACCATTTTAACAACGGCGAATCAGAAATTGCTTCTATTGTAAATATAAACTCATGTACTGTCTAAAAAATTATTGAGCGTTTACTGCACGAGAACTGGGTGCATGGTAAAGGAAGAAAATCATCACCTAGAATTTTTAATGAAGCTGACAAGCGATACATTTTGCGGAAAATTAGGGCTAATCCTGGACTGTCCGCGGTAAAACTGACTACCAAAATGAACGAAAGTCTCGGCAAAAAGTGTAGTTTGTTCGCCGAGTACTGCGGGATCACGCATTTCATAGTCGAGTTGTCCGAAAAAACCATTCATCAGTGTTAAAAATAAGCTCAGTGGATTAATCTTTGCTAAAGAGCACTTTGGAGAGAGCCAGGAGTTCTGGTTCAGTCATCTATGCCGATGAATCCAAATTTAATATATTTGGCTCAGATGGCATACCTTACATATGGAGAAAGCTAAATACAGAGTACAGAAAACCTAAGCCAGCCTAAGAAAACCTAAAGCCAACTATTAAGCATGGTGGAGGAAATGTTATAGTATGGGGTTGTATGTCGGCTCACGGTCCAGGAAATGGACAAGCACATGCATCTTCAGTTTCTTAAAGATAATTTGTTGCAAAGTGCGGAATATTTGGGTATTCGGTCCAATTTTCAATTCTACCAAGACAACGACCCAAAATATAAATCGAAAACCGTTCAGTTCTCGCTGATATACAACTGCCCCCTTTGATGAAGCTACCCCCACAATCACCAAACATGAATCTTATTGAAATTTTATGACCAATATAGGAACAAAACATCAGGAAACCCTAAATTTCGAACAAGAATGATCTGAAACGGGCTTTGGAATTTGAATAGGACAAAATATCACCGGATATTACCCGTAAATTAGTTCATTCAATGTCAAATCTGCTTAAAGCTGTTGTGGACCAGAAAGGATATCACATAAAATATTAAAATCAAGATAATTTCTATATATTTTTTAAAACTATTATCAGTAACTGCACATTAGCTGTGAGATGGAAGTTTGATGTTTTTGGAAGTATTTTGATGTGTTCCTTGTAAATAATTGAAATTGCCATTAAATAAAGTTTAAATGTCAAATGTACAAGTTTTTATTTCAAACGACGTAAATTTTAAATTTATATTCTTTCCAGTTTCGTAGTTACAGAGCCTCATAACTTAAAGTATGAACTGCATAAAATAAGCTGGGACCCACTCAAAAAACTTTGAAGAATTATTGAGAGTAATCCAAAAACAAGTATGTAGTCTTAAAATAGCTGCACACCTTCAAAATAACAATGGAGCATTGAATTCTCAAACAATGCGCAATTTGCTGCAAAAAAAGGATTGCAAGGGGTGCATTGCAAAAAAAAAACT
Organism: Oxycera nigricornis; assembly: GCA_963942545.1. Taxonomy (NCBI): domain Eukaryota; kingdom Metazoa; phylum Arthropoda; class Insecta; order Diptera; family Stratiomyidae; genus Oxycera; species Oxycera nigricornis. The sequence goes on along the minus strand of OZ012662.1, from coordinate 30,602,850 downwards.
ATTCACTTCGAAGACAAATGTTACGTGGTACTTAGAGTATGCCAGAGAATATGTGAGAAAATCAGACCAACTTTGGTAAGCATATCAAGTATTTTATTGATTTTTTTCACTACTTTATCGTATTGCAGTTATTTATTGTTAAAAATTCAAATTTGATTTTCGGATTATGAACACAATTCAAATTCTAACCACCATTGCAGGAAATGAATCTTATATTTTTTTATAGTAAGGAACATAAGCTTTCCAAAAGATTTAAATTTATTGGTTGATATTTGAAGATACGGACTTTATATTTGGATTCAACGTCCTTGATACAGTATCTCTACATATTTGAATAACCGTCCTAACAATTTCCTTTGCAGTAACAATAATGTATCTTATCACTTTATGAAAGATTCTCTTGCCAAGAGAGTAGTTTATGGGTATGCATGGAAAAAGGGTCAACAATTCTTAGTCTTCTTGAACTTTTTATGTGTTTAAATCTATTATTTTATTTCCAACAACCTTTAGGTGCAAAAAACATATCAAGAGTTTAAAGACTACAAGAATATTTTTCAGGATCATAATCTCCATTAAACAAAAATTGAGGAAAATACTTTACAGTAATTGAATATTTTAATAATAATTCAAACTGATAAGCAAACACATATTAAACAAGCATCAATACAACACTTCACCGAAATTTATTCAATTACTATTCTTGTTGTTATAATTTGCATACGCTCAACCTATCAATAAACAGAAACTAATAATATTTTCGATTAAAATAACAAAATTTAATTTGCATAGGCATAAACATGTATTCTCCAGGAATAAATTATTTCGGCACGTTTGTGCTTACCTAAATACTCACATTGCAGATTCTGTTGATTGAAATTTAAATTTGAATATGATTAAAATGCCAATTTGAAGCGCTCTCACATATTCGTCATTTAAAGTGGAATATTCTAATTGAAAGCTACCGGCAATTATATATGTAAATATGTATATTTTTCCGAATTTGAAATTTTGTCGAATAGATATATTTTATATGTAAATAAAATTCTGCCGTGACGATAAAGTGGGAGTGTTCTTGAAGATGTTGCTGTTGTTTTGAATATTCTAATGATTTCTGGAGAAGATGTTATTATTAGGTAAATTTTTTTGTATACAACTGAATCTGAACCATGAATATGCAATGAAAAAGGTGTTTTATTAATAATGCTTTATTACAGGGTGTTAGATTTTCCGGTTAGTATTATTTATTCTTGTTATTCATTCAAAAACAATCCATAAACAATGAGTCATGGGGATTTCAGGTCGCACTGGCTTGAATGCGAACAAGCGATTAGAGATACTAGCTGTGGTTTATTCCACGCAGCTACTTTTGCGGCGACACGCAGCCTTGTGAATGTGGCTGGCAGTGCAGCTGACAGTGTAGTTCGTTTGATGCAGCATTTAAAAATGTGACAAATACATAAGCGTTGTGCATTGTTAGCTCAAAAATGTTTGTAACAGATCAACGGTCATGTTCCAACCAAAGAAAGTATTTAATGCATTTTTAATGCACTGCCCTTAAATGACATCCAAATTCAGCAGGGACACTTTAAATCAAAATTTATGCATCTGGAGTGTACAGTATCGATGACAATGCGAATGTCAATGGTTAGCGATTGGTCGAATTTGCGCGTATTGTCGTGGCTTAGTTTTCTAGCGTAGGTCCCGCATCTTATTTCGCAAGATTCAGCCATCTAGTTGCCTGATTACAAACTGCGACTGAAAAGCAAACAATTTAAAATTTCAAACACCAAGTTTTTGAGGCTATACCTCATACCTAACGATATCCAAGAAAACTTTTGCGTGCATATCGAGTAGAGACCGCGAACAAAGCCCACTTGAGAGCTAAAAATCTAAACTTCTTAAAAACAAAACAACTGGAATATCTAAGATAAAAGGGATTATATTTTTTTAGAAAGGTCGTGTCACTCCCGAAAAAACGTGCGTCCGCAGGGTTCGTAACGGTTAGATATCATTGCCTGGGCCCACCCTACCATGGCCTAACGCGCCATTGCAATCACATCTGAACAGCGCGCCAGACCCACCTATACTCACCTCAGCCGGGGCTGGGCACTTTAGATGGCTGAATAAAATGATACGAAGAAAAATTAAGTATGTTTCATTGACCGGGGAATGTTATAAATTCAGGTGAATCTCTAACGGATCCGCGCACCAGACTTATCTTTAGGGTGATCATACTCTGGTCAAAGCGAAGATCGCTCGTGATCTGACGCATTCTAGGGAAAAACTTACAGTAGGGTAAAACCCCCAATAGTCGGCACTCCCCCCAATAGTTGGCATCTGCTGCACAGTGTGGTCGGAAATAAGAATTGAGAGTGAATCATTAGTTCGTCTACAGTTTTCTATAGTAATTTGGTTCAAAAGGTATCAGCTGATAGTGAAAAACAAGCGTGAGAAATTATTTTCTGTCAGTCGCGCGGCGTGTAGATATCCAAGCAGAGTCAGTTGCTTTTTTCGTAAGAAACTGTCTCAAGTTGTCGGTTGTTTTGTGCGTCTAGTTGATTTTTAATCATTTCCGTTCGGTCTTGCGTGTTCTCCTGGTGTGAGCTTATCGATCACACTACTGTTTGGTAAGTGTTATTCAATTATAGTGGCCAGTTTTAGTGTGCCCATTATTAGCTGAAAATAATCTTTCTTTCTATAGTCAGCACCTGGGTGCCTATCATTGGATAACCTTTTGCTTTTTGCTTTTTCTGAATTTCTGAATTTAGTACGTTTATTACTGTAAGCCAATTTCGTTTTTGAAGTTAAATTTGTTTTCTCGAGAGTCCTTCCAAGTTTGGGCGCACTACATTATTAATAGCCGGCTGTGCCGATCATTCAATTACCGGCATGCCAACCATTAGTCATACCCAATGATCTATATGCCCATTTTCTAAAAGTTGAATGTGCTCATTATTCGCATGAGCCCAAGTTACTGATTCGGTACTGCTCATCCAGGTGGTTACTCAAAAACCTTATTAAGGTATGATTCATTAGCATAGAAGGACTTACAGCCGTACCTACCCTCCTCACTGTTTTTCTATTTATTTTTGATGTGAAGAATCCTGACTGCAAGCTAACAAACGTGTAGCTAAATTATTTAATGGTGAAGCAGCCTGTAACACCCAGCACCTCTGGATGCAAGACAAAGAAGAAACACAAAATGGTAGGTAGAATACATTTTTAAAATATTTAGTAGGAACGTACGTCATCTATTCTCATGTTAGATACCTACTTAGCCCCAATTAGGGTAGTAATAACAGTATGGACTGCACTGCCCTATACCTTATAATTTCATGTAAAGTCTGTACATAACGCCATTGACTTCACGAAATGTTTCGGAAGCTCCAAGGTTATCCCAGCACCTTTACCGCCAAAACTTAATTTTACTCAATTTCAAAAACTCGCTGGTGAAACACTGATGGGTGAACTGGAGAGTGGCGCAGTCAGCCACCGGCCAAGCCAATATGAAATTCTTTGCAGAAAAATATATTTTTTTTTCAATTTGGTAAAAGATCCCATACTGATTCGTGAAACATTCAACAGCAGTGAACTGCACGAGGAATTGTCAATGGTAGAAGGAGGATTAAGTGGAAATGAACCAGTCACCCATCAAGCTACCAGCACCTACACTTTTGAGCTCACAGTGCTCGAACCCGTTGCTGGGACGAGTTTTCAGGAAGCCCCAGTACATATTTTGAATGGGCGATATGCCATGGGTACTCATCAAGAAGTTTTCGAAAAGGATCCAAACTTCATCCCAGAGAAAACTGTTGAGAATCGATCTAGCATATCAGCTCATTCTACCTGCAAAACTGACTGCATCTCGAAGCAACTGAATGCATATGGTCTACCTCTGACCGAACTCCTAGATTGGCCAAGGAGTCCAAAACGGAAAGGCACTAGGAACACAGAGATAGTTCCATTCGTTCTCACGAGCAAGAAATATAAACAGATTCACCTGGACAAAGAAGCGAAGAAGAAAAAGGAAGAAGAGTTAAAAGACCAGAGAAAGAAGGATAGGGAAGAGAAAAAAGCAAGAAATGAGAACATCAAAATAGAAAGAAAAGCAAAACTGAAAACTTTCCCTGCGCAGAACAAAGAAAATGATACTCCTTAATTATCCGGGAACTTGTGCTTTTTATTTGCTGGTTTTCTGAAAAACCATTCTACCATTGCATGCACGGCTTGCAGTAAAGTTTTTCATAAAGCATGCTGTGAGTTACAGCAAAGTTTTGATGAGGAAATTGCTGACAAGAACGTTTATTTCTGTCAATCATGTCATCATGACGCACCAGACTTGTTCTAGAATTAGCATAAATATACATAAACTGTAATTTTTATAGTTTCCATTCAGTTATTTTTGCAAAGTGTCCACCTACCTCCCTTATGTGGTTTTGAATCTTACCAATTAAAAGTTTTAACACAGATTATTATTTTTTGTTTACATATCCTGGTATGTGTTAATTTGTTTCGACATTAGGTCTATTAGTGCCTATGACTTGCTTGATTCCCTTCAAAATGGAAATAAACAAGCCGAGATGTTTCTTATACTTTCTAATGGTTTTATAGTCAAGTTACTCTGTTAATAGTTGATTCTTGTTAGCTTTCATTCAATACGAATTTACTGATTTCAGATTTTTGCATTCATTAGTATTTTAAGATTGAAAAATCTGTAAACTATCTAGTTCCGACTATTCGTTAGACATGGATCTGACTAATAATGGAATGGTGCCCACTATTAGCTGATAACAGTTATGATTAATGGTGAAATGTATGCCGGTTACTGGCTGATTCGCGCTTAGCATGAAATGTGCAAAATTACTGTTTTTCAACATTATCTTCATGGTTCCCAAGTATTTTCCCCATAAAATAAGATATTTAAGAATCAAATGATTACAACAAAATTGCAGTATCACGGCAAGATTATTTTATGCAGCCATTTGAAGTCGGCCGTTACTCTTAAGGTTGCCGACTATTGGGTGTTTTACCCTATATCAAAACAAACTACAGCAAATATTTGAAGAGTTCAAGGTAGGCAGCCTGGAAAATGAAGCAGTGGCAGAAACCTACAATGCAAGTTAGGCATATCGCTCTGGGAAAAAACTTTCCGATGACCCGGACTCGTCACTTGTGCAAATATGGTCGCAGTTTAAAGGAGGCATAAATTCGATAGCGGAGGAAACCGTAGTTACTTACAAAGTATATGAATATGTTTCCAAAAACAATTCGAAATCATTTCTTACTGTTGATGATAAAATAATTAGCTGCAGAATTTTCCCCAACTTAGCTATATTGTGTTCGCTTCAGTTCTTACCACGTGGACGGTACTCAAAATTGTTGATTGTTAAAGATTCCGTTGGTTGCGACCATAGAGGATTACAAGTATTTTTTGAGATTATTGATGTGTTTCTCCAACATACCTTACAAAATTTCTTGTACAGATGCCACATGCCATAGCTATAACTCATAAACAGCCAAAACCATAGTATCATCGTCTTTAGTTTTCTTCAATATCCGCTTTGCAGAACAGGGTGTCAGAAATTTAAAATTCTTTTATGTTTTATTTCTGCTGATTCCAAGCTATCTCTCGTCATAGATTGAATATTTTTTTAAACTGATAAAATCTTTAAAATGATCAAGCAAAAGTGATAACACCACATGAATACCGCACGTCAAAGAGCATCATTTTGAATTGATTTTCGCAAATCATTTGAAATATATCAATTTCTCAGAAATTTTTCATATTCCATTATTTTTTTCAATACATATCTTCGCCATTCTCAACAGTCATTTCTACGTAAGAAATTCTGATTCATTGCACAAAATAATTGTTTGCTTTCTGAAGATCCCCGAACATATTCAAATGTGTCATTAACAGAATACCAAAACGACATGCACTGTTGATAAGATAAATGGCCTTGTAAAGGTCTAACACAACAAAATTGCCTTCTCGGAAATGTTTTCATATTTTTTTTCTCATTTCGTCTACAACAAATATTTGTAGCATTTGCGATGGTGAGATATGTCTGAAAAAGATTGCGATGCCCCCCATTTTTCAGTGTTGCTCCAAACGCTCGTACATTCATCAACCTGCACCTTCTATTTAAAAGAAAATACAGGGAGACGACAAAAAGCCTATGCTTCTAAGAATACAGTCTTAGGGAGGGCTTTGCAAGGACTTTCTTGAGTAAAGGCATATATACTACACTTATTGTGAACACGTAATACCGCAGGAAGAATGCGAGTATGAGCTCGACGTGACGAATTCATCCCTGGCTTCGCTCTTTGAATAAGAAGATTACTATGAAAAGTGTTTTTTTATTTCATTTTTTCTTCTTCTGCTTTTGCCAACGTCAATCGGGAGCATATCATTGTCCTGACGACGGCACAAAACTAATGGAAGCCGTTGTAAAGGGACAAACTCTTTTGACCTAGTTGAAGAATCCTTTTTGCAAGCTAAAACTTTTTTTGCAGAAGAGATTCGTCCCAGATTTTTTACTTAATCTATCTTGCATACATTCTCTTTGCTATTTAGGAAACAGAGTTTTCAGTTTCGATGGAAACTAACTACTGTTGAGATTAGTTCTTTTTTAGTATAATCATAGTATTTTGAGGAAGACATTCAAAGATGTTAAGGCTTATCTTTCCTGGCCACTTTCCCAATATAAAATTACTCGTAACATCTTTTTTCAACTGAAATTCAACCCAATTCCATGCAATCAGTTTATTGGAACCGTAAGATTATCCGCTGTAAATATTTCTACTAAGATATTTACAGGACAACCCTAATTTAAGGTAAAATATACATTTACAAAAGGAAAAAGATATCTAACTCTCATCATCATCGGCATAAACCCTAATAGGTTTGCTGAACGGGTTATCTCAATTTGAAGAAAAAACTTAATAAGTTCAGCTGATGTGGTCCTTCTAACTTCAACGAGCACCACAGGAAGCAAATCTTTTGATTAATCGAAGGAGGTTTGTCCTTTTCACACTAGCTAGATAGTTTTTTGGCAAAATTCTCGTGATAAGCAATCAAATATATTGCTATTTTAGGCATTTCTGAATCTTGAAGATAATAAGAGGTGACGCGAACAAATGAAGGTCCAACAGATTGCATCATTACCTTTATGGCAAACATTTATTTAGAAAAAGACCATAAGTGATGAGGGTCACACAAAAAATGGAATTCAATCACAAAAGGAAAAAATAAAGAAGGTACTATTTGAAGAAAATGCTTGTTGATTAGATTTTCATTTTAGCATGGATTTGTTGATTCTTGCCAAGTCATTTTGAGGGGTTAAAGTTGCACTTATTCGAAGCTCTTCACACAAAAAAATATCAACGAATTTTCGAAGTTCTTTTGTTTATCTGTTTAACCCAGTGAACTTGGTTGAACATTTGAATCCAAAAGTAACCTCAAAACCTATAGATTGAACTTATACGATTTAAAAGAAAACACCCTAACCTCACGTCTCACCTGTATTCTTCCCATTTATAATTATTACTCTTATTCTGAAATCCTAGTCATAATAACTTTGTTTGTAATCTGAAACTTATTTTCACCCGGAGTGGTGTACAACAATTATTTCGGAAGCACACTAATTGAAAATTTTAGAGGCTTTGAAATTTCATTCTGAGAAAACCTTAACATGTCATCTGAGAAGCTAGCCGAATAAATACTGAGAATATTTTATTTATTTGTAAAGCAATTCCCAGAATATCCAAATCGTTCTATGGCGACGTAAAACCGGCGTAGACAGTTCATGATCACAAATATTTTTCTGAGCGTAACTCTCCAAGGTCCACTCACTTATTTTGGTGAATTGCCCTGAACGCATTTCGTCATGAAAATGATAAAAACTCCTCATTTACGATATTAATTGAAAATTTTATTTATTTATTACAATTTAAGAAAATACACCGTTGCCTTTATTTCTCAAGAAGGTGATATCTTTCGGAGCATAAGTTGATGTTAAATGTAGGCTGGTTCTGGCATTTCTTTCAATAGATGTTGATTTACTTTCATTTTTTTTAGAACGATCGCTAGAGACCTTATATTCTCTACTTTTATTGTTCCACTTATAGAACCTCGCTTTCCAACGTTGTAGTCAGCGAAAGGATGGAGAAGGCGAAATTAGTCTCAAGTATGCCTGGAAAGAGTCGCATAGCTGAAGTAGGTACACCAGGTGTATACTGGTGCCAAGGAAGCCGTAGCCTCAGGATCTGTCTCTGCTGGCATCGGTGAGGAATCTTTTTTGGCTGCAACTTGGTGGCTGTGGTTATACTCAAGCCGGTATTCATTTCGAGTACAGTTTGGTAGCTATTCGGCAACCTTTCTGTATTGTGGTATATTGGCGTGCTGTTGGGCATTTCAACAGGAGTGCTGCGACACAAAGAGCAGCAAGGATGTTAGATAGATCCGACCAAGGATATGAAGATGCAAACTTTGGATAAAACTGGTACTTATCGCCGAAAATCAGTGCTTACGTACTAGTACAATTTGGAGGCTTTGGTGCGAGCCTATTGTAACCCGTACCTAAGAAGCCATGGTCTTAAAGTCATCTAAACCAGTTAACCACAATAGTATATCTATCCCACTAGTTGATAAATGCAATGAACTGTAATTTTATCTGTACTCATCAAGTGTAGAAGTGTGGTTTCGCTTTTTTGAGCGTCTATTTTTCCCATTTCGCACAATTTGTTGCATAAGCGATTTTTTGAAACTGATTTGGTACAGTTTAGACTTCGTACTTCTTTAAATATTATGAATGATGTTACGGTCACCTTCTACTGTAGCTGATCCTGACCACTATTCGAGCAATCCCACGCAGTTTACAATTAACGATCACTTATTGATTTATTGACAACCAAAAAAAGAGCCAAGGAGAACCCTTCGACCGGCTCCACTTCCAATATCTATGGGACTCCCGATCCCGTTTGCTGCTGTCGGCGAACTGATGCCCAACAAGTTCACAGGACTTGCTCCGCTTCATATTGCTCCACTGGTATTATGCCGATAACTCGTCAACTAGGCTTTTTTTCTCCACGTTTGATCCCTCTGATTGGTAACAGCGTTGTACCTCGGCGGATACTGTGGCTATTGGGTGTTTGGGAGGGGATTTCGTGCAGACACATTGTGACGCTGGTTATTAAGAACTATTGTGAAGATAACCATCGACGGCGTTGCCGACCTAAGTCGCTTCATGCGTGTTTTAGCATACGTGAACAATTAAAAATGAGTCGGCAGTGTCAGAATGGTTACAGTACAATCTACAGTTTCGTTTTGCGACGTAGAAACTAGCAACATTTTCACAGAATTTGTAACCAGCTGAGATACTAAACACAATTTGCACGCTATTTGAAACTATCAAGGCACAGTTTAAAACTCTCCATAACAACATACGTTCCTACTGATCTATCTAATCCAAAATGCCTTATCTAAATAAATCCAATCTATATTTATAAAATTCAATACCGTTAATCTAAATAAATCCAGCACTTGTTTATATAATTCCATATCCTTTACCTAGGTGACTCTACTTTCTTTACAATCAAACCTAATCAAAGACCTGCCTATTAACGTATGCGAAGTGCGGTTGAGGTAATGAATTTTCAGGCATCATCGTTTATCTACACGGTGTACTGATAGTGGCAAAGGATTTTCAAGGACAGGACAGCACCGAATTTTGCCCTGATAATCCTCAATTTCAGCGTGTATTGTTCAGGGCATCCTTTTTGATCAGCCAGAATGCGTGGCGAACGTAACTATGATGGCATAAAACGCCTTCATTTCTCCATAGTTTCCGTCCATCCAATAGTCTCAAAATAAGGTTCCTATTAGTATTTTTAGGTATTTCAAGGAAAACATACCTATTTGTATCAATAATAATTTGTTGCAGTAACTCGAGTAAAATAACCAACTGGAAAAATTATCTTTCCGTAAAAAGAGAAAAATAACGTAGTTGATATCCACCTTCTTGTCAAAGTAAATTCCAGAAAGGAGTCCTCATCATTTAATCAATTCAATCTAATGATATAAAACATTTGTAAGGCACTTGGAACACCAACTCCACACCAGGTAACAGCACATTAAAAAAGGACCTGCAAAGGCACCTCGCAAGATGAAGTGTTATCAACTTTTCTATGGAAATTAATGGTGGACATCCTCCATTCAAAAAAGAAGCGACTGGCTGCAAAGTTGTATCCTATGCCGACGATGTTGCAATGGCAATATCGGACAAATTCTCACCAAATGGAGCGAATATTATGGTCAAGGTTAATCCACAGAAAACGGAACTTGTGCTCTTTAGAAGAAGGTACAAAACTCCACGATTTGTCCCAGCTAAGCTTGATGACGCTTTCATCATCTCATCCGGTAAAACACCTGGGTCCAATTCTGGAATCCAAACTCACGTAAAAAGCGAATATAACAAAAAACCATTTACTGCTGCAAAGACCTCTAGCAAAAAAAGGAATTAACCCCAAAACTGTATCCAGACGGCGATTGTGGAACCAATCTTTCTATATCAAATTTAAACATGCTAACCAATGTAAGAATGATTGCAGCCATTGCAATCACCAGGGCCTTTTGCACTGTTTATGCTATTAAATTGGCTCTCAACTGTGATTTACGAGACAGTATGTTTAGTGTCCTGCGATTCGATTGAAAGCTCAACATATATGGCATGAAGAAAATATTGGCCACTCTACCGTTTTACGGAGGAGCAATTCCAGAAAAAGTAGACCTTGCTTCTCTAATTCCCTGCTTCCACCATGGGTTCAAGTGTGCCATAGAATGAAGTGAGACAAAGGAATCATTTGACATCTACACTGATGGATCAAAATAGAAGGGAAAAATTTGAAGGGGGTAATTTCTCAGAACAGTAAACTAAACCGAAACTATCCTTCCAGCTTCCGGACCAGTGCAGTGTTTTTCAGGCAGATTTCATTGCAATATTCAAGGCAGTTGACTGGTTAAGAAACCAAACAAATTCTTTAAGAAATCTACCATCTTCCTCGAGAATCTAAACGGCTCTCATAATTTCTTACCTAGGTTCTAATGCCATCCCAATATTTTGTGATATCAAAATGGGTCTGTCGTGGCCTAAGTGAGCAACCTCATGAAAAAAAGCTACCACATCATCTTTATCGCCTATCAACTGTTTTCAGCGAAAAAATAAATAATTTAAGTTAATTTTAAAGATGTTTCCCTATTAGAATATCTAAAATTCTTTCAAAAACCATCAACTCTGATTATCTGCTTTTATCATCAATTCCACATAATTGCGGTATCATCGGTATCGAAATTTTATTGCTGTCCCAACAACTCATCCTTGAACTCTCACTTGAGAAAGTACACTTGCACTACGCATTCAACACATTCTCGAAATATTGCAATAGACCTTTACATCCAATTGAGATCCCCCAAGACCCTAATAGTCTTGTTTTATGCTCTTCAGCTTTAATTAATCTAATCGTATTAAAATTTCCCCAACATTTTACGATCCATTTTTCCGACTCTTTATTGTTTCGCATTTTTTACGACTATGCATCTCGTAAACTGTTCACTTCAAACCCCTTTGGCACAAGCAAATCCTACAAAGCAAGATGCGGGTGGTTGGATCTAGCTTCAATACATCGAAAAGTGGAATCAGCGTTTCCCTTTTTCCCAACTTTTCCATTTGTATTTGCCGAAAATTTTATGGCTTTTGATCATCGTGATGGATTGTGTGGACTGCCATAGTGTCCTTATGTAAGTTTACATAAATGGAACCGTGGTATGCTCTTAAAGATATCCTCAAAAGCTCGATTAAAGGCAAGATTCTATCGATTCGGACCAGATGGTATGCCTTTTCGGGAGTCCTTTTAGTTCTACAAATTAAGGAATTACTTTGAAACTCCTCAATTTGCCTTTGAAATTGGTGGCAAAAATTGTGTGAATTCGGTGAAGTTGGTTGTTGAGGTGAAAAGGAGAAAGAAAGTTTCTTTTATGGGATTCTAGGAATCGTATTTCTTTGTTTGTTCAGAAGTAGAAGAAATATAGGGATTGGATGTTTATTGTATGTCTGGGCACGTGAACGCTCGTAACCCGTAGTTTTGAAAAGTGGTAGTCTATAGTAATCGATTCGTAGAAATGATTTGATTAGTGGTTGAAAGTCCTTTTGAAATGTTGGTAACCTATTCAATAATTTTGATTTGTCTGTGAAAATATGATTTTTGAGCCCTGTGGGTTTTCAGGCTTAAAAAGAATCAATTTGATCTTAGCTCTCTAATAATATTACAGCGTTCAATGCTTTCACAGAACATCTACGCATTTCAGTTACGAACTATGATTGAATTCTCACTGGTTTATACGTATCCCCGTCCTTGATAGGTTTGGCGGTGCTGTGGATTCATTATTGAAGGATCTGATGATTTGAATTTCAAATCAGCCGACAAAACTGTCGAATGAGAAGTTTGTATAAATAATGGAAAGCAAGGCAGTCGACTGGAAGCAGGCAGTTGAGAAATGCAAATGCGTACAGAAAGGATGTAGTTGGTACGACGCTGGACCATTAAATCTCACCTCGTCCTGGCAGCGGTGGCAGTGTTGATGTCGGTTGGAACACGTGAGGGGGTTTCAACATGAATTGCAGATGTTGTGGATGTAATTGAATTCGCGAATATTTGCATTTTCCGCGAAACATCACATGATGGTCGCCAGAAATAGCTGGATGTCTTATTAATTCACGACACGGATCTCAGCTTCATGTGTACACATCGCATTAAGGGATTCTATTAAATTTTAAGGAGAATTATTTGTGTTGAAAGAAAGTGGAGGGAAGATGTGAAAATTGCATTGTTTACGTTTTCATGGTGCTTGAAGACGGTTTGATGGGAAGAAATTTTGTCTTTGAACTGGAGTTATTTTCTATTAGAAGATTCAGACGATAACTGCTGATATTTTCTCTATTTTAAGAATGAATTTTTAATTTATTTATGTCATAAAGCCGAAGATAAACATAACTAAAATATCCACAAATTAGTATGTAGATGAGTTTTCTTTAGAAGGTTTGACTCCAAACAAATTTGTGCATTAAAAACCTCATTTTAAACCAGAAGTACTAAGAAAAGCGATTGACACGCAAAAAGACTGGGTGCCCCTTTCCACGATTTCTGCCGCAGCTACGGATTGGAGCAGAAGGAGGAAACGATCCAACACTTTCTGTGTGAATGCTCAGCACTATCCAGGAAACGTATGTTAACTTTAGGCTCATCTTTCCTGGACTGCCTCGCGGAAGTAGCCAGTTTAAATATTAGCTGCATAGCCGGCTTCATACGAGAATCTAAATGGTTCTCGTCACCCCACAGGTTTTAGTGCGGCACCCTATCTCAATGTGGTATAACAATGGGCCTATATTGTCCTAAGTGAGTCGCCTTTCGACAATGGGGGCTGCCACTACAACGAACCAAGTAGAGCAGTTCGTAGCTGATTAGAGAAAATTGTTAACATTAGAAATTTAGAAATCGGTTTCCATTTAACGATATTTTTCAAGGATAATAATTGAATTCCAGTACGCGAGTTCATACCCAATCCTTGAAATATTCACCAGATAATATTAAATCCTTTCAGATTTCCAGATAATATTAAATCCAGCGAGGTGCAACCCTTGAGGTCCACACGATTAACTTCCCAGTCATATTTAGATAAACATTAAAAATATTAAACACAGTAATAATTTTGAAAATACTACTACTTTAAATCATAATAATGAGAGGTATTCATAGCAGTAACAGGAATAAGTTAATTGATTAAGTAAAGTTTTTGGTCGATGGGGACAGATTGATTTGATTGAATATTCACGCGGATCAATCAGTGGGACTAACTTATTTGTTATTTTCATATCGATGCTTGAAGGACAAAAGAGCACTAGCAAAAATAAATGGAGTTTTTGTTATTACGCTCACCGAAGAGATTTTGTCGCTTGATGGTCAATTTGAATAGTTGCGTTCAAAATTGCCATCACTTCGGCATCATCACTGAATTTGTATTTTTTCACGATTTTACATCAATGAGATTAATAAGTAATTTTGAATTTCTGTTGGTTCTGAAAAATATTGAATATGCAAAAATAGGTTCAATTGTATGTAAAAAGTAAAATGTATTAGAAATGATGATGGAAGAAGTAATTGAAATCTTATGATTACTAAAGAATAAATCACTAAAGACTACACTTTTTTATTTGATGAAAGCTTTTTATAGCATATGATCTTGCAAAGTATTGACTACAAAATAAATTATCATTCAAAGCGTTGATTACCACAAATGCAAATTTGATTGAAATTTTGTTGGCTTTCAAAATTTAATCAGTTTTTTTATTAGAACTAAAACACTTTAGAAACTATTAAAATTCTGCTCAAATTATGCAAATATTAAGAAAAAAATATATACAGTTATATCATTCGTATGAACCCTTTATACATGATGACTTGTATGATTTTTTATTTTTAATTTAGTTTTTTTTTCATAATTATGGAATTTGTTTTTGCTGGATTCTCTTCAAACACTGATAAAAATGTGTAAATTTTATAAACATTAATTACTGCGCTGTGCAAATCAAGTTAAAAATTTATTTTTGAAGAAAAAAACCCTAATTTTGCGCATTTTCGTTTATTAAATTAAAAAGCGGCTGAAACAATTTTTCCACAATGTTAAAAACATCACAAAGATGTTAATACGCGTCTATTGACACCTTAATGATGCAAATATTATATCTGGTTCGTGAGATATAGTGAATGACCGAAATGACATTGAAAGTCATAATGACTGTTAATGATTTTTTACTTTTTATTTAATTAACTTCCCAGTATATGGGAAGTTCTTGTAATCGACTTGAAAATCGAAATTGAAATTTTCAACATATCTTTACGTTTTGAGGTCTTTAGAGTATATTTTAAGTGTTTTTAGAAAGAAGTATGTATGTGTGTGTGTGTGTATGTACGTACGTACGTACGTCCGTACGTACGTATGTGCGTTCGTGGACAGTTTTTTCAAAGAGCGTAACTCACGTAAACAAAGTCGTATCGACTTCGTTGAGGTGTCAATCGAAGCGTCTTTAGAATCTTAAGAGCTGATTAGTTTTTGCAAAACTTCGGTCGGGGGAGTTTGCTGTTTTGCCCGTTTGAAGGTCTTTACTGTCATGCGTTATATCTCGCGAACCAAACATACGATTTCCTTGATCAAGGTGCCAATCGACGCGTATTAACATTTATGTGATTCTATCAAGTTTTAAAAATATTCGTTGGAGATGTTTTTTAATTTTTTAAAAAAAGAGCAAAAAATTGTGTTTTTTTTTCAAAAACAAAAAAATTTTAACCTTATTGTCAAGTGCAAGCAATGAAAGTTTATATAATTTACATACTCCAAACAGTTTTTATAAAAATGTCATCAACATTTTTACTCATGATTACAAAAAAGTCAAATAAAAAATAAAAAGTCATTAACAGTCATCATGCTCTTCAAGGTCATTTTTGTCATGCGTTATATCTCGCGAATCAAACATAGGATTTGCATCGTTTAAGTGTCATTGTACGCGTATTAATATTTTTGTAAATATGTCGCTTTTTTAAAAAATCTTTGGAGCCGTTTTTTTAATTTAAGAAAAAAACTGCAAAAAATTAGGGCTTTTTCATAAACAATAAATTTGTAAGCTGATTTGCGAAAAATAGTAATCAATCTTTATAAAATTTATATATTGCAAACAATGTTTGTAAGAACAGTATCAAAAATTTTCCCCATGATTACGTGAAAAATTAAATAAAAAATAAAAAATCATTAAAACTCATCAAGATTTTCAAGGTCATTTTTATCATTCACTATATCTCACGAACCAGATATAATATTTGGATCATTAAGGTGTCAGTTGACGTGTATTAACATCTTTGTAAAGTTTTCAACAATATAAAAATTCGTTTCAGCCGTTTTTCTAATTGAATAGAAGAAAATACGAAAAATTATGATTTTTTTTATAAAAAATATTTTTTTAACCTGATTTGCACCGCACAGTGATACCAGTTTATAAAATTTATACATTCTCATTAGTTTTTGAAGAGACACCGGCAAAATTTTCATCCATGATTATGAAAAAAACTAAATTAGAAATAAAAAAATCATTCAAAGTTACCATGTAAAGAGGGTTCAAACGTTGCTATTACTTTATATCCTTTATTCTAAAAAAATGTTGTAAATTCAATCAAAGTTTTAAAATATTTGCATAATTGAGCAGATTTTTAATAGTTTTTATAGTCTTTTAATTAAAAAAAACTGCTTAAATTTTGAAAACCAACAAAAATTTCAAGATCAAAAAGGTCCCTACCAATTGATCCGCGTGAATATTCATCGACCAAAAACCTTACGTAATCAATGGACCCTCCCGTAGACGATATGATTCATAT
Organism: Oxycera nigricornis; assembly: GCA_963942545.1. NCBI lineage: Eukaryota > Metazoa > Arthropoda > Insecta > Diptera > Stratiomyidae > Oxycera > Oxycera nigricornis. The sequence continues at coordinate 30,586,371 of OZ012662.1, read as the reverse complement.
TAACTCATTCTTGTTACTGCTATGAATACCTCTCATTGTTGTAATGTTGTTGATGTTTATGTAGATATTACTGGGAAGTTGACCGTGTGGGCCTCAAGGGTCGCACCTCACGGCTTGTTTTTTTTTTGTAATTATGAGAAAAAGGTTTGATGATGTTTTTACAAACATTGTTCGAAGTATAGAAATTTTATAAAAATGGATTACTATGTTTCGCAAATCAGATTAAAAATATATTATTTTTGAAAGAAAAACCAATTTTTCGACTTTTATTTCTTAAATTAAAAAACGGCTCCAAGTATTTTTTAAAAAATTTGAAAGATTCATACAAATGCTAGTATGCGTCGATTGACACCTTAACGATGCAAATCTTGTTTTTGGTTCACGAGATATAACGCATGACAGAAATGACCTTCAAAGGGTCAAAACAACAAACCCCCTGAACGAAGTTTTCCAAAAACTAATCAGCTCTTAAAATTGCAAAGATGCTTCGATTGACACCTTAAAAAAGTCTATACGATTTTGTTTACGTGAGCTATGCTCGTAGAAAAAAGTGTCCACGAACGGACATACGTACCTACAGAGTCACACACATACATCTCCCTTTCTAAAAACACTTTATATATACTCTTTAGACCTCAAAACGTAAAGAAAAGTTGAAAATTTCAATTTCGATTTTCGAGGTGATTGCCGGACCTTTTACGACACTCGACTCGAGTAAAAGTCGAACGTGTCTCGAGCGTTTAGGTATCACGCCACTCGAATGAGTGAGTGAAAGTTGAATATTTTTGTTACAAATGTGAGTGAGAACGTATGGCCTATTATGACTGTCGAATGTGACAAGCTTCAGTCGAGAAAACGTCAAAATTAGTCGAGCAGTACATTACAAGTGAGAAGCAATGGAGGTGAACCAAAAAAAGGGGTAAGAAGCGTGGAAATTAATCAATTTGTAAATACATTAAAAGCATTTTCTCCAAATAGTGCCAAGAGGACAAATGGGGCCCAATTTGAGCGGCTGATTTGGCAGATGGATCAGCAACCGGAAGTGGCGAAAGGCGGCGTATGCTTCGGAAAAACGAAGAATGATGTGAAAGCGATTTGGGAAGAAACGGCGAAAGTCCTCAACAGTTTAGGCCCGCCGTTCCGAACAGAAACTGAATGAAAGAAGATAGTTACTCGAATAGATCCTGAAAATATATAATGAATACGATAATTATATTGCAGGTTTGGATCGATTGCAAGGCCAACGTGCGGAGCAAGGTAACAGCCAACAAAATGAAGCTCGAGGCCACGGGTGGTGGTCCATTCGATTCGGTTGGGCTCACTGCTATGAAATCCGCAGTGGATGCCCTTGTCAATACTGTAAGGGCAGTGAATCCAGGAGGGATGAACTTTGGGGAAGACTTCCAACAGTCAAGTTCTGCAGCTGTAGAAAAAGTTCCAATTTTTGGAAATACAACAGAACCTGCGAGACCTGGCAGCAGCAAAATTAGCCGCATCAGTTTATTTCGTCCAAAAAATAGAGTGCTGATGTTGAAGAAAATGAAGCAGATAAAACACCAAAAATTCATTTTGTTGAAAAAGCATGCTGCGATGGAGAATCGCAATATGCGGATGCACAATCAGCACAATCGAAATGGTTGGCTGCGCCATTCCTAACTCGAAGTCACTACTAACTCCTCTTTGGTAACATCCTTCCGCAAAAAATGTCAAAGCAGCTGCAACTTTCAAAATTGGAGGTATTCCATTAGATTGAATTTGGCCTTTAAACTTGCTCGCCAGTTCATTGAGGACGAATTAGATAGGTGTTCCATTTATTTTAAGTCATATACTTACTGATTTTCAGGAATATTCAAAGGATTTGCGCGATCACGTAGCATCTTCCTTGTAACCTTTGGTGCATACACATCTTCCTCGTCGTCAAAAAACATATCGATGCAGCTCATCATTTTGAAATATTTGAATTTTGAATTTCGACAGCTACCACGTGTGCCGACTATCTGTCAAATAGACTCTAAACGCAATGAAGTTTGCTGCACATTTCAAATAGTATATGATTTTCAATGAAACTATGAATTTGCCAACGAATACCTAAATAAAATTGCATTTTGTTGTGATAAAAATTGAAGGAGTTATTTTGATTTCATTAAAATTTTTCTTCATGATTTGCGTTGTGTAAATAATTGTAGCCTCTACAGTAAGCGATGCACTTACTTTGCGCAGTTTTTCACATATTATCTGCAATATCGGGAGTCTTGATGCGAAACTTGTCCATCAGTTTTCTCTCTCTATGCTTTACCTCTTATGAACAATTCAATTATATATTTACGCATAAAAAATATTCTACAGAAATATTTTACCTGTTGGGAGGGTGGCTGAAGATTTTCTATTTGCTTAATAATCGGAGTATCAAAATTCAAAAGAAATGGAAAAGAAAAAAGATCCGGCTATTTTAAGGCAAAGATCATCAATATCGCACAAATCCTTTCGTTTGTTTTTCAATTGTTTTATTAACTAGTTCTACAAGCCAAAAAAATCTGAATTATGTGAAGAAATATTCAATACAAAAAATCGTGAATAGTGATTTTATTTTACTTTAGTTAGATCACAATTCTTACTGTACTATAATTTTAATCTTATTTCTTACTTTTTAAGATACTCACCTGTTTGCTGATTTTATTACCGGCGGTCAATTCGTTTTATGGGTATGAATTAGAAAATACGTATGATAACATGTAAGATTATAAAATATTGCGAACATTATATTGGATTAAACCATTCTTAACATCAGGTTTAATATATTAATTGCTAAACTAGTTATAGTTTAGTTTGGAACTACTTAACATGCTTGTGTACATGATTAATACTTTGCCTAGCTGGAAATTGTATCCGTTTAAGGTTTTCACGATTTTAAAAAGATGATGTTCGCTTGTTTTATAAGTGATTTGAGATCCCTTCCGTCTTTGTTGTTTATTTATAATATGTTTAACGGAATAACTAGTTTGAAAACTGTTTTTGTTTTGTAATAAAACCGAACATTTCAAATTCTCTTTATTAGAATTAATATCATTCATTTTCAACTCACACGGCTAACTAAGAAGAATTACATATGTGTGGTACACTTACACCTTTAATGCTTTTCATATTTTTGAACTTACGAGTTGAGTGTGGAAATTAGGACAAACATATATCCATTTTTTCATATTTTGAAATATGCTTTTCTATTTCCAGAGCTTTGATGGATAATCCATTTTTTTGGATTCGACAGTTTTTCAGTCAGCTATTTATCGAGTATCATAAGAAAAAGTCGATTTAGGTATTTGCTTGTAAATTAATTTGCCTTCAATTTGACATTACCGAGAATTTCTAATTTTAGTCCGCCGTCGTATTACACAACTTCTGGAAACTATCATAATGGTCCCTCTTATGGTCCGCCACCATCGTCATATCACAGACACCCACATTCCTACACGTATGATGCACCGCCACCATTTGCTAAACACTCGTATCGTAATCCTAACCACTATCATTCACGACCTCCAGGACTTTCTCACGTTTTTGACTCCTCTGAGCACAATAGCTACGGATCTTGGGGTAGTCAAGAGTATGACGACTCCATCTATGAGCCTTCACCTCATCCAAATACGAAAGGCAAGGTATCAAACTGTCATTCTTCGTCGCGACGCCCTCCATACGGAACGAGTATAAGTCCTATGAACACAGCTTCATCAGGAGGACAGGCTGCTTTTCCGTCATTTTTGAACCAACCTCCATAAGCGCCAGTTTTCCCGCCTTTCTTGCATCCCAATTTTCATAGCGTAACCACAACTTCGAGCGAAACGACAATTTCAGCGCCCTTTGGACTAATATTTGGGAACATCAACCAAAATAATTTTCCTCAAAGTACCCTGCAAAGCTCCCAGGAAAACGGCTTTGTTAACAGTGGGCATCCACCTTCCCAACCAACTGATCGTCCAACAACAGATGTAAGTAGTCTCTTAGCAGGAGTATTCCCAGGCACAGGAACGCAAAGTGCCGAACATCCTACACCTAATTTGCCCTCTACACCTGGAAGAGATGGCAACGGATTGATCGCTGGGGTGTTTCCAAGTTTAAGTTTGCAAGGCAATCAGCCTCAACAGTTCAATATCCCCCAGACTCGAAATCCCCCAGATCCTGAATCCCCCAGATCCTGAATCCCCCAGATTCTAAATCCCCCAGATTCTAAATCCCCAAGATCCTATATTCCTCGAGATCCTTAATCCCCCAGAACCTAAATCCCCCAGACTTTAAATCCTCCAAACTCTAAATCCCCGGACTCTAAATCCCCCGCGATCCTAAATCCCCCAGATCCTAAATCCTCCGGGATTTTAAATCCCCCAGATCCTGAATCGCCCAGTTCTTAAACCCACCAGACTCTAAATCCCGCCGGGATTCTAAATCACCCAGATCCTAAATCCCCCAGGATCCTGTAATAAAGCAGAGTCGCCATGTAAAAATGCAGGATCCCCATGTAATATATCAGGATCGCCAAGTGAAGATATAGCATCGCCATGTAATGATACGCGTTGTCTAAGTGAAGACTCACGTTATCTTCTAAGTTGATACTCCTCTAAGGTGATGGTCTTCACTCCTCTAAGGATACGATCTTGTCAACAGAGAGAAGTAAAAAAAAAGATTTGTTTCACCTACAGGCATCCCTTGGGTTGCCACATATTTGGCGCAGTCCGAGTAGACAGGCAGCCGATATTTCTAAAATGAATTTGCCAATGTATCAGGCAATTTGCTGTCTGCCAAATTGTATAGGCAGTCGAGTTGCCGAATAGAAGGCAACGTTTATTAAATCATAACCAACTTGTTGTATTAGGAGATCACTAATGTTCCGAGCCTTAGCTCAGTCAGTTCTTTTATTCTAAAATTTCGCTTACTGTTATGTACATTAAAATTGCTTATCATATAAAAATCCCTACTCTAGTCTTAAATCTATTTACCCTAACCAATCGATCGCGATTCAAATTAATTCTCACGGAATTCGTTTACTTGCAATATTGCTTACACCAATGCACTTTTCATTGTCCCAATTATGTTTTTGTTTACTCTAGGTTCAGTGATCCTCTGAAGTTTCACACGGTTATGAGAAAGGGAATTTTTAAACTACCATACCGATGTAGTTAGCATGGAGGTTGAGATCTTTGCTAAAAGATAATTGAGGATGAGCTGTGGGACATTATTTTTGGGAGCTTCTGGGAAGCTTAGTTGTGTATAAGTAACAGCCACGCATAAAATGCAACATGTTTGCATTATTATAATAGCCATGCAAGATGTTTGCCGCATGCATTTATAGTTAAAAACTCTGCATTCGAATTGTTAAGGATCTTGTTCAAACAAAACATGGTGTGAACTCGTTGTTGTTCAAATCACACATGGTGCGAACTCGTTGTTGTTCAACTCATTGTTTGAACAAGATCAAACACCATGTAATGGAATTTTCCGTCCACCCTGACCTGCGCGTCAGAAGGTTTTCTGGTGGATAATAGAATTAAGAAATTTAGTCTTAAGTTGGTATTAAACGAGATCATACGATCTCAATAACTTATAACTCGAAGAGTTTTATTTAAAAACTTAATTTATAGGCTAGTTCCAGATTTGGAACTAGGAATACACTACACCCCATTCCTTTAGAAAAGTATTTGTTAGCAAATACGCCTGATTGGTTGTGGTATATTGTTTTACAGTTATGCTTATTCTTGTTACAATATTATATTATTTCTTATATTATATATGGTGTTTAATTACAATAGTTTTTATATTGTAGTGGTATATAAAAATGTATTTATTTTGTTTGTACAAGTTTTTGTGTAATTTAAGTCTAGTATTATGTATTTCTATTTCTACTAGTGTATTTACATTATTTATATCTTTTACTATATATGGGCCTTTGTATGGTTTTTGGTGTTTTTTACGGTTTTCAGCTGTTATTAGTACCAGATCACCAATATCTAGCTTAATAGGTTTCGTATATACCTCTTTATTGCTTCTGGCTAATTTAATTTTTTCTATAATGCTTTTTGCTTTTGTTGAAGAAATCTCTAATCGTAGTTTCAACTCATTCGCATAGTTTTCTATGTCTAAATTTTGTCTGTGTTTTCGAAAGTGTCGGTCGGTAAGTGTGAGAGTTTTCCGAAAACTAGTTCGTATGGTGTGTACTTAGTGTTCACGTGTGGGGTTGTATTATACGAGAATGTATAATATGGTATCCATTCGTCCCAGTTATTGTCATCAACGAATGCTAACATGTATTCATTGAGGACACGGTGGTTTCTTTCTACTACACCTAACGTTTCGTGGTGGTACGGAGTTGAAAAAATTTGTTTAATTTGTAATAAGTCGCAAATGTTTTTTTGGAGATTATTGGTAAATTCTGTCCCTAAATCGGTTTTTAAAATTTTGAAATGACCGTATCGTAGTATAAAACGGTCAACTAAGGCCTTTGCTACTGTCTTAGCTTCCTTATTTTCTATGGGTATAGCTGTGATATATTTAGTTAATTCGCATTGTATGGTAAGTATGTATCGATAGTTATTTGAGAGTCTTAAGGGACCAATGATGTCCGCACTTACTATTTCAAAACTAGTAGAGGGTGTATCGGTTTTAATCATTCTTTCCTTTGTGTGCTTAGTTATTTTATTGAATTTGCATTTATCGCAATTGTTGATGTAATGCTTTATCATCCTACTCATGTCCTTCCAACAGTATCTTTGTTTTAATTTAAGAAGCGTTCTGCGTATTCCTGTATGTCCACCATGCGGTGATTCATGGAATTCTTCAATAAGTTTGTTCTGTTCAGCGATGTTATCTATTCTTTTATGGGGTTTATATATCATTATTTTCAATTGGATATCCATATTTTGTTGCAACGTATTATATAATTTTTTAAATTCATCTTTGGGTACGTACCTAAATATCATATATTCGTTAGATAGAGCTAGCTCATTTATGTCATTATTCTGCGAATAAATCATTAACTTCCTCAATACAGAAACTAGTTTCGTGTTAGATTTGTCGTTAAGGTTATCGCGAATTTTCACACTTTGCTTATCGCTGGCGGAAACGTATTTCTCGCGAGCTTTATCACTAAAGTGGACCATTAAATTATCTCTCTCTTTTGAGATTATTATATCTTGTTCATTTTTGTTGCTGCGCAACATATTAAATTTTAGTTTTAATACCCCTGTTATATCGGATAGCGATGTACAATCGAATGCATAGAGGTGATCAGTCTCTTGTTTTCGGTTGTCGTTGTCGTTATCGATTTCAGTACTTTTATTATTTTGTTAACTTCCCAGTATATGGGAAGTTCTTGTAATCGCCTCGAAAATCGAAATTGAAATTTTCAACTTTTCTTTACGTTTTGAGGTCTATAGAGTATATATAAAGTGTTTTTAGAAAGGGAGATGTATGTGTGTGTGTGTGTGTGTGTACGTACGTACGTACGTACGTACGTACGTTCGTGGACACTTTTTTCTACGATGATAACTCACGTAAACAAAGTCCGATCGACTTGATTGAGGTGTCAATCGAAGCGTCTTTGCAATGTTAAGAGCTGATTAGTTTTTGGAAAACTTCGGTCGGGGGGGTTTGCTGTTTTGCCCGTTTGAAGGTCATTTCTGTCATGCGCTATATCTCGCGAACCAAACATACTATTTGCATGATTAAGGTATCAATCGACGCGTATTGACGTTTGTGTGACTATATCAAATTTTTAAAAAAAATCTTGGAGCGGTTTTCAAATTTTTAAAAAAAAAAGTGCAAAAAATTAGGTTTTTTTTCAAAAACAATAAATTTTTAACCTTATTGTCAAGTTTAAGTAATAAATTTTTATAAAATTTATATACTCCAAATAGTGCTCGCAAAAACCTCATCAAAACTTTTTCTCATGATTACGTAAAAAAATCAATTAAAAATAAAAAATCATTAAAAGTCGTCATGGTTTTCAAGGTCATTTTATCATTCACTATATCTCACGAACCAGATATAATATTTGCATCATTAAGGTGTCAGTTGACGTGTATTAACATCTTTGTGAAGTTTTTAACATTATAAAAATTCGTTTTAGTCGTTTTTTTTAATTTAATAGAAGAAAATGCGAAAAATTATGGTTTTTTTCATAGAAAATATTTTTTAACTTGATTTGCACAGCACAGTGATCCAGTTTATAAAATTCATACATTCTTATCAGTTTTTGGGGAGAAACTGGCAAAATTTTATTCCATGATTATGAAAAAACTAAATTAAAAATAAAAAAAATCATTCAAAGTTACCATGTAAAGAGGGTTCATACGAGTGCTATTACTTTATATCTTTTATTCTAAAAATAATTGTTGTAAATTCAATCAAAGTTTTAAGATATTAGCATAATTTGAGCAGATTTTTAATAGTTTTATAGTCTTTTAATTAAAAAAACTGCTTAAATTTTGAAAACCAACAAAATTTTTCAAGACCAAAAAGGCCCCCACCGATTGATTCGCGTGAATATTCAATCTGTCCTCATCGACCAAAAACCTTACATAATCAATGGACTCTCCCGTAGACGATATGATTCATATTAACTCATTCCTGTTACTATTACTTCGCATTGTTGTAATGTTGTTGATGTTTATGTAGATATTACTGGGAAGTTGACCGTGTGGACCTCAAGGGTCGCACCTCGCGGCTTGTTGTTTTATCGCTTTGCTTCTTGTTATCGCCATGAGTTTTTTACTGATACTTTCATCGTTGGTTGGAGAAATCATGAATTTTAGGATTTCTGAGTCTATTTGTATTCTTGACAATGCATCTGCATTTGTGTTTATGTTACCTTTTTTATACACTATTTCAAAATCATAGTCTGATTAGTCTAATCTTATTCTCGTCAACTTGGAGGATGGATTTTTGTGCGTGAACAATGATACTAAGGGCCTATGGTCTGATACTACTGTAAACTTTCGTCCATACATATATGGTCTGAAGAAATTTATACCCCAGTGTATCGCCAAAAGTTCCTTTTCAATTATTGTTTTGTTCAGTTCATGTTTGTTCAATGATTTACTCGCGTATGAGATGGGTAAATCAGAACCGATCTCTCCTTGTGACAGAATCGCACCTAGTGCAAAATTTGATGCGTCAGTGGTCAAAATGAAAGGTTTCTCGAAATCTGGGTATTGGAGTATTGGTGGTGAGATTAATTTTTGTTTTAGTAGATCGTACGCTTTTTGCTGCTCTTCTTCCCAAATAAACGGTGCTTTTTTCTTCAACAGAGAATGCAAGCTCTTTGCCGTTTCTGCAAAATTCGGGATGAAACGCCGGTAATAGTTGCAAAATTCTACGAATCTTCTGACGTCATCTGAATTTTTAGGGATTGGGTAGTTTTTTATCACCTCGTGTTTAGCAGGGTCAGTTCGTACACCGTCTGCTGTAATCAAGTGTCCTAAATATACGACTTCTGATTTTAGGAATTTGCACTTTTTTGCATTCAGTTTGAGGTTGTATCTGCGTAATTTTTGTAGAACTTTTGATAGATTCTCATTATGGTGTCTGATGCTACATCCAAAGACCATAATGTCGTCAACATAAAGAAAAGCTGAATCACTTAAACCAGTTAGTGCAATGGTAAGCATTCTTTGAAAACTGTTTGAGGATATTTTGAGTCCAAATGGTAACCTAGTGTCCGTTGCTAGTGGAAAATGCTGTCAATGGTCTGGAGTCTTTCTCCAGTTCAATCTGGTGGAAAGAACTCGTCATATCTAAGGTTGAGAAGTATTTGGCTCTACCCAGTTTGTCGAGCACATCTGCCAACCTTGTCAATGGGAATTTATCATTGACTAACTTGTCGTTCAACTGTTTAAAGTCAACAACAAGTCTCCATTTCTTAGTACCGTCAGAACTCTTCTTTGGTACGACTAGCAATGGTGAGTTGTATGGGCTTATAGAAGGTTCTACTGTATCGTTATCCTCCAACTCCTGGACTTGTTTTTGTATTTCCTCGTTTTGTGTTTGTGGTAATCGGTAGTTCTTTATGTATACAGGTGTATCGTCAGTGGTATTGAGCCTTTGCTTGTAAAAGTTATTCTTACTTAGTTGTTCCCCTTCAAGGTGAAAAACATCTTGATATTGTTTAATAATATCTAGCAAGCTCGTGTTTGCTTGTTCATCTAAGCTATTTGTACTTATGACGTCTAGCAACCGGTTTAAACGCTTGTTGTCGAAAGTTTCTTTTCTTTTCAAAATGTTGTAATTTTTCAAAGGTTCTACTTCTAAATTGAAATTTGTTAGTGTTATGCCGTGGTCGTTAGTGTTAAGCACTTTAATGTGGCATACACCTTATGATGGGATAATGCAGTTACCTAAAAATACTCCATTTTGTATTTCATTGTTAAGAATGATGCTGTCTTCGGTTCTATCGATTTCAATTGGTATCATGGCTTCAGTTCTAGCCGGGATGACAACATGTGCCATATTGATTTGTCTTGTGTACATAGGTATTGTAACATCTTTGTCAAGGATGCAAAATGTAATGGTATAAGACTCGAAATCTATTTTGCACATATATTTACAGAGTATATCTCTTCCTAAAATACCATCAGTTTCAATTGGAAAGTCCTCATCCACTATGTGAAAAGTATTTGTTATCATCTCATTCTCGATGATAAATTGTTGTTGGTTTGTTCCCAGAGACATTGTTGTCTTTTCTGTTATGCCCGTGAGTTTACATTTATTTTCGGGCTGAATATCGATATTTTTGCGAATTAAACTATTACTTTTTAATATTGATATGTCTGCACCTATATCTATTAGTAGCTTCAGGTGTCTATTTTCATTTTTATTATAAATGTTTATGAAATTAGTGCTAATACCCGTTATCCTATATATTTTGTTTTTTACACTATTTTTGGCATTGTTTACCTTTATTCTTCCGGGAGGTTGCCTAATTCCTCTCGGGAAGTTGTCGAGTTTCCCTGGTCCGATATTACGCGAATTCTTCTAGTGTTATTATTGTTTGAATAATTTCTATTATTGCGATTATTTCCATTTCTAGAGTTGTCAAAATTTCTATTCGTTTGGAAATTTCTAGCGCGGGTAAAATTTCTATTGTTGAAACTTTGGTTATTCGCGGGTCTATTACCGTCGAAATTTCGATTATTAACATATTGATCTAATATCTGATATTTTGGGGGTTATTATCATTTCTGCTTATATGATTTGTATTTCTATTGTTTGGATACCTATTAAATCTGTATATATGTAAAACACTATTTTGCTGCGTTTCGGTACTCTCAATTTCTGTCGGAAGAGAAATTGCTTCACCTAGATTCTTAGGTCTCGCAGCGAATATGGTCTCTCTTATCTGGTCGTTCAGACCGTTTTTGAACACCGTTAATGCGTATGTGTCATTTACGCTTTGTATGGCTTGTTTTGCAGCCTGGATTGGGTTCGGACCTAGTTCACTTATCTGAAGCTGATTTCGCTCATTGACTAAAGTTAATATTTTGTCTTTGTAGACAGAAATGGGTAGTCGTTTTTGTGTGACCGTAGACAATTGTGTGTGTATTTGCGGAATAGTTTTTGGATTTTTGTAGTTTCGTCTCAGTTCAGTTTCAAAATCGTCCAAGTCTGAAATGTCTGAAGTGTTCAACGATGTCCTAACATTAGGGCTAAGTTTCACATGTAAGACAAAATTTAATAGTTCTGTTTTACCTTCTGTTTAAAGTCTTTTACTGATGAGTTTCACTACTATTAGAAAAGTCTCCAGCTCAGAAAATTTACCGTCGAAGTTCGGTATTGTTTTGATTGCCGTCTTAATGTTAAAGTCTGCCATTGCAGTATAGGTTATTTCATCTTCTATCTTTACTGAGATATATTCTGCGTTTAATCGTTCAGTTAATGCTGAAATTAGTGCCTTGCAAACATTGGATATAGTTAATTTGAGATCAAGTTCTGTGCCTTCTCTTATTTGGCTGAATAGATTAATATATTCATTGTGAATTTTTATTACTGCTTATTGTTTTTCTTTCAGAGTTTTGACCGTGTAGGTCTTAGTTTTTTTCAAATTTGAGGAAATAGTCTATAATTCAGTTAATAGTAATTTTATTCTGTTTGCAGGCATCTGTAAACTGTCTATATATTCGATAAATTAAACATTGACCCTATTCTAGAATGTTTCTGTCCACGATTTTCCTAGCATATTTCTTTTGCTTGCTATTATATAAGTATAGGAACACCAAGATTATTGAAAAGATGATCGTGGTACTTATAGTTTGTTTATATTCTATAAGTATATTCGAATTATTACTACAAGTATTGCTCAATTTACATTTATTTATTTAATTTCTATTATTTATGATCCCACTTTTTTTGTATTACTATAATTTTGTGTTCAGATTATATTTAAATTATTTATTTTTAAGGCTATTTAACCTATTTGAGAATTTTATTTTTTCCTGCTGATATTGATATCAGTCGATGTTGTATCACTTTTTCGCGTCGTTGATTGAAGATTTTACCTCCTCGTCGCCTTCGCTTTAGTTTGATAATTTTTGTACGATCTTCAGGTTGTTTTTTTAAAAATTCTCCAATGTGTCTTATTCGTGGTCCGGGTAGCGGTGTCGGATTGTAGTTGGGTGCCTGGGATACCGGATAGGCACATACTCTTCACGTCGTACTTCTGTCCTGTTAAATTTTGCGTTGCGGATCAGACATCTTTCGAACACCCTATGAAATTCTTCGTCCGACTGGATTTCATTAATTTCGCCTTCTTCTAAATCCTCTGCTAGTTGATCGAGTACGTGGGCTGCAGGTTCGTGGGTCGCAGGATCCATGTAATAAAGCAGGGTCGCCATGTAAAGATGCATGCCGCTTTACGCGCTCTTTCCGCTATGTTTGCTTTTCACGCGAGCTTAGAGTCTAAAATCAGACCTAAATATTTGACCTGATGAGATGGATTGAGACTTGTCTCATCAAGTTTAGGTGGAACAAATCGTGGAATTTTGTATCTTCTCGTGAAGAGCACAAGTTCCGTTTTCTGCGGATTTATCTTTAGACCGCACTCTTTGCTCCATTTGGTAAGAATACCTAGGGCTAAGTTTAGTCTTTCAGATAGTGTGTTGACAAATTTGCCCGATATTGCTATTGCAACATCGTCCGCGTAGGCTACGACTTTGCAGTCAGTCGTTTCTATTGTTGACAGGAGTTTGTCCACCACTAAGTTCCATAGAATGGGGTGATAGCACCCACCTTGCGGGGTGCCTCTGCACGTCCGCCTTCTTAGGATGCTGTCTGCTAGTGAGGAGTTGATGCTCCTGCTGCTTAGTAGTTGCACGATGAACCTAATCAGGTTATCATCCACATTATTATTCTCGAGTGCCTTCTCAATAGCCTTGTGGCTGACGTTGTTGAATGCATCTTCGATGTCTAGAAAAACCGCCTGCGTATATTCTTTGACGCTTAGCGATTTTTCGATGTAGCTGGTGAGCGAGTGAAGAGCTGTTTCAGCCGATCTCCCTTTTGTGTATGCGTGCTGCGCATTAGAGAGTGGTTGCAGGGTAGCTCTCAGATGAATCTCTATCAGCCGTTCCAGAGTTTTCACCAGAAAAGAGGTTAGGCTGATAGGTCTATAGTCCTTAGGTGAGGAATGGGATGTCTTGCAGGCTTTGGGTATGAAGACTATTTTAGCTTCTTTCCACCGCTGTGGAATATAAGCCATCCGTAGACACGCCTTAAAGATGGCTTTGAGCCACGGTAGCGCTGTATTGATTCCCTGCTGGATCTCAACAGGTGAGATGTTGTCCATTCCAGGGGATTTTAATGGTTGAAATTAGCTGATTGCCCAGCGTAGGAGCCTGTCGTCTACAGGCACACCGGTTGACAGGCAGTTCGGGGGCATATGTGGATCAGCTTTGTCAGCCACATCCTCACTGCCCGGGAAGTGCGTGTCCATGAGAATGGCTAGCGTCTCGGAGCTGGATTTGGTCCAGGTCCCATTCGCATCCTTGATAGACCCCAAAAATAAGGAGGTGGTCGTCATAACTTTTCGCAGACGACTGACATCCTTGGAGTGTTCTATTTCTGTACAGAAACTTCTCCACGAGGTGCGTTTTGCTTTTCTGATGGAGCTTTTAAACTCTTTCAGTTTTAGTTTATAAGAAGACCAGTCGTTGGATACTTTAGCCTGATTGAAGGACTTCCTACATTCCTTCCGCAGCTTCGCAATGTCACTATTCCACCAGGGGAGCTTATACTTCCCCCTACGCTTCGTTGGACTACATGCAGATCTTGCTGCTTCGTAGAAGGCCGATGTAAGGGTCCCAACGGCTTCCTCCAGGCAACTTATGTCTTCAATCTTCGGAGGTCCACCTTCTAGTGCAGACTCGAATACTGCTTGGTACTTGACCCAATCCATCCTCCTTTTGTTAATGAAGGTGGGATTTTTGGGAGGGTCAAAAGCCACATCGAACATTATATATAAATGATCGGAGAACGAGCACTCTTGTGATACATGCCACCTTTTGATAGCGTGGTGCGAGTGCTCGTTCGTTAGAGTGATATCCAGAACTTCCCTACGGCTTGCCGTAATGAAAGTAGGATCCTCACCTTTGTTAGCTAGGGCTAAGTCGTGCGTTAAAATAAATTCAAAGAGTGACTCACCCCTTTTATGCGCTTTGTTGCTAACAACCAAAAAAAAAGATATTCTAGATTTTTTTTTAATGAATTGAATGCATTGTATTTCAAAATTATTAACGTCAATCCAAAACATTTGGATATACAATATTTTTCGTTTGCCCATTTGAAGCGAGCACAAACAAACAATTTGGAGTTCCAACTCTTGAGCAGGCCACGTATAGCTGTCCATGTAAAAAGCACGGCTCCTCCAAATTTAATCCGCAAATTTGAAGCGTTTGTCCTTGCGCCTTATTGATGGACATGGCAAATGATAGACGCACTGGGAATTGCAATCGCTTAAGCTCAAATGGCTTGTCTGTTGGAATCAGTGGAATACGTGGTATGAGCACAATTTCACCTATCGCTGTTCCGGTCAATATTGTGACTTCAATTAAATTCGGCATCAATTTTTTTACTGGCAATCTTGTGCCATTGCACAGTTTTGGTGCATTTAAATTCCACAGTAAAATAATTAAAGAGCCAACCTTTAAATTCAAACAATGCGGTGGCATATCAGGTGGTCCCAATGAATTCAAAAATTCAATTAGATAATTCACTGCATCGTCTGCATTCATTGCGCTATCAACAGATTTATATGATGTCACTGCATCTGGCTATTTTTCTTGAATCTGGTAATTGATTGCATTGACGTGTATATTTTTTGGTGCCAGTATTGCGCGTTCTCTCAACCAATTGTGATTCCTGAAATTTTGAACTATATTTGGAAACACACTTTCAATCAACTCTTCTGTTGAGTGGAGAATGGTACAAAAATTGGTCGGCAATGTAATCAATCCATTTGTATTATCGACTCGAACTTTTCCATCTCCAATATCTAACAATTGCTTCGAGAACCGATCTGCAGATTGGTCTTTGTGCAATTTAACTCGCATATTTTTGTTCAATGTCAACTTTTTCACATGTTGCCACAGAAGAGAAGACTTTAAACATGCGTTGATCTCATCCGCCAGTGTTGATCGTGGAACCACAGGCAATATTTGACAAAAATCGCCTGACAATAATATCAATGCACCACCAAAAATTTCTTGATTCTAACGTAGATCTTGCATTGTACGGTGTAATGCTTCCAGCGATTTTTTATGCATCATTGTACATTCATCCAATAGAATAATTGCTGCTTGTTGCAAAATTTTTGCCATCGCAGAATTTCTTGAAATATTGCACGTGGGATGTGCAATCGCCTGTTAATTTGAGAATAATTACATGTTAATTAAATCGATTAAATTTTAAAGTGATCAATCCTGCACATTCAACGGCAATTTTAATGCAGAGTGCACTGTTCGTCCACCATCCAATAGAGTAGCAGCGATTCCCAACGAAGCAAGAGCCAATGAAATTTTTCGTTACGATCGAATGGCTGCCAAAATCAATGATATCACAAATGTTTTTCCCGTATCACCAGGCGCATCCAAAAAATATAATCCACCGACTTCATTTTGTACAGCTTGCATGATGGTATCATAGACAGGTAGGTTTTTGATGTCCATTTAATTTGGGAACATTCAAATTCACAAATGTTTGCAATTCATTGGGATCATACTGTTGTTCACGTTGCAATTCTCGATCAAATAAATCATGGATTGGACGATTAGGTGCTGACAAAGGCACGTAAGGCACATATTTTCAATTGCTATCAATGCCTCATTATGCATTTCCAATGAAATCAGCAAATCAGCGTTTCTTGTGTGATGACGCATTCGAATCAAATAGTCTTCTGCTATAAAATCTTTGTATTTATTCCACAATTCAAGTGGATTTGATGGAAAACATGTTTATATGATTATGGCATATAACATACGTATTTGATGTGGAGAAGAAGCAATCGATGCATCGTGAAGCGTTAAATCCCAATGCGCATCATTTTCAAGCAAACCTAATTGCTCGCATGCTTCACGATACGTCACACATACATAGATGACAATTTACTCTTCGCAAATGTTGAAATGAACGTGGTCCAACAACATTTACTAACAACAACCGCAAATAATAACATTTTGCATTGTTTGGATTAACTGTGTATAATCTTCCCATGGTATCTGCAGAAAAAACACCCGGATGGTCATCAACAGGTGTTTCTTGTTTACGTCGTTGCCATTTCTTTCCAGTCCAAGTGAAATAATGCATTACATCTGAATACAGCAACGTTCTGGCAAATTCATCGTTTTCGCACAATTGAAAGAATGCAGCTAATGTTGTTGCTGGAGGCTGTGCTGCTCTCTGCTGTACATTTGCATCGGTAAAATACACAGGCTGGCAACAACAACAGCAGGATATCGCTCATGCATTGGATATGAATAAATTCTCCAAAGAGCTTCATTAGTGCTAATGTAGCGCCCCATTTGATATTCAGCGATTTCATCGTTGCTATTGTCACCAGCTACTCCGAAAACCGCCATATCACATTCACTGCTAAATGAATGTGTGTATGTATGAGTTTGTGTATTAGGTTGGATCGATTGTTTCGTTTGGTCAGACCGAAATTTAAACTTTTTTTCCAAATGTTGATTTTTTTCTGGAAAAAATCATAACTCGAGAATGGGTGAACCGATTTTGTATTTCAAAATCAACTAACCATTATCACATTATCAGGTTAAAAAAAAACTATGAAAAACCCCTAATTTTTTGCATTTTCTTCTATTAAATTGAAAAAAAACGGCTGAAACGAATTTTTATAATGTCAAAAAAAATCACAAAGATGTTATTACACGTCGATTGACACCTTAATGATACAAATATTATATCTAGTTCGTGAGATATAGTGCAGGACAGAAATGACCTTGAAGATCATGATGACTGTTAATGATTTTTAACTTCCCAGTATATGGGAAGTTCTGGTAATCGCCTCGAAAATTCAAATTGAAATTTTCAACATATCTTTACGTTTTGAGGTCTTACGAGTATATTTTTAGTAATAACATGTGTTAGAACCTCCTACTCTAGTCAACAACACTGTTTTCCTAGTGTGCAATTCTGGTTCGCAACTCTGCTAACACTATTTAATGTACATTAATGGAGGTTCTTTATTGTTCCCAGATTATAGGCTGGTTCCTAATTAATTGTAGTAGGAAATGTGGTTTCGGCGTGTACGGTGTTGTTGACTAGAGTAGGAGGTTCTAACACATGTTATAAAATGGCTAAGCATAGGCACATATGCGAACCAATTTGGGGGTCGTTATAACTCGCAGATGTAAATTTAAAAAAAATAGTTGAAATATAACGAGCTTAATCCACCAATAAGCCAGCAGTGGTAGTGTTGCCCGGTGACGGATGGCAAGTGGCAGCACCTGAAGAGGATGCCATCCGTACACGCCGAAACCACATTTCCTACTACAATATATTTTTAGTGTTTTTAGAAAGAAGTATGTATGTGTGTGTGTGTATGTACGTAGGTACGTACGTACGTGCGTTCGCGGACAGTTTTTCTACGAGCATAACTCACGTAAACAAAGTTGTATCGACTTCGTTAAGGTGTCAATCGAAGCGTCTTTGCAATTTTAAGAGCTGATTAGTTTTTGGGAAACTCCGTCCGGGGGGGGGGGGTAGTTGTTTTGACCCTTTCAAGGTCATTTCTGTCATGCGTTATATCTCCGGAACCAAACATACGACTTGCTAAGTTAAGGTGTCAATCGACGCGTATCAACAATTGTGTGATTCTATCAAATTTTTGAAAAAATCGTTGGAACGGTTTTTTAATTTATTAAAAAAAAAGTGCTAAAAATTAGGTTTTTTTCCATAAACAAAAAGTTTTTAACCTGATTTGCAAAACGCAGTAATTTATGTACAAAAATTTATATACTCCAAATAGTTTTTGTAGGAAAACCAACCAAAATTTTTATTCATAACTACGTAAAAAATTACATTAAAAATTAAAAATCATTAAAAGTCATCATGATTTTCAAGGTCATTTTTATCATTCAATATATCTCATGAACCAAATATGATATTTGCATCATTAAGGTGTCAATCGACGTGTAATTACATTTTTGTGCTGTTTTGAACTTTATTAAAAAAATCGTTTCAGCAGTTTTTTGAATTTAATAAAAGAAAATCCGAAAAATTAGGTTTTCTTTCATAAAAAATAAATTTTTAGCCTGATTTACACAGCTCAATAATAATTATTTATAAAATTTATAGATTGCTTTCAGTTTTTGAAGAGAAATCAGCAAATTTTTTTTGCATGATTTTGAAAAAAACCAAATAAAAAAAATCATTGGAAGTTACCATGTAAAAAGGGTTTATGTATTTTGTTCTAAAGACTTTGTTATAAAGTCAAACAAAGCTTTATAATATTTGCATAATTTGAGCAGATTTTGAATAGTTTTCACAGTGTTTTAATTTTATAAAAAAAACTGCTTAAATTTTGAAAACCAACAAAATTTCAATCAAATTTGCTTTTGAGCTAATCAACGCTTTAGTGATCGTAAGATTTCAATTACTTCCTCCATCATTATGTGTCCACTTTTTACATTACATTTTACTTTTTACATGCAATTAAACTGATTATTGACATATTCAATGTTTTCAAGATCAATTGAAAATAATAAATAATTATTAGTCTCATTGATGTAAAATCGTAAAAAAACGGTCATGGCAATTTTGAACAAAACTATTCAAAATTTCCACCTCTCGAGAAAATCTTCAGTGATTTCAGTGGGCGTAATAACAAAAAGCGCATTCATTTTTTGCTAGCGCTCTTTTGTCCTTCAAGCATCGATATAAAAATAACAAATAACGTAAAACAGGCTTTGTAGCCTGCCCCCTCCGATTGATCCGCGTGAATATTCAATCAAACCAATACATCGCCCCACCAACAAATGCCTTACGTAATCAATGGACGCTCGATATTAACTCAGTTCAATTACTGTTATGAGCACCTCTCATTATTATTATTTAAAGTAGTATTAGTTTCATAGATATTCTTTTTGTTCAATATTTTTAATATTTATGTAGATATTACTGGGAAGTTGACCGTGTGGACCTCAAGGGTCGCACCTCTCGGATTGTTTTCTATAGCACCTATGTTGAAGGAAGCAACGGCGTTGTATATGATGACATCATGAAAAGAATCTTGATTTACTTCTTAAGCGCGGCTTCCATTTGAGGTTACTCAAATGGTAGCAGGCCAATAGCTAAGAAGTGCATCTAAATCTTGAAACAGGGACTAAAATAATCGGCTTATGATTGGAAAAAAGACCAAACACATGATCCAGTGATAAAAATGAATAATAATTAAAAGTTGCGTATCGGATGAAATATCACGATGAGAATTGATAACTTTTAAAAGTGGACCCGTCGGATAATTCAAGGGTTGACTAATGACGTTCTACTGTAGATTACAATGCAAATCACATTCTCAGAGCACTATGCCTCTTTTTGAGCTGGCATATCATTGACGATGACTTCTCGTGTATATCCTTCCATTACGCTGATATCTCCGAAATCATGAAACCAACCATGTTGAATACTACATCAAGTGAACAATCTCTTTGAAGCGTGAATGCTTCCAGTCAATGTACTAGTTGATCCTGAAAGAACTGTTTACGCTCATACAAATATCTGAAGAAGAAATAAACAAAATAAATGATGAAGTCTTAATGGTACTTTGCATCTCATCAAAGAACGATCTATCATAGTCTCCACTTTGAAAGAAAAAACTTTTCATGCACCAAGAAACCAATGCACCGTGAAACATGCATTGTTTGGTTACAATAACATGAAAATATTCAGCATGTCAGACCGCAACAAGTGCAACCTGCGAACACTCTAAAAGGATGAATGTGCAAACTGAAGCCATCGTCCTAAAGTTCAATAGTATTTGTTCAAGTTAAGCTATGCCAAAGTTTCAATGGACTGCTAGAAACTTTTATTAAGCTGCCGCTAAACGCTGCTGGCGAAGTAGACGAAAACACGTAAAAGAGAGAAATAAATCCTTTGATATCAGCTTATATACACCATAAACCTCCAAAACTTTTAATTTAGTATCCTTTCAGCTTGAAACTGTTATTTTCAGAGCATTAAGGGTGGTATGAATATTTTGAATTAAATTTTTATATGAAGACGTTATCTAAATTTGCGTGTTCCTTTTCACGTAACAGAGAACATGGTGCTTGAATGATATGTCACATGATAAAAGGACATTGGGAACTATACAGAGTGTTGATGGAGTAATATTCGCAATTCCTGAATGAATTTATGATGTTGGCCGAACCGATTATCTAGAAGGTCGTCAAAGCTAGCAGATGTTGAATGATACTTAAGGCAGATATCCGCATCTTTTGGACTGTATTCAAAGGATCCAAACAGGAACAGCCTGCCAGACGGTTGAAATGGGATATCCGTGAATAGAGCGGATACCAATATAGGCATAAGTTTGACAAGGCTTAGTTTCTGTAAGCCGTCCGTAAAGTCAAATGGGTTGAAGGGATACTTCATTGTTTATGTTGTCCACAACCGACACAAGAGTTATTATCCTGATTTGACTGTGGCCAATCTCTATGTATTAATGTTTGATTGAAATTTCATCCAAAAGGACGTTTTGCGGGCTAATCACATTGACCCAGTTTCGTCGGTGATGGTAGGAAATTCAAAATTAATGATAATTTTATATGGTGATCGACTTTTAGTATAATAAGCGAGATTATTATTAAGTTAATAAAGTCGTCAGGTGACAGTGAAAGTTTAATATTAAAACTAGATTCTCTGTGTGAAAGTAAGCTAAGGACTTGGTTCGCCTCCCATCTGAAGTTTAAATCTCTCCAGAAAGGCTAACAAATTGGCTAGACAATAATATATGTATAATTTCATTAGTTATTAAAATTTCCATCAAAAGTATCATCCTTCTGAAATTTTGAATCTAGTTTCGGTTGCATGAAACACAGATAGCGTTTGGGGGATGCCGAGCGATGACGTGTCATCTGCTACAGATACTGACTGTGATACGTGCTGGTTCCACAAGTGTGTGGTGTCTGCAAGTTGCCACTTACACGTCTCACGAGTTTGACAACGGAATTCGCTATAAAGCCAGAATTAGGGAGTAATTTCGAGGGATCACGTTTGAACCGATTAATAGTTTTTGGAATTGTCGTGCTCTTTTGTCTTTTTCACCTGTGTTCCCCAGAGAATGTCTGGAGAAATACCCAAAAAAAACGCTCACTACTCATTACTTTCGTTATTTCCTTTCTTCTTTTCAAGCAAACACGCAAATTTTTATACATTCATTATTCGCTGCTTTTTTGATTCATTCATTTTTTAATCGCAGCCATTCCGGGTTTACTCAATCCTGCCCAACATTCATCCGCAAAGCGGAACGTGGCTATAGAAAACAGAAAGAATGCCAAACATTTCTGTGCCAAGACTGCCCAGAATACGAATCAGAAAACAGCTTACAATCCAAAAAAAAATGTAATAAAACCACCCAAATATATCGCAGAAAAGGAGATGTCCTCTACAAGACAATCACACTTAGAGCAAATCGATAAGAATTGAAACAAAATTTAACTAAAAGAATTCTTACAATGCAAAACTGGCTCTATGTTAAACTTAAACTACTTTTATTTTTTTAGTTCCTTGTCCGAAGTTGTTATGTTCTGTCCACTCCTTGTTACATGAAAATTCCAGCTCAATATCTATTCCAACATAATATCGGATTTAATACTCCAACACTGCCTTCCACAAGATTCTTTTTTGCAATCCCTTATAGCCATATTCCACCAGGAATCCGATGCCAACAGAAATAACGTTAAACCGAGTCTTCATTCCCAACTTTCCACAAAATTTAAATAGAGCTGCAAATGTTTACAAAAGACACGTCCGTTCCGCAAACCCCCCATTCCATTAAAACTTTTCTGGATCTCATTCGTACATGACCGTGATTTTGAACCTGACTCGTGATTTTTAACCTAATGAACTCATCACGTTTTGTTCCACCGTATAAGGCTAGTTTCCGATCGTGATCAGCTGGCAATTGCACCTTACATTTTCTGGTTTACAATGTCCCAATGACTGTTATTGCGAGACAGTCTGCTAACAAACAGTGATTAGAAGTAGCTAAAACATGAACAGAATGTATATTGGTACCTACTTTGGTGGATGTGATTTTAAGTCAAACCTGATTACTAGAGGCACATCAACCATGCTAGCAAATTTTTTTGCCTCCAGCTCGCTGATTTAAATCTTTGTTGAAGCTTCAAAGCTGATATTTATGTCATCTCGTTCCAACAACTTCGAAATTGTGCATTTCAAATTTGTTACATTAATCAAATAAAATTGATATGCTCGAGTCTTCATAGCCACAATTTGAAACATTCCACATTTCGATACCTTATTTACCGCCTTCTTGGTCGTGGCGATCACTCGGTGTCAGTCAAAAGAAAATAATTGTTGCAAAAATTTATGAAAGCCTTGCCAACAATGCGGTGCTAATACAATTATCATTAAATACTATGACACTTTTAATCGGTTCACCCAATGGGAGCTCAGTATATCCCTAATATGTTACTTTATATATTCCATGTGTGCACGGTGGACATGGTGGTCACGATTGTAACTTTCATTGATTCAAGGCTAACTTAAAAACTCTCTACCCTAACTTGATCCCTTATTATGTACTCAATCAAAAAAGCTTAACTATAAAATTGAATTCTAATTTAATCAAAATTTCTCCCTTTTGGGTTCTGTGAAGGGTGGCAGCCCTACTAAATTGTCGTTTTCTAATATTTACTCACCGTATACCATATACTGTTGTTAGTTAAGGGTATTCACAGAAAGACACCTCAAAGTATCACCATGAATAATGTCTGCTCCAAGTGAGATCGTATCAAGGCCTCTTTTTTAACCGGAAGAATTGAGTGACATACTTTACTTTTACGGCATATCAATTTAGACTCTATTTATCGGTGGCTGCAAATGATCCACCAACAAGAATCTCTACTGGTAACTGTATCGTTGGCGGCATGTCTGTATGACACCCGGAATGATTTCATAACCACCCATGGCGGATCGAGGCACTGTATGGTGAGAAACAATATCCACTCCTAAGCGTAAGTGAGAGCCGTCAAGGGATTTATTCCGTACTTAGTCCTCCGAATGCTCCTGTTGTTTACTCAGTGGATGGTTGGCAGTTACTTTACCTTTTATGATACAGCTAGGACGCTGTGCGTTTTATTTCGTTGGTACTGCAACTTTCCTACCAGAACAGGGACACAAAGTAACACAACGTATGTATCCTGCTGTTCACTGTTGAATTATTGCCACTTATTTGGTCCACTTGTTTCGATATGCATTGCAAAGCAAAATGTTTCAAAACGTATAGTAAAACTCCGTTTATCCCTAGTATGGTTTACCGGTAATTGCAATTGGTGGAGATTGAAAAAAAGAAGCCTCGAATAATTTTCATCTGGAACAAAAGTTGCACTGACGCTCGAAGAGTGAAGATTCGAATTATACTATAGGAAATGTAAATGGATATTGTGTATGAAAATTGATTATAGAAAGAAGGATGACTAAAAAAAATTATTAAAGATTAATGTTAGAAGGTAAGATAATTATAAGACAGATTTATTAGATAGTGCCTTCGTCTACACTGGCAGCAGCAATCCCTTCGAAATCAAGAATCTTTAAATGATTGCTTCTTGGACCGAAGTTGTTCAAATCTTCCAGTTTAATCTGATTCCATCAGAAACAATGCTGCGGCCGAAACGGTATTGAGCGAAATGACGAAAATTGGACGAAACAAAGCGGTCAAAGCAATCAACGAAAACCTGATGCAGTAAGACATGTGCAACGAAGAATTTGATCAGATAATTGCAATAAACAAAGAACACCCAACTGCCAAAAAATGCGCTGTGGCGGAAAATATGGATGTAATCGACAATCATCATTACTGGGGCAAGTTGACGATCGCCGAACATTTGCACCCAAAAGGCTACGAGGAGGACACTTTATGGCTCCGAGTGTCATGAGTCTTGGCCAAGAGGCTCATCCTCAGGCGGCTGCGAATTAAACTTCGAATACAATGTGGCTATGGGATACACGTCAGAAGTGTACTCGGAATCGGTAAATTCTCTGTACTTTAGGGATATGCCCGTAATGCCACTCGCATTACATCGTGATCTGAGAATCCAGCCTTCCGCGTGCCACAACCATTACGGCAGCAAGAACATCAACTCCTTTACCACTAAGTCTTGGCTTGATAAACAACGGCATCGTTTCACTGCTCACAATTCCTGGTGGAGCATGGACCACTTATCAACATTAAAAGGATGGGACCGAAAAAGCATCTTGCTGTTTTCTTTTGTGATCAATTTCAAGATCAAGTTCAATTACTAGGAATGGATGGAAGAAACGAGCTGTATAGGCGGAGAAAAAACTTTCGAATGACCGAAATTTTTATTAAACCTAGCATATGACGGCGGCAGTTGAAGACATCTTCGAAGGATGATTAAGGTGTAACGACAGTGGACGGAGAAATTGTGGTATTGCCGTAGTGGCGATGTATTAGAGTTAGGATGAATTGTAAGTAGTTGAAGTTTCTTTTACTCCTTTTTTGATTTCTTTCGCCTTTTATTCCGAATGCTGCCTTGGTTCAAGTGCTAAAGTTGTTTATTTTACAAGTGTTATATTCGTTTTTGCACTCTGAGACTACCCGGGCACAGAACCGCAAGTAAGAGAAAGTTCGAACCCCGACTGAACTATTCACGAAAAAGTGAGTGGCACCCAAAACTAAGTTATCCCGCCTCTCTTCGCGGGCAAGTGCTGGGTGAGACCACCTTCTCCATGATCAGTTCAGGTTATGGGGCAAAATTGCCTAGTGCGTATCCTATAATAGGTTCAAAATGAAGTCAAATGAAAGTTATGAAACCTGAGATTGACGATCATGCAAATGAATCCAAACATGCATGTTGTTGAAGTCGTCCTGTGTAACAACATGGTTCATAATATGATTAATTCAATTGGGTGGCTTCCTGTCATTTCAATTCCACCCACGAAGAATCTGGGTGTCTTTGTCCTGGGGACCAGGAAAACTTCATCTCGCCTGTGTAAACGAGGAGGAAATAGCTAACTTCAAGTTTCTTGTGGATGAGATCCTAGAACGATGGTAATGAAAGAGCGAGAGAGAGTAAAAATAAGAATCTAATTTTGGTTGCTCCTGTTGAGTGAGTGAAGTCTAAAGATCATCTCAAGTTTGGTAATCGATTCAAAATGTCGTGATCTTTCAAGAAACAAGTGTGAACGAAAAAGTTCACTTTGTTTCATACTGCGAGTCCTTACAAGTTGATGTGGCCAAATACTATAGGTGTTGGTGACTTACAAGACTACAGGTGTTGTCTGGGTGATGACCCTTTAATGGATGCAAATGTAGTAGTTATAGTATCGCACGTACGGGTCACCAACGATAAATTTACATATATATCTTATGGATATTACTGACCTCAGAATTATTTTGGAATTTCGAAGTAATGTTGTGTAAGACAAATGGGTTCCGTGACATAAGAAGTGGAAGCGTTTTTTAGATGCACCTTTCTGCGAGGAGACAATGTATGGGAGCCCCACACTCCTCGACAAGAACTGGTAGCAAATTTCGTTTTGCCGGAAATTTTGTATGTGTGGACCGTTAATGACGGCATCATAGTTACACGTAATCTAAGAAGTCCGTGAAATTGAATCTTGCCTGGGTTGGTATCCACCATAAATCCAAGGAACGCTTCTTGGCATTCAAAACTTTAATCAAGTGAGCATTGACCTTTATTCTTCTTTAAAAGTCTCATTAATCTTCTTTAAAAGCACCTCATTATTAATTCAAACAACAATTACTATGAATGTTTTTGAATGGAATAAAAACGTAAAGTCACCACATTCAACATTTTATTCCCTTGTGACGTTTCCTATATAATATCTGAACTCCAACTCTTTCTGCAGGACGGAATATAATTCATCCTGTGCTAAATACAAGGTAACAAATAATTTTATGTCAAATTCGGTGAAATAATAGCCCGTGCTGGATCGTAAATCAAACTTAATGGATGTCTGGAACTGTTTGTTTTAAGGACACGAAGCCAATCTAGCTAAACTACACACAACAAAACAGCCAACTACTTAATTAGAATGAACAAATCCAATCCAATCCTATCCTTAATAATTATAGCCGCAAACTCTCTGGGGTGCACACTGGCTAGAAATATTTCATGTTTGACCTGCTTCTTCCCTTCCTAATCCACTCCTCCTTAGTCAAGGACTCCAGCTTTTTTGAGATTTCACTGGTGTTTTGTTTCTTGTTGCATTCACGCCTAATTAGACCCAAGCTATTGTTAAGTAACATAGTAACGAGAAGCTTAAGCCTTAATTATGAAAAACGAGTTCATCATTAGTGGCGAGCAAGGTGAACGTGAAAATTGTGGTGCTGTGAATGTTGTGCTGGGATAGTGGGGAGCTGGGAAAATTTGTTTTGTTCGTTGTCCTAGATTTCTTATTTGAAGTTTTGTTACGGCAGAGATTCTGGTAAAAATGTTCAAACAGAAATGTTGAATCAAGGAAGTGATTTAAAAAATATCCATTTATTATTATTTTAATTTTAAATTCAATTAAGTGGAAACAATAACAAAAATTTCGAATTTTTGATGAATTGAACACTTAAAATGTAATTATCAAAAAAAAAACTCGTTAACATATTCGTAAAAATATTTTGTTTCACTGTCAAATCAGTAAATCCAGAAGGTGTTAAAAAATTGGTCATGACAATTTTACAAAAAATCTGAAATCATCATTTGTATTCTTAAACATTATTAACTTCCCAGTATATGGGAAGTTCTTGTGATCGCCTCGAAAATCGAAATTGAAATTTTCAACATATCTTTACGCTTTGAGGTCTCTATAGTATATGTTGAGTGTTTTAGAAAGGAAGTAGGTATGTGTGTGTGTACGTGCGTACGTACGAACGTGCGTTCGCGAACAGTTTTCTACGAGCATAACTCACGTAAACAAAGTCGTATTGACTTCGTTAAGGTGTCAATCGAAGCGCCTTTGCAATTTTAAGAGGTGATCAGCTTTTGGAAAACTTTGGTGAGGGGAGGTTGCTGATTTTTTTAAAAAATGGTGAAGCCTTTTTTTTAATTTATCAAAAAAATGAGCAAAACATTAGGGTTTTTTCATAAACAATAAATTTTTTGCCTGATTTGCAAAGCCCAGTAATCATTGTTTAAAAAATTTATATACTCCAAATAGTTTTTGAAACAAGATCAGCAAAACTTTATGTAATATTCATGAAAAACATTGAATTAAAAATAAAATATCATTACGTCATCATGACCTTCATGGTAATTCATGTCATTCACTATATCTCGCGAACCAAATATATTGTTTTCATCATGGAGATGTCAACCGACGCGTCTTAACATTTTAATGATGTTTTTAAAGTTAAGAAAAAATCTTTGTAGCCATTTTTTAAATTTAATAAAAAAGTATTGAAAATTAGTGTTTTTTTTTCATAAAAAAATTAATTAATAATTAATAAAATTAACATCGTGATAACAAATGTTTATAAAATTTATAAACTTTTATCAATTTCTGTAGAGACTAGCGAAATATTTTCTCATGATTTCAAAATAAATTGAATTAAAAATAAAAGAAATCATTCAAAGTCACCATGTAAAAAGGGTTCATACGAATTTTTATACCTTAAATCTCTTATTCTAAAGACATTGTTGTAAAATCAATCAAAGTTTATTATTATTTGCATAATTTGCGGAGATTTTTAATAGTCTTCACAGAACCGTGTTTTAACTTTAATAAAAAAACTGCTTAAATTTTGAAAGCCAATACAAATCAAATCAAATTTGCAATTGTGGTAATCAACGTTTTGAATGGTAAAATGTTTTGTAGTCAACACTTTTTGAGATCATATGCTTTGAAAAGCTTTCATCAAATAAAAAATTGTAGTTTTTAGGAGTTTTGTTCTTTAGTATTCGTAAAATTTCAGTTACTTCCGTCATCATTTGTAATACATATATTTTACTTTTTACATGCAATTGAACCTATTTTTGACTGCATAATCAATGTTTCTCAAATCAACAGAAAATAAGAAATAATTATTAGTTTCATTGATGTAAAATCGTGAAAAAATACAAATTCAGTGATTATGCCGAAGTGCTAGCAGTTTTGACCGCACCTATTCAAAATGGCCATCACGCGACAAAATCTCTTCAGTTGTCGTAATAACAAAAACTGCATTCATTTTTGCTAGCGCTGCTTTGTCCTTCAAGCATCGATATGAAAATAACAAATAACGTAGAAAAGGCTTTGTAATCTGTCCCCCCTCCGATTGAACCACGTGAATATTAAATCAAACCAATCCACGAAAATCTTTGCGTAATCAATTGACGCTCGCGTAGATGTTACGATTAATATTAAGTCATTCCAATAACTTTTATGAGAGGTACATTTTTATTATTAAAAGTAGTATTATTTCCATAATTATTATTGTGTTTAATATTTTTAATATTTATGTAAATATTACTGGGAAGTTGTACGTGTGGGCCTCAAGGGTCGCACCTCACGGCTTGTTCTAGCGCTCTTGTGTGACGAAAATTGGAATACTGCTGAATAGTCTTTGTTGTAACGATATTATTTATTCTGCCAATTCTTTTTATTCAATTTTGTACTGTTCCACTGCTCCTTTTTGAAAGAGACTTTCAATGGTCGGAGTATCCGAATAAACGTTGTAAGAATCAAATCTTTGTTTTTAATCGCTCCTTTAATAGGTTCCCTTCCCATTGTCATATTTAATTGTAAAATACGAAGTCTACACACATCTTGTGAGCTTATCATGCCCAACATCGTACACGCAAGCGTGTTGCCTTTTATTACACGTTCATTAGTTTGCTCAATGGTTTGTTCAGACTTTGTTCCATTCGAAAATTCATTTGTACATATGGTGGATTATAACTCCTACCGCATACGTGGCATTTGTTTGAATAATCCGTAGCTTGTTGCGTAGAGGGTTTGTCCTCTTCAGTCATTTTTGACGCGACTTCACGCGTTTAGGGATGCATTACCTTCCGACATGGCAATGCGATTGCAACAAACGGTGCCGCAAACGACTTGTGGCAAAATTTATTTAAAGAAATATTTGAATGCATTTCGCGTTAATTGTGACAACAAAAAAGTTGTGATGCTTGAAACATGATCCGCCATGTGTTTGGGGTAGTTTTCTGATTATAACTTGAAATAAGTGGGTACATAAGTCGTTGCAAATTTTGCCACACACAACATTTTTGTGAAAGCTCCAATTTTCTAAAAATAGAAGTATCCCATCTGCATATATTTTTCAAGGTGACTTCTAAACAGTAGATCTATGACCTAAGAAACTTGAACTTAGGCTCCACACCAACCTAAAATGAAGTCATTTGAATGTTTTCGAAGAAAAAAGTCGCGTTCAGTTGTAAGCGCAAAGAACACTTTTAGCAGGTTCGGCATTTTTTTTTCTGTGATAATTTCATGTGTCATCAAAAGAATGAACTTTGGATCATAAAACAAGTCTGAGTAGCCCACAAACAATAGTACGGTTTTCTTATCCCATTCAGTTTTCCATCTTACACAAGCATCAATTAAGCCGTTGATTATAGATAATTTAGTAAAGAAATTTCCTAATATTGCTAATTGTTTAGATGATTGAATTCCAAAATTAAAATCGTTAACAACAGTTTTTGTTTTTTATTAAAATTTGGATACAATTCTAGACTAACGTTTTCGTTCATAAAACAGGAACGTGTCTTTTTAAAAACTAAATTTTTCAATTTGGCCAGCAGCAGAAGTCAAATGTTTAACGGATTTATTTGTGCATTTAATAGCTTCTTTCATATTAAATTAACAAGCAAATTACGCATTTTTACCTAAACGACGCATTTTTTGTTCAATTCCATACCAGTTTTTCAGTAAATAATATTATTTTCAAAAAATTGTTAATACTGTCTAAATTTTTACAGCACAAATATCTTAAATATTGTGCTATGTTTGATTATTCCGGGTTAAAATCATGTCTTTCTTTCAAAGAAAAGAGAATTATTGCTCAATTTAGAATTCATGATAATTTTTATTTTTTTCTCATCTATATTAGATAATTCTCAATTGAATCATCTGCGATGTGAAAAACCTCTTTTAAGCATTTCATCGCCCTCGAATTCGGCCAAAGCAGAAACTTACCCATGAAAATCAAATTCAAGATTAATGAAGTGAAACAAATGAATTTCCACCTCGAAATATTCAAATTTCCAATCATCAATTACTACTCCAACGAATCCGTTCAAAGATTTATTCAATAAAGTGAATTAGAAATTAGCCACTTCAATGGACCGTAATCAAAAAACGAATCCTTTCAAGGAACATCATTGGCATCCCCAAAAAGTAAAGCTTCGGATTTCCACAACTTCCCAGCATTAATTGGACAAGACTTTTATAACTTCGCACAAAGAAATCTCAGACTAAGTAATAAAGTTTGTTATCGAAACGAAGCCATTTTCTTCTTTAGCAATTTCATAAAATATTTATTTCGCTTCCAGGAAGCAATCTTGAATAAGCGATTTCTGGCTGGTATCAATTAGTCCTGGGGGTGCGTGCGAATCGTGAACCTTGCCTTGCGGTTTTGGGTTGGAACTTCACCGCACGCACAGAGCGGATAAGTAATGTAAATTGTAAAATGTATCTTTTTCCTGCTTAAAATGATTAATAAGTTATAGCAGAATTATTGCTGTTTTAGGCAATATTTTCCATTAGGAAAAAGCGAAAATAAATATCAAATTAATGCTTAGTATACTTTCCGCATCGTTAAACGAACATTAAAGTCATTGTCCCGACGGGATAATTCGTTGTTTTAAAAGGTCAAGTACCGATGGTGCATCACTACCAATTGTTATTCAGAAATGAATTCTGACTGAAGTTTTTTAATTCGTGTTTAGCACTCACCAGTAAAATTCAAATTGGCGTGAATTTTTTTATAAATTCACAATGTTTGAATACTAAATTTTTCAAATCTTTTTTCTAAGTAATCATAATTACCAATTGCATAATTGCTAAGTTCACATATGTCCCAGAGTAAGTATTCCACTTAGTGATAAATTCTTAAAACAAAGTAGCAAAATCGACATATTCATGGCTGAAATTATTTTTCTACTCAGTAGGGTGCATAAACGGATTCAATGATTTAACATAAAAGAAATCTAACTTACAAAGGGGTTAATTTGATTCCGTGGAAAGCTCCCAAATACATGTAAAAAAGTGAAACATCATTAAGCCACGCACAAGTTTTAAGATAATTGTTCCTAGATGATGATAGCATGTCGTGAATAACACTGCCGACTCATGTAAACAGTTACTGAATGTGGAAATAAGGTAGGTCGGCAATGTAAGCTGTAACAAATGTTGCTGAACACTGAGAAGAGCAAGAAATAGAGATAAATGAAATAAGCCACAAAAATTCCCATATATCAAAAAGTAAATCGCGATGCAAACTACTAACAAATCCCATCTAAAGGCAAACCCCACTATGATAAGAGCAAGGACAACAAAATAATAAAGAATAAAACATAGTAGAAAAAAGAAAATTAATGGTAACAAAATTCGGACAAAATTTAATGTGAGATTATTTGGGAACATTAAAATCAAAAGAGCAACTTAGCTATCACAACAGCAAATACTAGAAAAGGAGCAGTCACAACTGGGTTATAGCAACCAACTACTGAATTAACTTAACTTTTCTTTGGGGCTCCAACACTGTGAAATCAAGTCGATACCTGATCAGGTTTCAAAGTTTTATAGAAGGCAAACCTTAACGTTGTCTCTTCAATTATACTCCTCAATACAAAAGTATGTTTGTCTCGTCACCAAACTTAGGGAGCTCAGAACCATCACTACTCATCAAAGCCATCAAGCAAAAGGTGCTTAACTCCACTGTGGTTTCTTACTCAGAGCGCTTCAAGCAAACAAGCAAATATCCCTTTACTCCATTAACTGACTTAGAACAGTAATTCGGTAAAAAACCGAATGCTACCTGTTCCAAACTGTACTCATAATGCTAGTGCCCGCTTTGGGTATTAACCACATCCAAAAAATACAACCAAATAGGGTTTGCAGCTCCTGTGCCACAAGCATATCCTAAGAAAGGTTTCGTGAACTTACAAGCACACTAATTAAGTCCTATTACACAACTCCAGGTTGATGGCCGTTTTTTTGGTAGGTCACCCGGTAAACCATTGCTGACTAAATGCCTTACCCTTTAGCTCAGATCTTTTTTGTTGAAAGTAAAGATTATCTGGGAATCGCTGAAAATCCCGCTTTCTTTGCACTGGCTTGGGACAGGTCTCCTAGTTGCTTTCGGTCAAATACTAGGCATCTGCTGGTCGACCCTGCAGACACTCTGACTTCTGCAATATACTTGTTCAGCTACTTGAGGCTGGCGGTACCTCTCTCATCCGCTTACTTCCCTACACAGTGCTGGAATGATGAGTAACAGAATTGCGCAGAATGTTCCTCGATATTTGACGTGGAGGCCTACCCAGATGTGGTCTGACTCCACGGTCCACGGTTGAAAAACGGATCAGAATTGGGCAATTGTAAATCTGTGAAGTTATAATTAAAAATGTAGTGCAAGGCAGACACAACCAACTTTGACCGTAGCATGGCTAGTCTCGCCAGCCGATTACCTGCGAAGTGCGTGGTAATTTTATTTTGAGCACCTCTCACTTTCCACCTCGAGACTTACCAATGCACTGAACCTTAAAGGAGAGTAGATTCGAGGCCATGAATCACACACCTGAGAGAAAATTTTTAACTTCTCCAATAAAAAAGAAAGGATAAAAATGCGTCACAAGTTTTCACACTTTCTATTACATTATTTTAAAAATCCTAATTTGCAGACAATGTTCTATTCTTAAACATTACCTACGGGCTCTGTAATGCTTAACCCACACCCCTAGGTATAGGCACACTTTACAATCTTTGGTGATAAGCTATCCAACTCTGGAGACGTGATGCAAACTTCAAGCGAAACCACTCCTACACCTGGGGAATTCTTCTAGGATCTGCACTCCTGCTAGATATTATTTTTCCTGTTTCCGCAACCCTTACTCTTTGTCATCGTTCACCATATCAAAAAACATCCACCTGGCCGTCGTTCAAAGCACAAAAACAAGAAGATCAAGAAATTAATTTTGCACTCAGCAGTTAACGTCACCATCCTCTTTTTTCAAATTGAATAACTAACAAAATGTTTTTCGAGCAGGTGTTTGACTTTGACCTTCGATGATTCCGATTTTCTGTCAACGTATCGTATCGCATTTTTTGATCACGCATTTTTTTCTGCCTCTTGTCTTTTTATATAAATTAATATTTTATGTCTTCACTATCTTCGTGAACAATTTTGCCAATTTAGTTTTTAATTTCGACGTCATTCGTAATATCGTTTTGTAATGAACTTTTGACGACGGCACACCAGCATAAAACAGACGTCTCGACAATATATCAAACTAACTCAAGAATACAATAATTTTGCACATCAAATAATATGTATAATTTCAATTTATACTCTACGAACCTCAATGAAGTTGTTTCTTACTTTCAAATGTTTATGTGTTTTCAATATAAATAATGCCTTCAATATAAATAATGCCTTCTTTGTTGTTTGGCTATGTCGCCTTGAATAATTTTCTTCTTCGGGCGGATTATTGATTTTGTGAATGATGTTTTTTTAAAGACATACAGTTTTTTAAATGAATAAAACACAAAAAAAAAAATTATTGATTTTTGGGCGTAATTAGCTTGCAAATTATATGAAGTGTATAGTTTTGAAATAATTTTTGGCATATGACCACCGCGACTGCGTCTTGAGAAGGCGATCCTGTCGGTCCAATTGTGCTCCACTTTTTCCAACATAGCCGGCCTTAATTCACCAATAACACGTCGAATGGTAGCTTCCCAGTCATTAAAATTTGCTGAGTTTCCAGCGTAGACAAGTGCCTTGACGTATCTCCATAATAAGAAGTCCAATGGCGTCAAATCATTTGACCTAGGTGGGCTCTATAGAATAATGGTTTTACGCACAGCGCGCTCGCTTCATTTTGTTGGAACCACCTTTTCGGGATCCAATGAAACCTTCAATGTTTTTCAAGATAATCCTTACACCAAAAACGGCAGTTTTGTTAATTTAATGCCTCGTTAAGCCAGCAATGAGCCTAGTCGCTGAAAACAATTTGAAAGTAAATGCATTCTGTAGACCCTGCCTATCTGCCAATTTGAGGACGTCATCGTAAAAATGCGATACAACTTCGAACCCATTTTAAGCCCATTCACCGAACGTACGATGCAAACGATAATTCAATAGCGTCAATTGCTGCACTAGTTGGATTTTATATGACTTTATTCCAAGATCTTTCCTCGAAATTTTTCACGTAGTGGACGGACAGAGGCCAACATATTGAGAACGGAATCGTATCGATAAATTTGCATGCTGAATCACACTACCATCTACAGCAGCGATAACTGCCTCATTGCGCACTGCACGAGCTCGTGTTGGATGAATATTGTACAATAAAGTATGTGTGGACATATGTAAGTCTGAATATCGTATTGCGTATGAGCTGCTTAGATGGATGATTATGAGCACCATTATTCAAACGGAATGCGGAAATAAATTTCCACTATTTCGAGACGTTGTTCGAGTATAATTTTTTGCACGGTGACTTCCATTAAACCTAATGTCAAAATGACAGTCAAATTTAACAGCCACAATGACAGATGTCACTAATGAAAGTTTTATACTTTCAAAAACACCCTATATTTGCGCTATACATTTAGCATTAAAGATTTTGCATTATGCATTATTCATGCGTAGCTACGGTCATAAAATAATCATTAATATTATAAATAAACCAATTTGTCTAAATTTAAGGCGTGGTGTAACGCTTTAAATTTCAATCCAATTAAAATTTAACTGCCCTCTTGATATGTAACTTCCACATCCACCAGAAAAAATATCGACAACTTGTAAACCTCTAAAATAGCCTAACAAGATTGCTATTCAGTAAAAACTCAAATCCTCCCCACGAATTCGCTTCGTACTTGCATGTTCACGAGCAAAAACTGTCCTATTCAGAAACTTGAACCATAGCCAATGATAGTGCATACTAAGCACAACGTTTACCTTCTCATTTTTATATTCAACCTGAATTTCCTTTCATCCCTTATATTCGCGACTAAACTGAAGCAAGGTGAATTCAACTCGGGCATGGGTACTAATTCTCAGTTCATACTTCCGCTAACGGGTTTCAACTTTCAGGAAATATGTGCATTCAGAATTTTAAATGGATATATAGGTAACAAAGATGCCTGAATGTCGTTGCAATGTTATTCTGTCATGAGTTTTATGCTCCTTGAGAAAAAATAAAACTTCCAGGTTAAAGTGATGCCATAAAGGAGTTAAAGTCGACGGGAAAATTATGCACCAAAAGAATATTTTAATATTTTGAATGCGCTTTGAGTTGTAAAAAAGGAATTTATGAAATATGGTAATTTTGTTTGTTTTTTCAACTATTCTCCATCTAATCTGATGTTCGGCATTAAATCTGAATAAAAAATTTAACCAAGTCGTCGTTGATTCAACAAAATGACCAGCAGTGAAGAAATTTATGTATTTGCAGCTTAAATATGTACTCAATCTACAGTTTGCTTTCTTTAAGCATAAATAAGTACTTCTCTTCGTTACTGATTTTCCATTACGTTTTTGCTATCATCCTGACAAAACGCACGCAAACTGCTGCATCCTCAACCATGAATCCCAAGCAGAACTAAAAAAAAAACGTTGAAATGAAAAGTCAACATTTGTAACATAGATACGTGGTCGATGTAGTCCACATGCATCCTTGCTGATTTTTTTTCTACACAAGGACGAGAAGAGTAAACGAACCGGACGTTTACCTTGTAAGTGAATCTACATTTTTGCTCGCCGTCCGTTCTAATTGCAAAGTTTTCCACTCAAGCATTGTTTGAATGGAAAAGGAATACTTAAAATGTGTTAAAGCACGATGACTGGAAAAGGATGGATTTTTTTTTGTGCGTTTTAACGTTGAAATGGCTTTATTGGATTGTTACAGTGG
This sequence comes from Oxycera nigricornis, assembly GCA_963942545.1. Lineage (NCBI taxonomy): Eukaryota > Metazoa > Arthropoda > Insecta > Diptera > Stratiomyidae > Oxycera > Oxycera nigricornis. The sequence continues at coordinate 30,549,523 of OZ012662.1, read as the reverse complement.
CTTAAATATTATTGAGGGTTCTTTTGAATGTGATGGTTGTGTTTTTTTTCAGCAGAATTTTTATGATTTTTCAACGGACAATGGATGGAAAGGATGAATGGCACGAATAACTGATGATAAAAAATGCAGTGCTTGTAGAAATGTTTTTTATTCTATGGATTTTTCCGTAATTTTGAGTTAGTATAAGTGACGGATTCCGATGTTTATCACAATCGATGTAATACAAAAACTTTTTTTTAGCTGGAGTTGCTACATGAGCAGTTCTAAATGAATGGTTTATTATAGAATAAAAAGAAGAGGTTCCAGACTATTATTCTTAGCAAATAAAATGAATATGATTACCTTAATAACAATCCGCGAGGTGCGACCCTTTACATCCACACAGTCAACTTCCCAGTAATATCTACATAAACATCAACAACATTACAACAATGAGAGGTATTCATAGCAGTAACAGGAATGAGTTAATATGAATCGTATCGTCTACGGGAGGGGCCATTGATTACGTAAGGTTTTTGGTCGATGAGGACAGATTGAATATTCATGCGGATCAATCAGTGGGGGCCTTTTTGGTCTTAAGCAGTTTTTTTAATTAAAAGACTATAAAAACTATTAAAAATCTGTTCAAATTATGCAAATATTTTAAAACTTTGATTGAATTTACAACATTTATTTTAGAATAAAATATATAAAGTAATAGCATTCGTATGAACCCTCTTTACATGGTAACTTTGAATGATTTTTTTCTAATTTTTTATTAAGTGTTTTTTTTTTTCAAAATCATGGAAGAAAAGTTTGCCGGTGTCTCTTCAAAAACTGATAAGAATGTATAAATTTTATAAACTGGTATCACTGTGCAGTGCAAATCAGGTTAAAAAATATTTTTTATGAAAAAAACTATAATTTTTCGCATTTTCTTCTATTAAATTAAAAAAAACGGCTGAAACGAATTTTTATTATGCTAAAAACTTTACAAAGATGTTAATACACGTCAACTGACACCTTACTGATGCAAATATTATATCTGGTTCGTGAGATATAGTGAATGATAAAAATGACTTTGAAAATCATGGTGACTTTTAATGATTTTTTAGTTTTAATTTAATTTTTTACATTATCATGAGAAAAAGGTTTGATAGTGTTTTGCAAACATTGTTTGGAGTATATAAATTTTATAAACATTGATTACTATATTCTGCAAATCAGGTTAAAAATTTATTGTTTATGAAAAAAACCTAATTTTTTGCACATTTTTTCTTAAATTAAAAAAACGGCTCCAAAGATTTTTTAAAAATGCGACAAATTTACAAAAATATTAAAACGCGTCGATTGACATCCAAACGATGCGAATCCTATGTTTGCTTCGCGAGATATAACGCATGACAGAAATGACCTTGAAAATCATGATGACTGTTAATGATTTTTTATTTTTTATTTGATTTTTTTTTTGTAATCATGAGAAAAAATTTTGACACCATTTTTATAAAAACTGTTTTGAGTATATAAATTATATAAAAATTGATTACTTGGACTTGACAATAAGGTTAAAAATTTTGTGTTTTTGAAAAAAACCACAATTTTTTGCACTTTTTTTTTTAAATTAAAAAACGGCTCCAAGATTTTTTTTCAAAATTTAATAGAATCACATTAATGTCAATACACGTCGATTGGCGCCTTGTTCAAGGAAATCGTACGTTTGGTTCGCGAGATATAACGCATGACAGAAATGACCTTCAAACGGGCATAACAGCAAACCCGCCGACCGAAGTATCCCAAAAACTAATCAGCTCTTAAGATTGCAAAGATCCTTCGATTGACATCTTAACGAAGTCGATCGGACTTTGTTTACATGAGTTATGCTCGTAGAAAAAACTGTCCACGAACGTACAGACGTACGTACGTACGTACACACACACACACATACATCTCCCTTTCTAAAAACACTTTAAATATACTCTATAGACCTCAAAACGTAAAGAAAAGTTGACAATTTCAATTTCGATTTTCGAGGCGATTACAAGAACTTCCCATATACTGGGAAGTTAATACTACTACTTTAAATAATAATACGAGGTCCATTGGTTACGTAAGGCTTTTGGTGGATGGTTTGATTGAATATTCACGCGAACCAATCGGAAGGGGGCAGGCTACAATGCCTTTTTCACTTTTATGCTTGAAGGACAAAAGAGCGGTAGCAAAAATTAATGCAGTTTTTGTTATTACGCCCACTGAAGAGATTTTCTCGTGAGGTGGCCATTTTGAATAGTTTTGCTCAAAATTGCCATGACTTCGGCATGATCACTGAATTTGTATTTATTCACGATTTTACATCAATGAGACTCATAATCATTTCTTATTTCAGTTGGTCTTGAAAAACATTGAGGATGCAGACAATAATCGGTTTAATTGCATGTGAAAACTAAAAAGCATTACGAATGACGATGGAGGAAGTAATTGAAATCTTACAAAGAAAGAACAAAACTACTAAAAAGTACATTTTTTTATTTGATGAAAGCTTTTTAAAGCATGTGATTTTGCAAAGTGTTGATAACAAAACATTTTACCACAAATGCAAATTTGATTAATTTTTTTTGGTTTTCAAAATGTAAGCAGTTTTCTTGTTAAAATTAAAACACAGTACTGTAAAAACTATTCAAAACTGCTCAAATTATGCAAATATTTATAAACTTTAATTGATTCAAAAAAATGTCTTTAGAATAAAAGTAATCAGGTAATATCATTCATTTTACATGTTGAGTTTGAATGATTTTCTATTTTTAATTTATTAACTTCCCAGTTCCCAATGGGAAGTCAGTGTAATGGGGTCGATTTTGCGAATCCCAAATTTTGCCATATCTCCACGTTTTAAGGTCTCTAGAATCCAAATCCATCGTTTTTAGAGAGCTATTTGTGTGTGTACGTATGTGCGGATGTGCATAAGTACGTTCGGAATTATTTTTCGTCTCGATTATCTCGAGAACAAAAGATCGTATTGACGTGGGACATTTCATTCGACGCGTAATCATATAACTTAAAACTGAGTGAATTTTCAGTAAAATCGGTTTAGCCGTTTTTTATTTAGGATGAAAAAACTGAAAAAACGACTAAAAACTGCTTATTTTGAAACTATTGAAACGCACTATTAATTCGAGCAGATTTCAAATACCTTCATAGTAATATTATTATTATTGTGTGTTTTAGCAAAATTTTGATCAATGTTGTGAAAAATGTTATTTGAAAACAAATCAAATTAATTTTTATAACTCCAAACTTATATTATGAGGTTTGGTATGTGTGACGCTAATGCAGATAATAATTGGATATTGTTATAAATAATTTAATATTGTTAATAACAATCAGATTTTATTAGTTGTAATTTGATATTGTAAATATAAACACAATTCTAACTATTCAGTAACGATCAAACATTTTCAATAAGGAATGATTATTATTAATAATAATTAACTACCCTCAATAATGGTTGTGGAATCAGGGGCCGAGATGGGGGACGAGGAGGAGGCAAGGAGGATGACGAAGAGGTGTACGAGGACAAGGACGAGGTTGCCGAAGCTTTGTAGAGTACGACCAGGTGGGCAAGTCGTCTTCCTCCACCAAAGCTTTTATGGTTAGATAAAAAATTAATAAAAACAATAAAAGTAATTATAATAGTTTAAAAAAATAATTATTAATAATAGTGATTATTAATAATAGTAAATAATAATAAAAACAAAAAAAAGGTTTTTTATTCACCCCACTGGGAAGTAAGCCGTGTGGGCTTCAAGGGTCGCACTAAGACCACTTTTTTGTAATCATGGAAAAAAGTTTTCCTGGTTTCTCTACAAAAGCTGATAAGAATTTATAAATTTTATATACATTTATTACTGTGTTGTGCCAATCAGGTTGAAATTTTACTTTTTCTGAAAAAACCCCTCCTTTTTCGCAATTTTTTTTTATTAACTCAAAAAACGGCTCCAAAAATTTTTTTAATAAATTTAAAAACATCACAAAAATACAAATACGCGTCGATTGACACCTTGATGATGCAAATATTATATTTGGTTTATCAAAATGTAATGAATGACGCTCTTGAAGGTCATGATGACTTTTAATAAATTTTTATTTTTAATTTAGTTATTTTGTAACCATGACAAAAAGTTGTGCTGGTTTTTCTACGAAAACAGTTTGGAGTATATGAATTTTATAAACATTGATTACTGTTCTGTGCAAATCAGATTAAAAATATTGTTTATGAAAAAACCCTATTTTTGCACTTTATTTAATAAATTAAAAAACGGCTACAAATATTTTTTTTTTAAATTTGATAGAATCACACAATTGTTAATACGCGTCGATTAACACCTTAATCGTGCAAATTCCATGTTTAGTTCACGAAAGATAGTGCATGACCAAAATAACCTTCCAAAACTAAATAGCTCTTATGATTGCCAAGACGCTTCAATTGACACCTCAACAAAGTTGATACAACTTTCTTTACGTGAGTTATGCTCGTAGAAAAAACTGTCCACGAACGCACATACGTACATACACATACGTATTCATACTTCTTTCTTAAATCACTTAAAATATACTCTAAAGACCTCAAAACGTAAAGATATGTTGAAAATTTCAATTTTCAAGATGAATACAAGAACTTCTCATATACTGGGAAGTTAACAATTTTAGTTGGAAAAAAGGTGAAAAATTGAAAAATCTGCCAATTTGTTTTCTTTCTCACCCAAAATGTTTAGTTCTGGTTCCGACTATAGCCACTTACTTATATGTAAAAATACCGTTAGAATTTTTGGTTTCAAACTTACCTGACTCGAAATATCGTTTCAACCAGTTTTTAATACAGCTCAATTAGGACCGCCATTTTGTCACCACGGTCGTAAAAAAACATTTTTTAATAAAGTTCTAGGTCCATATTTACTATATGAAAGTTTAAAAACATTCTAATTCATATTTCGATAAAAAACATTGTTGAAAATTCCTGAAATTAAACCCAGACTGCCCCCTTTAGTTCTGTTTTAACAGTTTCCCTTAAATATAGAAGATGAGTTTTGTCGACAATTGTTATTCACTAGGGAAAATTCAATTTCAGTCGATTTGTCTTTTAATTTTAATTAAAAAATTGGAAATTTAAAATTTAATAAATATAATATATAAAGATATTAAACCTTATAAGATTCAAAATAATAGCCGCAGCTATTGATTTCACGAAAAGCTAAAAACTGATTATTACGAGGGTTTTTTCTGCGCCATGTGTATCCAGTGTTTTTGTGTGATACATTAAGCTTGAAATTTTACAATTATTTAGTTGAATGGAAAAAGATTAGTTGTCTATCAGGACATTGTTTCAGGATGCGATTACTATATGGATGACAGACTAAGATTTGCAGTGCACCAAATGACCGGTTGGTCAAACCCCACCACAATTCTATGGTCTGGATATCGTTCTTTGATTCTAACGTGGTTCTACTTACCTTCCTTCCAAGGAATGCTTTACTAATGACTGATTCGAACCTGATACAACAAATATACTTGTTACAAGCATGAAAGACAATTTTGAATCACACTTTTCAAAAAAATTTGATTTTCTTAAACAATGTTACTAACCAACGTAAATGAGTCCTCCATACAAAACAATTGGTATACTGATACTCCTTTTTAATAAATTATGTACATAAACACAACCACAAACAAGGTTGCGGCAAAAAAATGCAATTCATCTTTCGACCTAGCACCTAATTTTTCTCTTACTACTAATTAATAAACGTTTCCCGGTAAATTCTTTACAAACATATCCTTCAAAAAATAGGTCGAAATAATAAGGTAACACTTTCATAGCAGCCCGCAAGGTAAATACTGCAAGTTAATTTTCCGCAACAGGAAACAATTATTCTCTTCATTCCACCACTCAGACCTTGGAATGTTCACTTTGTATCCTTGAATTTCATGATAATTTTTTACTCGTATATATTCTGAAAGGTGGACAACAATCCTTAACACCTTTCATCATAGATATAATTGCGGTGGTTTGCTTTATTTGGAAAGGACTAATGGACCTCCGCACGTTTCATTTATACTTTTTCCATGAAAAAATCTGTGGTTCAATGTGACTTTCTTCTTCAAATTAATATTTATTTTTGTTTTTTGCGGCAAGGACACAGCAACTAGTAACAGCTATTTCGTGGCTGGATCATATTTCCTTGACTATGGAAATGGTAATGGTGAAGAAACAAAAATAGTATGTTGTACTTATTCATCAGCAGAAGTAATTAACCTAGATTCCAGGATACCTGACGTGATTAATAAGGAGTAACAGTGTGAGATTCAATGTTTATTTGATATTCAGATATAATAGCGACTGAATGGGTGTAAAGCTTCCTGGACAAATTTAATTGCTCATTTTTATGCAATTGCTGTTGAATCGCAACATTATGCCAATTTGTTTAGGGTTCGAAAGTTCTGGGCTTAGACTGAATCTTAGTACCATTTTAAAAAGATTAAACACGCTTTACCACAATAAAATGATCATATTTCGCATGTTCTGATAAACACATGAAAAAAGCATAAATGCCTAAAAACATGGAAACACTTTGCATTGTATCGTAATTAAACATGTTTAATCTTTTTAAAATGATGCTTTATTGGGCTGAGACTCACTACTATAGATATGAGAACTATCTATTAGGACGGCGGATCTGTTTTCAGTTGGCCGTTGAAGGAGGGCACACTGATTTTTGCAGGTAAAGTTGTGGAATAACTCGTATAACAATAATTGACTTTTGCCCCCTTCTTCAAAAATGTCGGGAACATTAAAAAAAATCAATCAATTTTTTGGAAAAAATCGGTTTTTTCCTACTTTTCTCACTCCCAACTTTAAAATGGTTCATTTTAGGCTAAAGTTGAGTGGCAATTAAAGTTGCGTAATAGAATTTTCCATAAGATAGGATTGGTTAAAAATCTTAAAACATTTAACCCCTGCCGCAAAATTGCAATAAATATAAAAAACAGGGAGAAAAAGCCTTTTTGTATTTAATTGTTTTACCACTTAAAATTCATATTGGACTTTCATATTTCGTCTAAAAAATTTTCACAATATCATACAATAGCAAACAAATTTTCATCAAAATCGATTCAGTAGTTCCTAACTTGCAAGCTTTCAAAAATTTTGATTTTATTTAAATAAATTTACTATATGTATAAGTATCAGACCCTTGTTCAATGCATTCCATTTTCTTGAAAATAACATACAACCGAGGCTCGCAAGAAAGTTGCGGGAAACTGTGCCTAACCTTTAAGCTAACAGCAATCATTTATGTATTCAATATACCAATTGATACTACTAGTAGATATTTTATTGCACCTCCTTTTGCTTGGATTACCGTTTTTATTCTTCGAGGCATCGATTCGTAGTATTTTTCGAGCTCTTCTTGTGATATTTTATTATACCACACCATTTCAATTTCATCCTTTAGCTTTTGAATGGCTGTCAGCTTATTGTTTCTCAATTTCACTCTAATGAGGGACCAAAAATTTTCGATGAGGTTTAAATCAGGACTGTTTCCTGGCTACGGAAGAGAAATCATACAAAATTTCTGCTTTGAATCTTGAATCTGTAAGTCAAAAATAACATCAATATTGAATTTATTGTTATTAAGCTTTTAAAAAACTTGCCGAGCGTGCTCTATGACAATGTGCCGAATCGTCCTGAAAGATTGGGCTATCGACATGTTGGGTTAGAGCTTCAATCGTCGGTATAAGCTGTTGCAATATTATTTCCCGGTATATTCACCGAATTTTCTAGGAGCTTTACTTCGCCAACTCCATATGCAGTAATGGCTCCCCATACGAAAACATACGGAGAATGTTTGATGGTTGGTGTGATGCAATCGTCGCTATATCGTTCACCTTTTTTACGACGGACGTTCTGCTTTCCATCTTGCTCTAATAGGTGAAATTTTGACTCATCTGTAAAGATGACCCTCCGTCAATCCTCAACTATGCAAGTTTCATGGGCTTTTGCGAATTCGAGGCGATTTTTTCGCAATCTTGTCGTCAACAATGGTTTTTCGTCAGTTCTTCGGGATCTTAATTCAACTTCGTTGAGTCTTATTCTCTTGAGTAACTCGTTTCCTGCATCTCTCATTTCAGTTCGGATGAACTTTTGAACCGATTTCGTAAGGTTGCCAATTTTTTCGATGATCGTCGCGGCTAGTTGTTTTACGCGGCAGCCCACTTCCTTTTTTCCTCCTAATTGAACCAGTTTCCTGGAATTTCTTAAAAAGTTTCCGTATTTCACCTTCGCTGTACCCTACTCGACGAGAAATTTCTCTAAATGAGTAACCTTCTTCTTACAAAACCATCGCAGCACCACTTTCTTTAATCGAAATTTGTCGCCTTGAGGACATTTTTCTATCGCAAAACACTTTGAATACTTTTCAAAAAGAATAAGAATAGTAAAGAATCAATGTATTGACCGCAAAAAGATATTATTCTACCTATGTTTTTTGTTGTATTAGATTCTTTATTGTAAAATAACTGGAGGGTGGTTGGTACTATACATAGAATTTATTTGACAAAAAAAACATTTGAGAGACGAAACGGATCATGCTTTCTTACAATGATTAAAAAACTGGCGGACTTGCACGGGCACCTAGCAACCCTCCAAGGTTGCAAATTCACAATCATTTACATTAAATACAGCTAAAATTTAGTGCCGCATTTGCTATCTCGTGCCTACATAATTGAACGGAACGAACTGGCAGAATTTGATATCACTTTTTTACATTTTGGGTCAGAAGAATACAAGGAACTGATTCAAAAGATTGGAATCGTGAAGCCACAATTACCGGACCCAATAGCCATTGACAAGTTTGTGTAAAAGCGCTGTAAATGCGTCACTTAAAAAAACAATTAGACCAAAGTTCTCAAAAACCCTGGGTCCCCAGTGCACTGACTACTCAGCTGATAGTGCGGATACCTGACCACGCTATGTGTTCTTATTAAAGGATCGAAGAAGCCTGTAGTAACTTAACATATAGTTTTTCTAGCTCAATACGCAAACAGGACGAACGCAACTAATCAGATTCGACGAGCACTCATGCGACTACAGCCCGTTTCAGAGCACATCTTGTAGTGCTGGTGCAAATACTTGCTCGATTCTTACCTTTGTTCTGCATAATGTTCACAACGAATATTCGTCGTATTTTGTTATGTTGGTATACATGCCCCTGAAGTATGATAGAATTTTCAGCTGTGTACATTGTTTACTTTGTCTGTGGCAGCCGCTAAGGTTAAACAAGAGATCAAAGAATTTGTACCAAATTTTGTGTAAAAAAATGAAATAAAGTGTATCACGGTGAGCCTGCTATGAGTAAAACAAGATTTTACGAGTAGTATAAGCGTTTCCAAGATAACTGTGAAGACGATGAAGATAACGAACGCCCTGGACGCCCTGGAAAACGTAAAAAAGTGAAAGAAATGGTTATGAACGATCGTCGAATCACAATCAAAGAAGTGGCTGCTGATGTTGGCATATCGATTGGCTCATGTCATGCACTTTTTCCCAAATGTTTTGGGTATCAAACGCGAGACAGGAATTTTTTTTCCAAAATTGTTGAATTTTGATCAAAAACAGCGGCGAATGACAGTTGCTCAGGTATCACTAAATGAAGTCAACGACAATGGAGAATTACTGAAACGTGTTATAACAGGTGACGAAATGTGGGTTTGAGGATATGACATCGGAACTAAGGCTTAATCATCCCAGTGGAGGCATTCCGAGTCGCAAAGACCGAAAAGGCTTCACACTTTGCTCACTATTTCCTTCGATTTTAATGGTATAGTGCATCGTGAATTCTTGCTGCGAGATCAAACGGTCAATAAAGAGTACTAAGGATGGGAATAAGCGCTGTCGCAAGTGCATAATATCTAATAGGAACTATTTTGAAAGCGACAACACAAATGTAGACATAAAAATAAATATTATTTTTCAAAAACCAAAATTTTCCGTTATTTTTGGGGATCCCTCGGTACGCCTTTTTGCCGATACGATACCTTTACCAATACTCTTATAAAAATATTGGCGATACCTAGACGCTTATTGAATTCAAAAATCTAGATAAAATAAATAAAAAACAAGTCATGTTAATTTTTTTAAATTAATGTGAAAAATATAGACAATTTGAAATTAGTTCATGGTTTCAATAATTGAAATTAACATTGAAAAAATTTCTGTTTAAAAAACAAAGTATTCCCAAGTTGTGCGGAAAAAGGCGATTTCGTAAGTCTGTTTAAATACAACCTGCGGTGGAAAATAATCTCTCAGATGCGACAGAACTTATTTGAAGACTAAAGTACCTCTGCGTCATTTTTCAAGTTTGGGTATAAGACGTCATTGCGCCAGAGAACGAACGGATCTGCATCTCTCAAAATATTAGGATACATTAGGTATCTCTCGACTTCTTCTTTAAAAGAATTACAGCTCAGAGTGGATAGGGGCTCATCTTCCTCGGACTCTCTAATAATACTTTCACAAACGCTTCGAATCCCACCACTCGTAGGCATCTTAGAACTCACAGTTACAATACTAGATGTAGGTGTAAGCGCGTCTGACATAGTTTCGTAATGCAGTGCAACATTAAAATCAAGTAACTGAACAAGACGCTTTTTTGCCGTAGTAATAGTAGACTGTAATTGAAATATTCGCGCGTTGTAACGAGGATCAAGGGTTGTGGCTAAGCAATATGTTTCTTCATTTTCCAAACAATCAAATTTTTCATTATGAGCCAATACCAAGTCAGCTCCTATTTTTAACTTCCCAGTATATGGGAAGTTCTTGTAATCGCCTCGAAAATCGAAATTGAAATTTTCAACATTTCTTTACGTTTTGAGGTCTATAGAGTATATATAAAGTGTTTTTAGAAAGGGAGATGTATGTGTGTGTGTGTGTATGTACGTACGTACGTATGTACGTTCGGGGAGACTTTTTTCTACGAACATAACTCACGTAAACAAAGTCGTATCGACTCCGTTGAGGTGTCAATCGAAGCGTCTTTGCAATCTTAAGAGCTGATTAGTTTTTGGGATACTTCGGTCGGGGGGGTTTGCTGTTTTCGCCCCTTGAAGGTCAACCATATTATGCGCTATATCTCACGAACCAAACATGCGATTTTCATGATTAAGGTGTCAATCGACGCGTTTTAACATTGATATGATTCTATCAAATTTTTAAAAAAATTCTTGGAGCCGTTTTTTAATTTTTTTAAAAAAAGTGCAAAAAATTAGGTTTTTTTTCAAAAACATCAAATTTTTAACCTAATTTTCAAACCTAAGTAATCAATGTTTATATAATTTATATACTCCAAATAGTTTTTGTGAAAAAACCAGCTAAAGTTTTTTTCATGATTATGAAAAAAATTAAATAAAAAATAAAAAATCATTAAACGTTCAAGGTCATTTACGTCATTCATTATATCTCGAGAACTAAATATAATATTTCCATCATTAAGGTGTCAATCGACGCGTATTATCATTTTAATGATGGTTTTATATGTTAAAAAAATCTTTAAAGTGGTTTTTTAAATTTATTGAAAAAAATTGGAAAAGTAGTGTTTTTTTCATAGAAAAATTCATTTTTCACCTGATTTGCACATCGTAATAATAAATGTTTGTAGAATTTATAAAATTTTATCAATTTTTGTAGAGAAACCAGCAATAACTTTTCTCATGATTACAAAAAAAATTAAATTAAACATAAAAAATCATTCAAAGTCACCATGTAAAAAGGGTTCATTCGAATTATAATACCTTAAATCTCTTATTCTAAAGACATTGTTGTAAAGTCAATCAAAGTTTATTAATATTTGCAAAATTTAAGCAGATTTTCAATAGTCTTCACATCACCATGTTTTAACTTTAATGAAAAAACTGCTTTGTAACCTGTCCCCACTCCGATGAATACTCAATCAATGGACGCTCCCGTAGATGAAACGATTAATATTAAGTCATTCCAATAACTTTTACGCGAAGTACATTTTTATTATTTGAAGTAGTATTATTTCCATAATTATTATTGTGTTTAACATTTTCAATATCTTTTTAGATATTACTGGGAAGTTGACCGTGTGGACCTCATAGGTCGCACCTCACGGCTTGTTTCGATTGCAATGAATTCTCCCGTTCTGTCGACGGACTTCTTATGTTTTCCATTAATTTGTGTTTTGAAGTTGACATGACTACTATTTAGATTTACTCTATTTGATTCAAACGATTAGTTATAAATGATATACACACACAAACTAATTACGATATGTAATTCTTAATTTTATTTGCATGGTAAAATACTACGCGCGGCAACAGTCAACCAAGCAAAACAAGAGACTGAATAAAGCGCGGGGATTCTCCAAGCATAGTTATTTCGAGACTCGTTTGCAGTTAAATAGACGAGACAACACGTCCGTTTACATTGCATTATTTTATTTATAAAGCGCGAAATTTGAAAAGTATCGTTGAATCGGCCATTAAAATATCGCCGATACTGATATATCGGCAAACCATAAGTATCGCTGATATACCAGTATTGGTATCGGATGCATCCCTGGTTATTTTCTGAACACACCTTATGTGTTAGTCCAAACGAACTAGACTTTAGCTTTATTTGCTGCGATTTCGGTCACTCTAATGCACTCTTTTCTTATCCGCTCCTATTTGATCGGTTGAGATCCTTTTGGATTCAATTATATTTTTAAAATAAGTTACCTGATTTCAGCAACACTCTTCAATATCCCCTAAAAATTGTTGAAAACATTTGGACCCCAAATTGTAACGAGAAAAATTAGCATAAATTTTAAGACATTATTTCGGAAAATTGGCAAAAAACCGAAGCGACGTTTACTAAATCTCAGTTCGATTAAGAAACTCAATTTAAAAAAGAACCCCCACATGTTCCAGTTACAATTCCGCAACCCCAGGGCAAGAACAAAAAAGATAAATGCCAAGATTCTGAATTCAATGAAACCACTCTAATTCTTTAAGATTTTTAAAATGTTTCCTCACCACCAAAACCGCACCTTCTCAACCGAATCATCTTCCGGCGGGGAATGTAGGCAAGCACGAACGTAATAATTCGTTGACTCCTCCGCACCTCATGCCATCCACCACGAAATTCCAATTCATGAATATTAAATTATCCAAACCGCAATTCATGACTGGCTATCACGCCATCGTATCTTATCTGGCATTCTCACCCACCTTCGCAATGAATCTAGCTCGAGGGTAAATGATAAGGGATGAAACCGTTGGTTATTGGCAATTTCCATGGTTCCAGCAATCAATGTTGAATATTCGCGATTCGTTTTATGGTGATTACAACCAACCTTCCACTCGATATTCAAATAATTTCGCGTGACATTGAATGAAAAAAAATTGGACAGAATATTTATGACGCTTAGATTTGTTTTCTGTTGCTCAGACTTTAATTTGAACGTCTGAAGTGAATCCTTGAATGAGTTGGATCACGTCATAGTTTGTAATGTCGTAAACAAATCAATCGATGTATCTGAAACTCAATCTGGAAAAGGCTCAGAATCGTTCAATATCTAAATGCAACATTTTTCTGTATTCACTGTAAAATATTCCCCCGAAAAAATGCCTATCCACGTGATTCTCTCGCCCGCAATAATGGCTATCGACATGGTTATCTCGCCCGCAATAATGGCTATCGACGTGATTCTCTCCCCCAAGCAAAATTGAATTGGAAAATTGAGGACTATTTTCCAAAATGATGGGATTACCTCGACCATAACTATCACCGGTCAAAGAAGTAATGCAGCGTTGAATCGGGTCTTTGAATTGTTTATTGAGTGTAAGTTTAACATTCAACCCCCAACGACTCTTCCTTTTAGTGAACGATAGGATGGTAATAGCCATCAACTGATTCTTTATTTTCGTTTCAGCATTTCTTTTTTTGGTAAAAGAACTGACTTAGTGAAGCCACGGCAATTCAAGACTTCGGCTAACACATGCCGGAAGCCACAAACAATGGATTTACAAAGTTAAATTGCTACATAGGCAACGTTACGTGTTTTTTTTTGTTGAGAACAATCGTCCTAGTTCTATGGCACTGGCTCGGCAGGATACGTGTTTGTAGTGTGACTGCAAAGGAGCGTTAAAGAATTCAATCGTCTATTTGTGTTCGATCATATTGTTGGTATCAGCGGAAAATGAAATGCGGACATAAAATACAGTGAACTTTGCCATTACATTTAATGAGAAATATAGTCATTTAATATTTTCTGTGCAATATATAATGTATAAAAGTGCCAACTCACAACAAACAGAGAATTGTGTTCTTGACACGTACATTGAAAGCTGTTTGTATAGATGGTGTATAGAAATTCCGGAAAATAAATCTAGAGGGAAGTATAAGCATAAACATTTACCATTTTCATTTACGAACATTCTTCAGAGCTGATCAAATAATATCATTGTTCAAACGAAAAGTTAAATATAAATACTTAAAACATTTAAATATACACACCTCTCTACAAGACGCTGAAAAATTAGATATAGATTGCTCCGAAAACAGTATAGTCCAGTAAAATAGTCTGGGTTTTGACGTCAACTGTGTATTTTGTGCTGGCAGGTAAATTGGCTTAAGTTTAAGTTTCTGGAATCGCAGCTTCAATCTTCAACTCCATCTTGAAAACAAAAAAATGGGACCCCTGCATACCTCAGAAATCATAGCCTCACAAGAAAGCTGTATATGACAGACTTGTGCTCAATTAAATTTGCAGCAACTTGTGCATACACCACTTTTACGTGGTGTCATTAATAAAAGAGTTGCTCGCCAAAAACGACATCCAAAAAGAGCGGTTCATCTTTCGAGCGCCAGAATTTCTTTCTTTTCACATTTACCGCAAAATATGTTTTAAATCTTTTTTAAGGCAATTTTGTCACATGTCGTTTGCGGTATTGATTGTTCTAATCACTGTACATTGGCAGGAGTTTTTGCATTCCAAAAGAGAAAAACATACGTGAAAAACTCATGTTTAAGCCAAATAATCGGCCTCCGATGGCAAACCTTCCATTGCAAAACTCACGGAGCATTTTGGGAGGCAGGCAAATTTGCATCGGAATGTGTAGCATATCTTACTGTGAGCTTAAATTCAATTTTCTAAGTTGCATCCCCAATCCTCTGGGCGCTATCTTGGAAAGAAAATAAAGTAGGACACCTCCATATCTCCGAAATTTTGGCTTACACAAAAAAGTCACGACTGGCAAACTTATGTAGAATTAAATTTGCAGCATTTTGTGTATACAACACTTTAGCGTGATGCCATTAATAAAAGAGTTGCACGCCAAAATAATGCTGAAAAGGAAGGGTCATCGTGTGCTACAACTGCTTGGTCCTTCCCATTACCGCTAAATGTGTTAAGAGTTTAGGTAAAGGTTAAGATTATGGCTCATAATCTTTGGAATCATGAGAAAGGGGTTCCCCTTCTACTATGACATAAAAAAATCGCGTCGGTCACGGCCCCATAAGAAGTTATGGGAGTTCCCCCATCAAAAATGGTTATTTTGCCTATTTCCAGAGATCAGAACCGAAAAAACAGATCTCAGAAGTGAGTTTTAGACTTGTTCAAAAGTCGAAACTATTAAAAAATTATTGGAATTTTTTTCGCAAAAAAACATATATAAAAATAAAAACAAATATTATAAAATTGATTAAGGTCATTTTTACTAAAAATGTAATATAAATAGGGCTGACACTTTGGACACATCTGATGAAGACTTCCATAAAATAATCCCCCCGGTCCCCTCACCCAGCCAAGTCAAAACGTGTGTAGTGTACTAAGAGTACACTTCACTCTGACTAGACGTCATAAATCACTGATGATGACGATCACCCATAACTATATATTTAGATCGAGCACAATTCCCACGTTCCATGTGCTGCATTGCTCAGCGTAATGCCCTAAATTTCTCATGGCTGGTCGTCGCCTAGACGAGTGAAAAGGGGTCATTTATGACCTCATAAAAATCGAATTCATAAACCACGAATGTCCGTGGGAACGCGATTTGTTTATGACCCAATGCATGAGTATATTGATTGCTGAGAATGTACATAGAATGACATCCCTACTTTTAGTTTTAGAATAAGTTAAATGTACATAAATTTTAGTATAAAAGAACTGTAGATTAAGGAATAAAACCAGAGTTAATTATAAAACCACATTGCCATATTCGGCAGGCATTCTCGATAAGGATTGCTCTCCTGCCATATTCTGCAGCACCAGACTTCCTGCCATATTCGGCAGCACCAGACTAAGTAGAAATATAGGCATTTCACAAGCCATTGGGTTTAGCGCGAGGCGCTGAAAGTATAGGTAACTTATCCTGTCATTCATCCCTTAAAATGACTTTTAAAACAACCCACGTATTACACGTGTGTGCAAAGTGTTAGCCCTATATATATTACATTCATATTAAAAATCGCGTCCATCAACTTATTTATAATTTTAACCTTCACCAGAGTTAATTTTTAGATAACTTTGTTAAGGTAACTACTTTCCCCAACACTCATGAGGTACAGTTACGAAATGCGTTTTCACATGTGGTTTCCCCAAAAGGTCAAATCCGCATAGTGTTTGAAAAAAAATTCAATATTTCTTAATTGAAAAAGAATAGACCCAACGGACACCTGATATAAGGTAATATTGCAACGCACGGTAATTTTCAGAATATTTTTCTTTCATGAAACCGTGCGATAAAATATCTTCAATCGGTTTTCAAAAGGAAGCGCCGTTAAATTCAAGGTCCTTAAATTCTAGGTTCTATATTCTTCACACGACGCAAACGGTTGGGGGTCGAATATAAAGACTTTATTGCATAATATGACATAATTCTACACGTTAGCACATATGGTCATGTGTGATTATTGTGGCAAACGATATCGCCGCGAAAGTTCTAGTCAACAAGGCTTTTGTCTCGTTTACCTCATGGACGTTAAACCCCGAGGACAAAGCAACGAACCCTTCCATTTTACAGACTAATTCGAGTTCGGCATCCACATAACTAGAGGTGCGATAGCTGCTCAGTTCGGCGCGAGTTGTCGTGGGTACATTCTCTAGCATAAGTCCAGAATCCCATTTCAAGAGATTTAGCTATCTATTTGCCTGATTACTTACCGACAAAAATATCAACAAAAAACAATTCATAATATTCAGCATGTAAGCCTACACCTCCTACGTTACTATATAAAAGAAAATTCCCGCGCGCATACCAAAATTATACCGCGTTCAAAAAATATCCGAAAGTTCAAAAAATTTCTACTTTATTGCAATCGAAATTCAAAATCTCGAAACTACGCAAACAAAAAAAAGAAAGACTACCGCGTACAAATAACCTCGCTAGTGGTTGTGCAATTGCCGGATAGCAAATGCCCTTTAGCAGACCTCGACAGACGCAGATGTTACTGCCTGGGCCCGCCCTACCATGGGTCTAGCGCTTGCGTGTTCGCATTCGTTTTGCGCGCTAGGCCCACCAATACCTACCTCAGCCGGGTGAACTTTACTGCTTGAAATGCAAGAAGAGTAAACTCTCAAATATGAGATCCATTTGTATTTTTACTTTAAACGCTCTATAAATTTAATAAATAAAAAAGGACTTCAAAAATATTCATTTGACAAACCAAAACGTTATTATTTATCAACTGTGACGTAAACTTGTGCAAATACTAACTTAAATTATTTAATTTCTTATCTGATTTGAGTTGTCTACTATTCTTACTTTAGCTTCATTTTCAAAGAAAAATATCAATTTTCGGGTCTCGTTCTTTCTATATATGTCGTACATCAATTTATAGTATGTTTCAGTGGCGAGGGGCGAAAAATTACTGTGGGTAAGCCGATGATTTTCCAGCATCTGTTTTCACAGCTGATTCGCAAGCCGGGAACGCTACCGGCTTTTTGATTTGTTTTCATATCCTATTGAGGAAAACCGAGCTGCCATTCCAACAAACGGGAGTTGAATGCCCACGGCACCTTAAATTATTGATGAATTCGAGACTCGGAAAGCTTTGCTGCAACTCTTACAGATGTTGATCGCTTTGCTGGCTATTATGGAACTATGAGGATGTGTAGAATGAAGAGAAAGGAATGGAATAAATACTGAGATCAATTGGAACGGTTGTGCATGTTTACAGTGATGCATGCAAGTAAATAAACACTTTATTTCCTTACAAAACTGAAGTGTTAGACATTTTTGAAACATATTTGGAAAGGGAAGCCGATGGGAATCGGCTTATATGAACGCCTCGCCACTGGTATGTTTTCTATTCTAGTTTATTAAAAATGGCTTATTTAATAGGATGGAGGGGGTGGAAAAAGAAATGGTATTTTAATTATTTAATTATTATAAATCGTTTGACAATTAACAGTCATTCAATTTTGACGCTTTAACTCGATGAACTTTTATTCAGCGTCTTCGCATAGTACGGTACCTGACAACTTATATTGCGACTCACTTTTCTATTTAAATAATCCGTTCGCATTTTTAATCTAGATTAGACGAGTTCCTCTATGTGCCACGTGCAAATCCTTATGATCAGGCAATCTTGAACTTAAATCGAAAAAAAATTTTGGCTTGGAAACTGCCCAGCACAAGTTTTCAGTCGTGCAATTTTCTCTTGCAACTCAACATATTCAAGATAGGACCGTAGATTCACGACAACCGCATTTTTATTTTTCTCAATAACACTTCACACTTCCTACTGTCTTCTTAAGAACTTTCCGTCCGGGTGACTGGCACGAACACAACTCCTTCTTTCGATTCACCAGCGGCCCAACTTGTTGATCTGATAACGGTCCTCCAGTCAAGAACAGGCTGTGCAGCTGCCGAATCAGACTCCAGGATTCAAACGGTGCGAGGCTTTCTATCGGGTCGACGTGGTCAGATGCAAAGTAGCCGCTTCTGAGTGAACAAAAAAATTATAGAAAAAAAGAATATATCTTGACAAAAGTATATATATTTATATATATACTTTCGCCATACCATGTACCATTACAATTTCTTGGGTAACTATGTTAAACTGTTTTACAATCCTCTTTCCATGGTAAACGCATACCAGTAAACAAATTATCTTCAATAAAAGAGACAACAGATACCACATATGAATGCAACAATCTGTCTATTTACGAGAACCGCCTTTAAAAAGCAATTTAGCATAGGTAAGGTACAACTACTTGCATGTTGTAGCTAGCTCATACACAAAACAGACATCAGCAGCTGATTGATAACAAAATAATTAAGTTACTGGGTCTTATATCTTGACAATATGACTACTACCGCTTTCAGCACAATTGCTAGATGTTTTCCACATTTTCGTTAGCAAAAATTGTTTGAGCTACTAAAATGCTCCGTATGTTTTTTCCCTGAGGGTCTGTTCCCGTGAACCATTGCTGTGGCTGTATGGTACATTTTCCACGTGCCTTTTTTCTCTTCAAGACAAAATAACTCCCGCCAGTGTAAAGTGATCAAAACAAGCAGTACCGCAAAACGGCATGTGATAAAATTGTGTAAAAGGTATTTTCGAACGCATTTCGCGGAAAAAGGAAAAACCAAAAAGTTATGGCGCTTAAAATATATTCCCTCTTTTTGGGTGTCGGTTTTGGCGTGCAACTCTTTCATTAATGACACGACGTAAAATTGATGTATGCTGCAAATTTAATTTAACACAAGACTGTCATACACAATTTTCTTGTGAAACCCATGGTTTCTGAGATACGTAGGTGTCCCTTTTTTTGTTTTTCAAATGGAGCTAAAAGGATTGAAGCTGCGGCCCCAGAAACTTGAAGAGAAGGCTTACTATTGAAATGGCCACACATTGCTCAAAAAATCTAACTGCCGGGCCAAAATGCACGACAAAACTACCATTTGACTGGACTAATATTCAAATGAGCTTAGTCATCAAAATACAAAACGTTGAGCTATGTAAGCATTTTAATTTCACTTGGAGAAATTTCAAATATACCGAAATTCTACATTTAGCAGAAGCAAACGAAAAGATAATCCAAATATTGGCTGAGTAGATGCACGTCTCATGATACTAATGTATTCTGGGAGAAGATTCGTATCCTTTGTGCTATCAGATTTTATTTACGTTCTTTTCTGAAAATAGCTTCCTTAATAAAGCATTATTCAATATTTGCCGTTCACAATGAACTCCTTCTTCCGTGTAAAACAAGATGTTGTCCATGCCTCAACAGTATCTTAGAGTTTCCGCTTTCACTTTTCATCGGCCGGATAAACGCCTAACAAGGAAAAAAACAAACAATGTGCGTGTCTCTATTTACAGCCTCTCATCCACCGAAAACTTCCGAGATATGTATATAAGCATTTCCACACATCGAAATCCTTCAGCAAATTGAAAATGATGACTGACGTCTTCTGATTTATATTTAACAAGACCCTAGTCTGAAACATCTGACGTCAACATGAATTGCACGAGCAATTCCTGGAAACAGGACTAAAAATGGTATCGGGTGCCAGAAATGGAAAAACGTGCCGCCGATTTTTTTTCGTCCAGAAAACACCCCCGGCAAGCAATTTTCGAAGGAGTTTAACGTCTTAGTCGCCCGTTTATTTTTGAGTCACAGGCCAAGTTTCGGGTGTCCCTAGTTCTTCTCGCCACGAATTTCTAGTGAACACTTCAGGACATTCTCAATTCCGGTGATGGGGGGGGGGTGAATCGTAGGCATTGTCCGTAGATAACAAACGGTTAGAAAAATGAAATAGCACTCGAAGAGAATTCGAGCCGAGGCTAGGACATGATATTTACTCACGTAAGACGATTGGCTTCAGTGATTTGTACACTTCAGTAAATATTTGGTCTCATATTTCTCCCTGGATTCGATGGACCGACCGTCCAACGGCCAGGACATGTGTAAGGAAGACTAATGGATACTGGACAGTCTCGAAGAAAACTGTTCAGGACGGGAAGGTAAGATGATTGTTCGCAACAACTTGAAATTGATTCTGTCGATGAAATGATTTTTACACAAACATTTGCTTTGGGGAAAAGGACGAATTGCCATGCCGATTAAAAAGCTGTGTTTCAAGAGTTTTGAACTTGACGGGAAAGAAGAGAATTGATGGGAATGAAAATTGAAACATGAATACAATCAAGATTTGGAGTGTAATCTCGTCTTGGGTTCTTAATTTTTCAGTAGATTTTCGGTGTGAGGATTCTCGAATTTTATAAATAAATAGAAT
Source organism: Oxycera nigricornis (assembly GCA_963942545.1). NCBI lineage: Eukaryota > Metazoa > Arthropoda > Insecta > Diptera > Stratiomyidae > Oxycera > Oxycera nigricornis. The sequence goes on along the minus strand of OZ012662.1, from coordinate 30,528,244 downwards.
GTAATTAAAACCAATATTAAGCAAGGTGCTTCTTCAACTTAAATATCAAATGACTGGAAGCATAAGATGAAATTATGCTGTGAACTTTTTTTATTTTTTTAAAAACAAAACGAACGATTCGAACACGATCTTCATCATCTACATAGGTTAAATAGTGCACCAACTGATTCCTAGTAAAAACATTTTTTGATGTTTGGAGAATTGAGTGGTCTAATCTGAATTTTGAGTGCTAATATTTTTCAAATATTTCCTGAAACGCTGTTTTAAACTATTTTAGCTAATCACATCAAAAACCGATACGGGAAAAGAAGCAAAAATGACATCAAAGTTTATCACAACTCATTGGCAATTTCGATGAACGAATCAATTTAAGAGGCGAAAATTGTTTTTTGGCAGGATCTAAAAATGTAAAACTTTTAATTTATTTATTTACTGACCAGTAAAATTTTACGTGTTGAATTACATTCACCGAACGTACAACGCGACGATGGCGAACAATGTTCTAATGGCTTCAATTGCTGGACTATGCACTAGTTTGATCTTATATGGCTTCAGTCCAAGATATCTCTTCAAAATTTTCCATGTAGTGAACGAACAGAAGCCAAGGTTTTGAGAACGGCGTCGAATCGATAAATTTGGATCCTCAGTCAAACTACTCTCTATAGCCGCGATAGCTGCCACGGCACGCACTGTAAGAGCTCGTGCTGCATGAACATTGTCCAATAGAGTATACATTGGAATTAATTTTTTCATCGTATTGCGTATGAGCTGCTTATATGAACGGTTATGAGCATAACGAGCTGCAAGGTGTGATACTTGAGGTCATCACGGTAACATTTTCATGGAAATTAAAAATATTAAACACAAAAATAATCATAAAAATAATGCTAATTAAAATAATAATAATGGGAGGTACTCATAATATTAATCGTGTTATCTACGGGACCGTCCATTGATAACGTCAACGTTTAGGGGGAGTCAATCGGAGGAGGGGGCAGATTACAAAGCCTTCTCTACGTTATTTGGTTTTTTCATATCGACGCTTGAAAGGCGCTAGCGAAAATAACTGCAGTTTTTGTTATTACGACCACTGAAGAGATTTTGTCGCGCGATAGCAATTTTTAAAAGCAGCATTAAAAATTTCTATGGCTGCATAATCACTGAATTTGTATTTTTTCACGATTTTACTTCAATGAGACTTAAAATTATTTCTTATTTTGCAATTGGTTTTCAAAAACATTGAATATGCAGTCAATTATCGATTTGATTGCATGTTAAATATAAAAATAATTACAAACGATAAGGGAGGAAGTAATTTAAGCCTTGCAAACACTAAAGAACAACACTACTAAAAACAATGAAGGTCCTAATTGCATTATAAATGGTAAAAAAGGCCTTTTTCTCCTTTTTTATGTTTATTGCTATTTTGAGGCTGTCGATCATATCTCATGGAAAATTTAAATATGCAACATTTATTTCCGCACATTTTCGCTCTAAAATAAATTGTTTAAAAGTAACAAACGAAAAAAGTAAGAAAAAATCCAGCTTTTGTTATAATTTTTAAACATTTCGATTTATTTATTAATGTTCCCGACCTTTTTGAGAGGGAAGATCAATCAATTATTGTTCGACAAGTTATTCTACAACTTTTTCTGCAAAAACCAGTGTGCACCTCCCCCACACCTTAACAGCCAAATGTAATCGTTTTCTCACAGATCCGCCCTGATCTAATAAGAGATATCAGGTAATATCATTCGCAGGAACCCTTTTTACATTGTGATTTTTAATGATTTTTAATTTTTAGTTTAATTTGTTTTTTGTTGTTATGAAAAAAACTGTTGCTTGTTTTTTACATAAACTGTCTAGAGTGTATAAATTTGTTTTTCAAATCAGGTGAAAATTTACAAAAACATTATTTTTTATGAGAAAACCCTAATATTTTCCACTTTTTTTATTTAATTAAATAACTAGTTTAATATTTTTCTAAAAATTTTATAGAATCACGCAAATGTTAATACGCGTCGATTGACATCCTAACGATGCAAATCCTATGTTTGACTTGCAAGATATATTGCATGACAGAATTGACCTTGAAGGAGTCAAAACTACAACTCCCTCCCCGACCGAGTTTCACTAAAACTAATCAGCTCTCAAAATTGCAAAGTTGCTTCGATTGACACATTAACGAAGTAAATACCACTTTGTTTACGTGAGCTATGCTCGTAGAAAAAAATGTCCACGAACGTACGTACGCACATACACACATACACACACTTCTTTCTGGAAACACTTCAAATATACTCTAAAGAAACTGCTTCGAAAATTCCAATTTCGATTTTCGAGGCAATTACAAGAACTGCCCATATACTAGGAAGTTAAAAATTCTAATTCTAGTTCAGACTAAAACTAATTAAATAATCCCCCCCTAAGTGTTTCAAAATTGTGTCAACCAAAGCATTTAACGTTGTTATAAGATAAATGGGTTTAAAGTTGAAACACATGTAAAATGTGCTGTATTTATTCTATTAATAATTTATCCGTGTTTTGTATGTTTAAAAAAAATTTATGCCTCTAAAAAACAACTTATAAATCAGTTTCCTGAGGTCAGGTTTCTATGTGTGTTAGAGGCTCTCGGTTTTACAATTGCACTTAAGGAACGAAGCTCAATAAATTAGAAAAACATTTCATGGATGCTGGAAAAGCAACTATTTCTTATCAATAAAATCGCAAATATTAACTCTTTGGATTGTATTTTTTCTGTTGATCTACATTTGAGCCTTTATTGGAAGCTTCATAAATAAATCTCCACATAATATATGAAGAATTATGTAAGACATACCTTTTGCATTTTTGGATGACTGCAAATTACGAAATAAACACTTGAATATAATATGAAAAATACAATCACCTTTGCTGGTGCAGATCGAAATAAAGACAAAATTAAAGTAAACTGGCATTAAGAAATGTTTTTTCATCATTAATTACCTAAAATACTTGAAACTATTAATCAACAGTACTTTTAAATTATATTTCACGGAAAACAACAACAACCGATGTGCCTTAATGAACACTCTAACCAATGAACTTTCCCAAAGGTAAAGTTCCTATTCAACGAGAAGATCTCTGCCCTGTATATCACAATGATGCTGATTAATCAAAACTCTAGAGGGGAACAATCCTTTTATTGAATCCTTCAAGGAACCAACGAACATAAACATCTCGAACGTCATCTAGGGAGATTGAATTGCATTCAACAATACCTTGCCTAATGCTGAATGGAGAGCAACAATTTCCACGCATGAATAAACCCAAGAACGAAGAATGCAACTTAGGCACATGCGATGCTTATCTACATACAAAATTTATTTCAGAGATAGAAGTTCATCGCCAAGATGGAACTTGTTGCTACTATTGAGATGGAACGAAGATGTTGAGTGCGGACAATAAGAATTCCATTGTTCAGCAGAAACAACTAAAAGTACTCAGGAGACTATAATAGCACTGAAAGAAGCAAAGAAACGATGTAAGATATTTGCGAGATTGTAAGAAAAGCAACTAGAGTACTATTCAGAAGCACTAATGAGAGATTGTAAGCAATTTCGTTTCTTCGAAATCAATTTGTTTGGTGTTTCTGCGATGGAAATGTTTGTTGGGGATGTTCTCAAACAGTATAAGTAGAACATTTCATTGTCACCACAAATATTGAACAATTCCAAAAATGTGAACTCCCGCCGAATCTAACAATATTCACAATGCTGAAAAAATTGATAATTCAGAAAATTTTGTAGTTTGAAAAGTTTAATTCAAAATATCTGATTCTTTTTCGCAATTCTTTTCCACTGATTGAAGTGGTATCTTAATTAAAATCATTTCCACAAAATTCCATTCGGAATTGAATAATACGATGGGTCAAAGATATCCACGCTTTCAGTTTTATTTGCACAATACGGTTCAAAATTTTCATGACGTTCCAAGATACATAAATTCTTTCTCCATGCTGTTGATAAAGTCTAAAAATTAGCATATTCCGTCCACGAGAAAGACTCTGATGAATCGCCATGCCACTTTACACCATTTTCTGCATACATATCAAAATATGTGGTAAGTTGACGACCCCGTAGAACACCCATAAGCTGTCTAAGCAAATAAAAGTCGGAACGATATAGATCTGGGTTGTATCTAAGAATTATGTTTCAGTATTTCAAATGCAACCTCCAACCTCAATATAGCTATGATCCATTAGCTTCAGTAAACTGGTACCTATCGTGCACATACTTTACGGACGCCAAGCTCATTGATGGAAACAACTATGACTAACATTCAAAGAAGACAACACCTCCTCACCTCAAAACTTGTCTTTTTTCTAGAACCATGTCTTGATCTTTTTGAATCTTATCGTTCGGGGTGGGGTTAACGAACATCTTATAATATGTGCTCACTGCACTAAAACTCGATTATTTCTTAACTGGATTTATAAAGCAAGTAATTACAAGTAATGAGTGAATTTCATTTCACTTAACTTGAAAATTGGCCAAGCTATCGAAATCGAAGCAAAATTTACTAACATTTTGGTCTGCAACATTCATTACGAGTATTTGATGTAAAATGATGGTGTATGCCAATCAAATCACGACGTAATGCCTCCTGCATGTTCTATCCCGTGGAGGACGCAACGAATCTTTGTCATTTATCCACACGAGTTCTGGTGCAGCCTCTTCAAAGTTAGAGGTGCAATGGCTGCTGGCAAACCAGCTCAGCTCGACACGTAATGCCATGGGTACATTCTCTTGTTATGATCCCAAATCTTATTTCCCGAGATTCAGCGATCTAATTGCCTGTTCACAAAATTTCAACTAAAAACGTCAATCAATTCAAACATTCAATTATTAAACTCTTAGGCTATACCCCCTGCTCTACTCTACTTATTAATTCTTGTGCGCATCTCGTTAAACTCAAAATCTTACTAACAAGGCCTACCTGAGAGTGATAACGTGAAAATGACTTAACTTATCGAAAATAGACAAAATCCCGCACCTGCCAGACTAGCACGCGAGCAAGTAGCCTCTCATGCAACTATGCTACTCACCAAAGAAAGACGAGCTTCAGCGGAGCTCTTCAAGTGCAGATATCGCTGCCTGGGCCTACCATACCATGGCCTAGCTGTTGCTTATTTGCAGTGTATACTGTGCACCAGGCCCACCGGATAACTTACCTCAGTCGAAATCGAATCAATACATGCTGAAAATGTGAAAGAAGACGAGAGGACCCTTCAATAAAACTTTACGGTTTCCATTTTAGGCCAATTATAGCTTTGATTTGATGCATGGAGAAATTGAATCAAAAAAGAATCTAATAAAAGATACTTCAACAAGTAAAATTAAGTCTTAAAAAAATAGAAACAAAAACAATTGTAAAGTAAAATCAAGGTTAATGGAGTAGTAAGTACTATTTAAAAAAAATGTATTCAACGAAGTAACTTGTTGAATACTAATATGAAACAATCTGTTGCGGATCAGTTTTCATTGTTTTGGTTCACATTTTTCAATTCTTCCAAATTTGGAACCTATTTAAATTTCCCTCAGTACACTGCCAAATAATCGGCATTGGCAGTACTAAATCAAAATTGGTAATCCACCACACGCGCTGCCTCTCTCGAGAGGTGAGTTCAGGTGATCGAGCGCGAATCGGTTTTTCTTTGCGTGATGTCGCCCTATGATTGGCCGAAAACATTTGCTGATTACCATATATGGTAATAAATGAAGCAAAAATGCTTCGACTCGTGACCGCGGTGATTATCCCGGGTTCCTGCCGCCGAAGGACATCTCACACAGCGAAAAGCGAGATATTATTCGGAGTGGCGCGTACCAAGCGGATCGCTCGTAAATTGACCGGAGGGAAGGCTCCGCGTAAGCAGTTGGCAACGAAGGCTGCGCGTAAAAGTGCATCATCACCCGGAGGCATCAAGAAACCACATCGTTATCGTCCTGGCACCGTCCATGCGAAAAATTCGTCGCTATCAGAAGCCGACTGAGCTGCTGATTAGTAAGTTGCCTTTCCAGCGCCTTGTTTGCGAAATTGCGCAGGATTTCAAAACCGATTTGCGTCTTCAAAGTTCTGCTGTGATGGCTTGGCAAGAAGCCAGCGAAACATATTTGGTTGAATTGTTCTAGGATACGTGCTATTCATGCCAACGTGTCAGCATCATGCCGAAAACCATCCCGCTGGCTCGTCGTATTCGAGGCGCACGTGCTTAACCAGATTCCACGTACGTTCGTAGATGAGATCATAATTTAACCAGAGGAAGGTGTGTTATTTTTATTTATTTCATTTCGCTAAACTACTTCTAGGATTAGTGTTAAGTTACTTTGATCATTATTACAATAACAGCATCTTTTCCGAGCCTCTTGTAATCTTATAAAAATCACATTTGCATTAGTGATCATATTTCGTAAGCCATTTAGGTTTTGTCGTTATGTACTACATACGAGACTATCTAAGACAATAATTAGTGAAGTAGGATGTAAACGATTGTCTTCAATTAAAATTCTAAATAATTTATTGGAAACAAAGTGTAAATAATATAAAGTGAGTGTCATTGTGTTCTCCCTTCCGCAGCGTGATCGCGATCGGAGTATGCTTCGGTTTTTCCCTTTTTATAGCCCAGGACCCGGTGAGCTAGCCGGTTTCGTAAAAATTTTATCTATGGTCGCCACTATGCGGCCACTGTTGGTGGGTGCTCTTCACGGGGTCTCCTCTCGGCAATCGTCTTCCCCGTAGCGATCAAATTGGCGGGGCACGTGGAGGATGGTTGTCTGGGCAGGAGAGGTGGTAGTGCGGGGCACGCAACAAATCTTTCCAAAAGAAGTAATCAGGTAACTTAAGTAATAAATAATACACAAAGAAGAAGTCATAATATAATAGGAAAAGATAATCGCAGCCACTCTCTCGAACATGAGCGCTCACTTTTGACGAAGCTACAAAAAAATTATTATATTTTGCGGCTAGATTAAAGACATAATTGCAATATGTAGTCTGTGTCTACTTTGCGCTTTAGTCCTTATTTGTCCTTAAGCTTAACTACTTTAATTTCTATTTTTCCACTGTTTTCGCCAATTGTGGAAGAAATTTTTCCAGCCCTTTTTATTTTTCTTTGAATTTGTTTGTTTATATTTCCGATATATTAATTGGAACGATATCGTATCATTATTTCAATTGCTTCTATGAGTACAACACGATAAAGTTTTTGCAGACATATAAAAACCTTAGATTTAATTTTTGGTTAACATTGTAAGATCTTTTATCACTTGATTCAATTGAAGAAAAAAAGCACAGGCAAAATGCTTGTATAAAAATTTATACCCACTTCCTTAAATTTAGTGTATTATGTTTTAACGATTCAAGCCTTTTTTTTCAAAGCAATAAAATTTTAACTTTTCGATTTCTATATTGATGAAAAAAATGTCTCAGATATATTCCGCCAAAAAGATAAAATACAAACTAGCAAGATAAATTAAGTTCAAACATTTCATCCAGCAAGTATTGCAGTTACATGTTTCACAGTTTTGATTTTTCAACCATTTTTCAGTATTATCATTATTAGTCCCGGATCATACAGTAAATTTTATTCAATACTGGCTGAACCATTCAAAGAATAATGAAGAAGGATCGACTTAATTACTAGCCTTGAACTGATTAGATCTAAATAATAAACTATCTAAGAAATAAAACTACTACCACAAAGGAAAAATATACCATCCGCTTAAAATTGTTTCATCATATTAACCCATTTTTTCAATTTGTGACCTACCTACCTACCACTCAGAGTCCTTCAGACTAAATTACTTTACTGAAACGCTGGCTTTGTCTCAAATGACCCACTTTTCCCAACAGTTTTGTTTGCAACAATTTACTTAAATACGAGCATACTTGAGAGTATGTCGAACAAAGAATACCTCTCCTTTAAAGGAATTGTGTTTTAAGACTCGGTGCAGATAGAATTTAGTTTGTACTTGCTCTCATAAGAATAAATAGAATTGTGTGTTGTTTGTCGTTGCACAAAACTGTTTTCACATGGACTTAGCCACAGTTTTACAATACCTTCGACGTTATTCAGTGAACATTCATCCTGTGATTAATGCAAGAATAGACTATCCTTTAGTAGAGCTTGAATAGACAAGAGCATAACTAAGAACACGATTTGAAGACATCTTTTCTTGCATTGACCACTTATACTCATTCACTAGTAAGTCTGCGAGAAATGCGTCAAGATTTTTTTATGAATTTTTGTTATGTGTAGTCTCTGTATTTTCATACGCAAAAGGACCACATAAAACACTGGAAAAGTAAACATATTGATAGAAAATTACAAACTTCTCACCCACGCATATTTTCACCGGTTTTTGTATTGACTCAATCATTTATATATCATTCGCGCAAATAAGAAATATTTATTGAAATAAATAACAATCGAAAGAATACTTCTTTGTGCTTCCACGGTGAAGCCACTTCTGCTCACTGCGTAAACGTACGACAAATGAAGAGCTTAAGGCAACCTGACATTAATTTTGAGGTTACATCATGGGTTTTGGGAGCACATCCGTATTTAGAAGTGCACTTGCACTGGCAGTTTTTCATTTCTATTCGCTTTGGAATTCCAAACAAACACTTAAATATGAGCAGAATTTTTACACCAAACTCTTTCTTTCTGTCACGTCCTGTTTTTTTAGGAACCGTACCAATTTAAATTATTGTACTTTCTTTTTTATTCGCCGTGACAGCTCAAGCCCAACTGTGATCTCTGTCTTTTACTTGTGTATTTTCGTTGATGATCCTCCAGTAAGTACCGCTACCAGTAAGTGTATCGCTGGTAGCACGTTTATACTTCACGCAGAGCTATTCTGGAGCTGTGTCAAGTCGAGGCAATTATTACTGCGCAGCGGAGACGCCCTATTCCTATAATTAGCATTGGATTTACACGTTATTGGAGCACATTCAATTCTTATCGAAAAATTCAAAAACATGGATACATAAAAGTGGCGAAGTGTTTTTACGCGCACTGCCACGAAAACTCTAGAAAAAGCTACCAATTTCGTTGTAACCGTCCAATATAAAAAGCTGAGATTGTCTACTTTTGTTTTATTCCGACCACTGCATAAAAATGGAAGAACGGTTTCAGCCACCTTCTTTTATCATATTTCAAGCTAACGTTTTGCGGAAAGGATTTTGATCTTGAGTACTGGTCTATTCTTCTAGGTGTGGCATCTTTTTTGTGTCGAGATTTGCCGTCCACCTTAACATGTTGTCTTGAAATTTGCATTCAGTGAATGACGAGTACTGACTTCACCTTTTTCGAAGCTGCTTCAGAGTAACACTGATTGAGCTGGATGGACCTTAACATTTTGACCGATCGTAGTCTGATCCAGTTCATCCTCAGATATAGATATCCTCTCTTCTTCAACTACGTAGATCGAAAGGTTGGAGAAAATCCATTTCCAACTCCGCAGTAGAGGTGAAACTTCTCCCGTCATTGTTGAGAAGATCTAACTAGGAGCGTTCAACGGTGGGGCTTGCTAAAGTTTTCCCAATTGCTCCAGTCTTCGTGTCCGTCAGCTTCACTGCTGCACCAGTATGGTGTACATTCTTAGTGTGATTGCCGAAACGCTGTAACTTATCACCTCGTTTTAGACTCAAGTGGAGCCTGTGACTCCTAATTGAGGATAATCAAAGACTTCCGTAGTTGTGCACCAGAGGATCTGTGTTGCTGAGCTGAATAGGCTCAACAATGGCTTCCAGCGCGGTTTCAAAACAATCAACATGTCAAAAGTCAGATGGTCTCCAAACTAACCAGGCAAAAAGATGGCGTCCTTACATAGTTATATAACCATTGCCCAAGGTCAAGGTACATCAATTTCCCGAAAAACATAAAGAACTTTAGTTTTAACTTATAAATAGAATTGATTGACCTTGCTACGCAGTCCAACGCTAGTAGGGAAGAAAACTGATGAGGGAGACACCGCCAGCCTGAAATATGCTTCAGAAAAGTCACTTCGCTGAACTAGTCTGCTGCAGAAAGAATCGCTGAAGGGTTCAACCTGTAGATGCCTACTTATGGGCCAAGGGCAGCTAGTCCCAAGCCAATGCAAATGAGAAGGAGTGTTAGACTGACTCTCGGGTAATCCTTCTAACAGGTCTGAATCAAAGATATGAAGATGAGAAGAGTGAGACCGACAGTCAGCAATGATTTAAATGATGACTTACCTTAAAAGCAGCGATCGATCCGGAATCTTGGGAACGAGATTTAATCGAATTTTGCGTGCTTGCACAACCAAGAAACCTTGCTAGTGGTATACTCGTACAGGTATCATGGGAGCGGAGGTCCCAGGAGCTTGCCTCTGCCGGCGTCGATGAGGAACCAATTGATTGCAACTTGGTGAATGTTGGTACATACATTATGAGTGCAGTTAGGATCTGGTAGCTATTTGGCTCTCCTTCTGTATTTTGGTGAATAGGCATGCTGTGGCGTTCTCAACAGAAATGTCGTGATCCACCGAGCAACAAGTGTGTTAGATAAGTCCGATTTGTTCCAGAGATATGACGGAGTCCAACAAGTTCTGGATAAAACTGGTACCTAACTCAGAAAAACAGTGCCCATATTTTCTTGTGGGTTACTGATTAATACGTGTTTAGGGGCTCTGGTACTAGTTGTTTCGTAACTCGTCGTGGTGTTAAGGTTTATCTGACCAAGTAGCCACGTGTTGTTGACCTCACTCACAATGTTTTTCTTTGTACGGTATGGATGTTCATAGATAAATAGGAAGTGGTGGAAGGGTTTGACTCCGAAACTGTAACTCTTATCTTACCTGTCTTCCTTTTTGTTTGTGACATTGGCAACAGAAATTGACACGATGAAACTAGCAGACGTAATCACACACAGATAGGTGCCTGGTTTTTTTATACAATCGACGACCACATATATTGCAACTGATCAACGGAGTTGTTGGCAAAATTTCTTGAATAGTGAAAAGAGTGGCTGCAGACATGTTGAAAGGTGTGTCGTCGTGGGAATCAGAGACACCAGGGGATGTGCGTGCAGCAGCAGTGGTAGCTGAAACAACAGAGGTGCCTCCGGTGTTGGGCGGAATTGGACATTGCACGTAGTTGTCTCAGATAGCTGGTTTGCATATAATGTGGCATTTGTTTCGATAAAGTGTCTGCGATTTGATGTAAAAAATCGTTGAGATTTAATGAAAACATAGTAGCATAAAGATGTATGTTTGTGGTTGTGAATTGATTTTATGAGCATCAGGTTGTAATCCATTCATTGTAAAAGAAATAAATTATTATGAAAAGTTTTGGAATGCAAAGTCTCTTCTTTCATCAATTCAGGATTTGGCGAATTAGAATCTATGAATACTTAAGAATTTCTTATTGTTTACTATGTGACTGTATCTTGAAAAATTGTGCTGAATCTGCTTCACAGACATTGAAGAGCTAACATGTCTCTTCGTTATTCCAGTGAGTCTTCAAGGTACATTGGACTTCTTCAACAGTAAGTGGTTGGGCATGGTTATGGTGGGAATGAGTTTTGTGGCGTGTGGACTATGTTATTGTGCGATAACTCTACAGAATATTTGGTTTATCGTATTGTCTTCCAGAAAAATATGGCCTCGAAGTATTTATCAAACCATTAGTCGAACTATTTTGAATTAGTACACAAAGGATTCCACAAAACATGTCTATCATCTGCATATGTTCAACAAAAATTTACGAAACTCTGTAAATTGGTGTATTTAATTCTCCGAATTCTCTTTTTCAAATTAATTCGTTACGATGGCGAGTTTTGCGTTTGACGAGTCAGTGTTACCGACCCTAGAAAAAGTGTGCAGACTTCAATAGGCTGAATATATGAAGCGCAAGGGGAACGAGAATGAAACCTATACTCTACGGACAAATTAAGACTTTTAATATTTTATTTCATTTACAAATTGACATTTGCTTTCAATCAATGTGAGGATAAAAACACTTCATAGGAATTGATCGTTTCATTGAGTAATACGATTTGATGACATGTATAAATTTCGACCACAGAAAATATTGTCCTTGTTATTGATAAAACAAAAATCAACTTTTTCTGTTATTATTTGAATTTAATGTTCTATGAAACTTCATAAATACCAAAATACTCTTCTGCTTTATAAATTTAACGAAGCTTAAACAAAGATGGAAGATATTGCCAAAAAAAATTATGATGACATATAAATATAAATTGGCAAGCAATTTATACATTAAAACACTCCAGAATAAAATTGGATTAAACACTCCTTCAATTATATTGAGGTAGTTTATCAATGGAAATGAATGCTGAATCCTCACGCAAATTTCTGAAGCTACTATTGACGTAGTCTAAAAAGCCAAATTAGCATCCCAAAGTCCTTATAATCTTCAACACAATCTCAACCATTTCCAATCGTTGAACTGAAACTTATGCGTCTCATGAAACCACCATTAGTCCTTCCAATAAAGTATAATTAATAAAAAAATACAATAAATATTCAACCCAAATTCTCACTCCTTCCAAATTGAAATCTAATCAAAACTCATTTTGTACTCCGAAGTTACAGTGGAAATTCTAAAGGCAGGATATAAAGTGGGGTAAATACAACTGAAGTGTTTTCTGCCAAAGTAATGGTGCATAAATTGGATTTATTATCGACGCTTAAGAGGGCTCTTAGTACTGATTAAGATCTTGCGACTTGAAAAGTTTTTCGCGCGCTGTCCTGCTAACAGGGTCCTTAATGACGGCAACGAAACGTGGAGTGGTTTATGACAGGAAACAGGAAGAACGTTAATATTTTCTTTAAAAGCCCCATTCACCATCCCCAAATTTTGTTCATATGATGTCGGCTTTATCCTCCAGTCTATTTTCCTTAAATTCATCATCTAGCACTCCTTCCTTGAACGTTGCCGCCTTTAACTTACCATCTTGACTCGGCTTTCGTCTCCATTCCGTTCACTTGATCCTTATTTACTGATAATCACATCACAATGTTGGCAATAATCATAAGGACCATTCTTGTGGCGTAGAGCTAATCATGTGGCCCATCAAGTCTGGTCCATGGTCTTCAAACAGGGAATCCTTAAGAATGTTAAGATCAAAATGAAATTTTCAATTGCTTGTGACATTTTCAGGGAACGCAAATCGTGGAAGAATGCCAAGACATGATAGTCAAGGATTTGATAAAGCAAATTATGCCGTGGGCAGTGTTGGCGTTGCGATAAACAGTCACGTCTAAGGATGTTGTTAATTTTATAAGGCGACCGAACAAATTTTCCCAATAAAGTTTTTCGTTGCCTCGAGCATGGAATGTTTTATTGTGTACTTGAACGATTTTAGGATACCCTTGAAATCTTGATCCTGATCATACTGATTGGAATGTTGTTTCATAATTTGTAGCTGTTTTATTAGTAGTGAGGGTGAGCGAAATTCGTCAATTATTTCGATAAAACGTTATAAAGTTGAGAGAAGTACAAATAATTTTCACAGCCCAAAAAAAACTTTATCTGAAAGTTAAAGCTACTATATTCACAAAAATATGTCTGAAGCTGAAATAATTAGTTTTTTCCTGTAGCCAAAACAATAAGGGATTTCAAGGCTAGACTTCATAAATACAACTTCAAAATTTATTCCAACAAAAATTAGATTGCAAAAATATAAAAATGTTACCTACTAACTTTGCCGGAAAATTTTGTATAGATAAACTAGCGGCCCGGTACGTGCTTCGCTACGTATAAAGTGAAATAATAAAAAAAAAATATTAACATCAAATTCATTTATTCAGCAACAAAATTCTTAATTGCTATCTTTTTTAAAACTTAATCCAAAACATTTGGATAAACAATATTTTTTGTTTTTCCATTTTGAGCATGAATAAATAAATTTCTTGGGGTACCGACTCTGGAACAGGCAACATAAAGTTGGCCATGTGAAAAACATGATTCCTCCACATTCACACCACAAACGTTAAGTGTTTGCCCTTGGGCCTTGTTGATGGACATCGCAAATGATAAACGCACAGGATATTGTAATCGTTTAAATTCAAATGGCAAATCAGTTGTAATCATAGGAATACGCGGTATGGAACAAACTTCTCCTTTTGATTTATCAGTTAAGATCTTAGCTTCAATCAAATTTGGCAATAACTTTTTCACTGCCAATCTGGTGCCATTACACAGTTTTGGTGGATTAACATTTCGCAATATTATAATCAAAGAGCCAACTGTTAGATTCAAGCAATCTGGCTCGTGGCATATTTCCTTCATATAAAAAAGAATAAATCAAATTAAAAACAAATTGCTACATTAATAATGATGTATCTGTATTTATACATGTGCGTATATTTGTGTATGGAAATGTATATGACTGCATACGTCAATCAATGTATATAAAAATGTCATTAAATAATTCATTTTTAAATCGACGTGCTTCCATCTGTTACAAAAGAATAAAACACCCGTATGCACATACACAATATGTTTTTTCAAATAAAGAAACACACATGCATACATGTAATTCACTTCAACAGTTCAAAACTTACCGTTGTTTGACAATTTAATTCAAATAAAGTCTGTAAATGATATGAAACACCGACGACTCGCTAAAAAACTGAGAAAAGTACACGCACACACATACATAGTATACATTTGAACAATTCAAGACTCACCGTTTGTATGAATGCACTCAACAATATGTTTAAAAATATAAACACAAAGCAATAATTACCGCTGACAATTTGCTTCAATCGAAGCACGCCCAAAATGAAATGACCGCATGAATTACATAACAACATGCTTGTACTTTCAACACTGAAAAAAGTGTAAATTTGACAGTACAATCCCCAACTTAAAAAAAATTTCAATTTGACACAAAAATCCTCATTAACAAAATGATCCGCCATTTATTGAATTCATTTGTTACAAAAAATGTGATAATTAAAGAACCGCTCGACCGATTTTGTGCAAACTTCACATAAACCATCTACTAAATAGTCCGAACAAGGTCTAAACATTTAATTTTGATAGGTGAGCCCGTTCTTGAGTTATAAAATTACAACGAAAAGTGGCATTAATTTTTATAGATATAGATTAGCAATTATGTTTAACGGAGCATGCCGAAGAATTGGAATGAAAAAGCAGCAGAAGTTACTACAGAGTTGAATATCAATACAATTTTTGATGTCAATTTTTTAATATGTGGTAGTGACCCTAATATGTGATAGGCTGACTACATTAAACATTTCAGGCTCCGCAATTTGGCCGTGAAATTCAAAAGGAATTGCTTTTCCAGGAGTTAAATATGCAAACATTATATTTGTGATTCCACTTAATAACTTTTGTATGAATATCAAATACAAACACAAAAAATCAGCAAGTGATTGCGATCACATGTAATCTTTTCGAATCAATTGCATATTTTACAAATTTTTCCTGATTTTTACATTTGCTCATTTTTATTCCAATCTATTGGCTTTTTATCTTATTTTCCTCAGCAAATCACAAAAACTTTCCTCAAGTTCAATTTCACAATTCAGTTTTCTCAATATGTTTACTAAAGGGTGTTTTTTAGAGGCATACAGCTTTTGAAAGGAATAAAGCAAGAAAATTATTGAAATAGCCAATTTTTCGGCTTTATTAGCCCGCAAATTTTATGATAATCAATGAATAAAAATAATTGCCACCATAAGATCACTGCGAGTGCGTCTAAGGAAGGCCATTCTGTTGACATTCAAGTTATAACCTGTTGCTATTTCATCAGCATAGTTAAGTAACTTGCCGTACTTCTTCAAAAAGTAGTCCAATTTAGTCAAATCACATGATCTGGGCGGCCAGTTCACAGGTCCATTTCTTAAGATGATTCGTTGACCAAATGTTAGGCCCAAAAAAGCAATGGTTTCACGCGCCATATGGCATGTTGCAAAATCCTGTTGGAACTATTTGCCTTTCAGACGACGTGCATTTATGTTGAGAATCCAAAATTTAAGAATCGTTTGTCGGTAGGGTTTGTCATTAACGGTAACGTTGGTTCCGTTTCCAGATTTGAAAAAGAAAGAATCAACTATGGTGCCAACATGCAAACCACACCATACAGCATACTTGCCAACTTTACCGCGAATTTCGGGAGTTTCACGCATTTCAATCCTCTTTCAGGCTACTTAGCTCGCAAACATGCGTCACTCACTGTATTTACAATTTTATCCGCGCTCAGCGCTGCTATTCAAGTCAGCTGTCAAAACAAACGCGTCGTATGTTGTTCGGGTCTCCTTTTTTCCATGTTTATTTATTTATTTCATTTCACTTAACAGCTTAAACCAATTACAAAGTGAAACAAATTACAATAATAATAATAAAACAAAAAAAGAACAAGTGCATAAAGAGAAAAATGTACAAATTACAGAATAAAGGGGGGGAAAAGTTAAGAAGAAAAATTATTGTACATACTTGCAACGCCGCCAAATATCAAGTGCTGTAGAAATAGTAGTTTTATTTTTATCCTTTATATTTAATTAAAAAACTCAAAACTCGAATGCCACCGAGGAGCGAGTATTCCCTATGATACGAAAGAATAAAACCGAGCTTCGAGGGCATTTAAATAATAGTGGAACATTATCTTCCATCATCAGAGTAAAATTAACTGAATCCTTAGAAAAAGGACGTTTTGATCCACCTGAGTCTTTATTCAAAAGTGCGAAATCAGCAACTTACGAATACAATAAATTGCACAGTAAAAACATTACCAGCTGAATTTGAATTTGAATTAATTTTTATTATATCTTTAGTTGATTTCATATTTTAGTTAATTTAATATTTCATTTATTCAGTCATTAATATACTCATGTGGTGTGATAATTTCTTGTCATAAAATCAATGTTCGTGTAATAAAATTATATACTCATTCGAAGTATAAAAAAAACTTATTAATGTTTCAAAAAAAATGTTTTTTAATTTAAATCTTCCGCAAAAGAGCTTGAAATTTCCCGCTTTTCTCACGCATTTTGATATTTCCTCATCTCTCGTGCATTTCTAGTATTTTAACCTATTACTACCCGCGAGAGGATTTTTAAAAGTTGGCAAGTATGATACAGTGACTTTGTTGGAATATGAGAAATAGGACTATCCTCACACCAAATATTGCTTATTAACGAACTTATGAACACATTAAGCCAGAAATGAGCCTCATCGCTGAAAATGATTTGACGGTAAAAATGCAGTGTAACTTTCAACTCATTCTCAGCTCATTTACCGAACGTATGACACAAACGATGGTCGAATGGCTTCAATTGCTACACTAGTTAGATCTTCTATGACTTTAGTCCAATTCCAAGATATTTCCTCAAAATTTTCCATGTAGTGGACGGAAAGAGGCCAAATTATTGAGAAGGCGACGAATCGATAAATTTGGATCCTCATTAACACCACCTTCTACAGCAGTGATAGATACATTGGTACGCACTGTACGAGCTTACTTTGGATGAACATTGTTCAATAGAGTATACGTGAACATAAATTTTTCCATAGTATTGCGTATATGCTCAGATGGACGAGCAACATAAATTGGACGAAAAGTGCTCTATAAGTTTGAACACAGAACGCGAATTTTGGAAATAAATTTCTGCTATTTGGAGACGTTATTCGGCCGTAAATTTGCCAAAAAAATAAACATAATGACAAAATGACAACGAAATTTAACAGCCTTATATGACAAATATTTTTATTGAAAGTTTTATACAGTAGCACCTCGATAACAAGACTCTCAAAGGGATCTATCAAATAGACTTGTTATCAAGGTACACTCCTACCCGAAGGTCGTGCTATTAAGGTTGTTTAGACAATAAGTCGTGTCATCGAGTTTTCACGTTAAATCATAAACCCAAAACTTCCATTCTTTTCGTTTTGCAAACGCGAAAACTATGGATTTAAAAGTTAAGAGTCGTGTTATAAAGGTTCAGTTACGGAGCTCAACATTATACTGTGGGTGGAGTTGTCTTGTAAAGGTTTGTTTGCTTAAAGTGACGTATTATAGAGGTTGTTATAGCCAAAATCTGAATTAGGGAAAATACTTGTTGTTGAGGTTTTCATTTAAATATTAGTCGTGTTATAGAGCTATATACTACACTAAATCCTATGATTATTTCACGGGGACTAGAAAAATTGACTTGTTACCAAGGATGTCTTGCTATCGAGGGTCGTAGTATCAAGGTTCTACTGTATTTCAGAAAAAACACCCTTTATTTCGTGGGGGCACAAAAGGCCCATGGTTGATCCAACCCTTGACCACGTGCTCTCTTGGACTTTCACCTACCATAGGTATATCCGTCATTCACTCTTGTGGTTAATTGAATGGGGATCAAAAATAGTAAATAAATGAGCTGAAAGTCGTCCGAGGTGGACGCTTGGAAAGTGCTTGTGTTTGAACAAGAATCATTCTTATTTGTTAATTTTTAGTATCATTTTAAGATAGATTGAGGGCGCGTTTCTCTGCATAGAAAATGTTTGCATGGAATAATATTATTTTAAACATTATATTTATATACATACGACGATGTCCAAGCGATGGCGAGTTCCAATAAACCAGACGTAATCAGTGAACGATATCGTAAGAGCAACTATAATTTCATTCAAATCCATTGAGATTTTTCGACGAGCCAACTCTTACGGTGAGTTTTACATCACCTTCTTTTTAATAGCGAAGCTTGATAAGCTCAATAATTTCCTCAGTTGTAGATGGCTTCGCCAGTATCCATGTCCTGGATCGAGGCCGATTCGGGATGTCTTCCCGGGAGACAACTTCTAGCTTTGCTCCGGGCCAGACTTCTCCCAATCTGATGATAGCCTACTTATATAGATCCTCTAAGCGTTGATCCGTGCAGGCTTTCAGCTTGACGTGACCCTGGTACCAACCAGCGTCATGAAAATTAGGTAGAGGGCCTAGGTTTGCCTCCAGTGTGGGTTTATACACCCGAAGAAGAGCGATTTCCACCATCTTCCGGTTTGACGGTGAGATTATTCCATCGCTACTGCTCCTGTCGATGACAGTTCATATAAGGCTGCCCTTGGCCACTTCGCTGAAACTCCTGCTCTTGACAGGATTGGGCGCGACAAATCTTGTTCGTTTGGTGACCGCCAATTGGAAACTCGGTTGATTTGGGGCTGCCTCATTAGATCTGCATCTTTTATGAGTTGCCACTTGCTTTGACATAGAGGCTTTGTGAGCCTCTACTGTAATGGTTGCCCATTAAAGGGAGATTTTATCCTTCTGAGGGGAACCCTCGGGAGGTAAATCTTTCAGCCTTTCCAAGACTTTGAAGGCAGATCTTCTGTCCCTGTAAGCCATAACGGAAGGTTTTTGCTGCCTTTTGACACCTGAAGAAGAGTCGCTGTTGGAAGGAGCTGAAGGCAACAGTGCGGGCCGGCTTCTTCGCCGTTGCGTTGGTGTTGCTGCTAGAGCCATCGGCTTACCTGAAGAGGTGCTATCCTCTAGCATAGCAGTCTTGGTACATGCACCCCTCGAAAAAGTGGGGAGTAAAGTGGTTGTTGTCCGATTGGTCGTGGTCTTCTTCTCACCAGAAGGCGCGTCACTTCCGTCCACTCCCCTTCCGGGCTGAGTGGATCATCCTTTTTATCATTATTTACTGAGTTCATTGCGATTGGGTCCCCCCTCGCAGCCACTATCTCCACTAATTGCGCAATTTCCCTAAGACCTCATGGTTATCTATGGCAAAGCAGGGAGGCCATGGCACATTTCCTTAAGAGGATATGTGCTCAGAGCCGGGCTAAAAACTAATTAGGAGTCTGAACTCAATTGAACCTTCACGGCGAGACTAGTGGCGACATGTTTCGAACGTACCGCGAGGCCTGCCATGGTTTTACCGGGACCGAGGCAGCAATGGCATTAGCCTGAAAGCCATTTCCGCAAGATGTCACTTTTGCGTACTCGGGTAACAGAATACCACCACTACCACCCCAAACCATCAGATAGAGCCGTTTAGACGAAAGAGTTGTCCGAGAACATTCGAGGTTGTGCCGTGGTAGATCATTTAGCGTTATCCGGGATGCACCACGAGGATGCGTTCTACCTTACATCATTCGTACTTGTTAGTTCCACATCATTTTCACATAAATACATCAATAAATCATAAATCACATGACGGGAACTGTGATGAATAGATTTTGTTATCACGCGTATCTATCATTTTTATATCTTTTATTAAACACAAACTGCTTGAGAATGAGAAGATAAATGCATAATCAATGTGAATTTTGATTACGTTCAGTCTGATAATTTATGAGGAATTAAGTTAATTGTTAATTGTTACTGCCTCCCGGTTTTAACGAAAAAAAATGGAGCACTCAATTTACTTGGAAAATTCCAAAGTTGTCCTCTTTTTTCACGCAGGGTTTGGTACCGCAAAATTATGGCCTCAAAAATTTGGGAATTTTATGCAAAAATAAGTATGTGCTATTATTAATAATTATGGTTAGAAGAAACCCTATCATAGTTTACAAATGAAATCAGATGATTTTGAAACTTTCCAGTTAACACAAAACTTAACTTAAACTTAACTTAAAGTCACCAGCCTCTATGAAACGTAACAGCTATGTAACAATGTGACGCATAGAATAGTGTGGACACTAAATTATCAGCCAAAGTAAGCGATAGGAAGTGTAAATCGATCCCAAGGTATATAAACTACATTGGAATGATCAGTTGTTACGTCATCCGGCGGAGAGGGCGTGGCCAAATATACCCAAGTGGGATTTCATGCACACTTTGAATGAAGCCAATTTTTCTTTTTCCGACTGGGAATGTAGTTTTTGCGAATATGTCATTGTTTTGTCATTTTTTACCAAAAGAATAGTGCTATCTAGCAGAGTTAGAAAGTGATGAGTGTATATAACTGTATATAATATATAAATCAAATATAATTTTCAGAGACTTCACTCAAATTGTATGGCGACACTTTGGATCATTTTACGTTTTTCAACATCACTTCCAAACTATGCTTCATATAAGTATGCTGTTGATGCGGTGTTTATTATAGAGAATTTTGGAGTCCTTTATTAGTTGTCGAATAAAATTTGTTGTAACTGTTATGGGTTTGGCGATGGATGCGCTGAAAGTCGAACAGTTACAATCCTACTTTTATTGTTAAAAATTGATTCTATTGTCTTGCTAACTAACTAGATGACGACACCTGACACGCTCAATCGATTTGATATTTCTCTCCGCTTCATTTTAATGGCATGTGATTTTAAGACTTGCTCTGGTATATAGCATTTACCATTGCTTATATATCTATTGTGAAATATATAATGAGGTGAACAGGGCTGCCCAAATATTTTCCAATCTATTTTTTAAACAGGATGGCAGCACTACTGGGCGTGTCTGTGCGATATTACGTCACTCGGCGCGGAATCCTAGGGCAATAAATCATACCTCTTCTGGTTTATATACCTTGAATCGATCCTAAACTGTAAAAGAGATGTATGTGACGTCCACCTAGACAAGATTACAAATCAACAGATAAGAGCAGATACCAAAAAATGTTCACTACAAGCCTGTGTTAAAACAGGAAATGCAAACGACATTTTCATTCACGGCTCCGGCGTTTGATTGTCGAGCATCTAAACCATCAGTTTCCAAATTACTCCAAGGACGACAAGAACCTGATCATTGGCAGCGTCAAATAAACTTTCAATTGAAAGAGCTTCAGACTTCAGTTTTGAAAACATACCCGGAATCGGTTAATCCTAATTCCAGCTCGTGGCGCACCATCGCTGGTAAATACAGCGTTTTGCATGCCGGACCGATTATTGGTTGTCACGTCAGCTTTTTATGGATGATGATGACGGCATCGAGTCACGGCACATAACTCCCGACGGGCATGTACCACGGATCGTGAAACACATAAAGTTTTTATGTCAAAAGATCAATAAATGACACGAAATAAACACCAAAACAACTCTTACAGTGCAGCAAAACAAGATGCCCAGTATAAGCCGGATTATCAGTCTCTATCAATTAATTAATCATTCAAAAGGAGTGCATTCCAAAATGGCACGATAATGCGCTACCAAGGGCAAAGTAAATCAACTTTCGAAAAACGTTATGTAGGAATAATTAAGTTCAAATGCATAAAAGGAAGAGTTGGATCCCGCTTGCGTTTCTTTTTCTTGTGCGAAACGACGGTCACAGGTAGGTAGACAGTGGCATAAGGATGAAACGATAATAACTCCTCTTATGTTTCATTTTTCTTGTAAAGGAAGGTGACCGCATGTGGGCTTGATTGCTGATTAGAAATTGAAAGACTACGAAATTTGGAGGACAAATTGAAAGCGGCGATCGATAGTTGCTTTAATACTTTTGTAGAAAATATGACAAGTAAATTTTTTGGTGCGGTAAACATTGTCTTGATGTGTTAGGTACTTGGCGATGGAAAATTCTATGAGAATCATCAGCAGAAGCAGAAGTTGCAGCTGTAGTTTCAAGCTGTTTTCCGATGTTGAACGGTGATAGCGAGTGGTGACTTAGTAGATCAAGTTGCTTTCCTTTCTTTTAAAATATTATTTTGTGAAGCCAATACTGAATAGTGTTATTTTAAACTCCTCTGTTTCTGGATATTACTTGTGCTGTTTCGTCGAGGAAGTTAAATTGCACGCATCTTTTCTCTCTTGAGGTTAGGTGAGTAAACTCAACACGCTAAAGTGAATCGTGCCCAAAATAAACCTACCCCGCCCCGCCGGGCGGATTACCCACGCCGTGGCCAGTTACGGATCCGAACGAAAAGAGTGCGTAACTGTACTTTTAGGGTTTGAATAATTGGAATGAACAAAAATTTCACTTCAATTTATTTCAAATTAATTTTATTTCTGTATAAATTTCATGCAACTATCCTATACTTTCAGACACAATCACTACCTCGGTGGCAACTCTGATCCTAAGGCATCCTCACATTAACGTCAAGCATATAAGAGCACTCAAAGTATTATCGAACCACGTTAACATTCTGATCGCATTTAAATCAAAGTCAATGGGGGTGATAACTTGTCAAGATATTATTCGCTCAAATCCTTTTTCCTGCGCGGAACTTTTCCGTTTTTTGCCTCCCCAGATGATGCCATCGCATCAGTTTCCATCTCACGCTACCGATGCTAGCCAGGAAGTTAATATTCTGCCAAACAAAACAGCTTTCCTCACAAACACGTACACCGCCTATATACATCCTTTCCCAATCGCTTTTTCCGGATGCTCAACTAATGTAATCCAGCTTATTTTTGTTTCTTTGCCAGACCATCGGAAGCAGTCAGAGAAGGACTCATGATAAACTCTAGAACGTACTGTAAATTTGAAACTGATTTCGAGGATCTTTGGAGCTTGCATATCGTTCGAATCATTACAAATCCGCACTAAGGATGCGTACAACTAAGCAGGCGGACGCCACGATCCTTCCTGTTCGCTGCCTGCGTCTCCATATGTGATATGGATTGAATACAAGACGTCGAGTATTTCCTTGACATCCAATTTGTTAGGATTGTTGGAATCTTAATTGAATTGGCAATCGCGTCATGTATTGCTTTGGGAATTTCATTTTTCGGTTTCAATAAATAATTGACTTGCACAAGATAAATAGCAACGGGAGAAGTCGTAAGTAGACTCCAACTCCCCTTGGACCGGCTATGCCTTGCGGTTTGAATTTTCCAATGGCAAATGTAAATCGCACGAATGTATGTTCTCGACTAGCTACCCCCGAGGAGAGATGTGCTCAAGGACATGTTGACAGCATATTATAATTAACTACGAGTCCATGGGGAGAATGGTATCAGTGACGAATATCTAGTGTACAAGGAGCCAACTCATTGATCATAACAATGTATCCTGAAAAGGGACCAGCCTGTCTTGAGCCCGTCAATCCTTCTTTGTTGATTAAATCTGTAAACCAGCTTCGATAGCTGGTCCTTTTTGAATAGGGCTTTAAAATGGGACAGTATTCGTTATTTTCGATGGAAACACAAACGAAATCAGCATGCAGTTGAAATCTAATAGCACTTAAATGCATCATATCATACCGAGTTCCATTTTCATATTTTAGTGGAGCTGGAAACTATTTTATTGAGCAAACTATGGAAGAAAGAACAAAGGAAGCTTCATCAAATTCTCCTTTTTTAACTTCCCAGTATATGGGAAGTTCTTGTAATCGCCTCGAAAATCGAATTTGAAATTTTCAACTTTTCTTTACGTTTTGAGGTCTATAGAGTATATATAAAGTGTTTTTAGAAAGAAGTATGTATGTGTGTGTGTGTGTATGTACGTACGTACGTACGTACGTACGTACGTGCGTTCGCAGGCAGTTTTTCTACGAGCATAACTCACGTAAACAAAGTCGTATCGACTTTCTTAAGGTGTCGATCGAAGCGTCTTTGCAATTTTAAGAGCTGATTAGTTTTTGGAAAATTTCGGTCGGGGGGGTGTGCTGTTTTCACCCCTTGAAGGTCAACCATGTTAGCCGCTATATCTCACGAACCAAACATACGATTTTTTTGAGCAAGGTGTCAATCGACGCGTATTAACATTTATGTGATTCTATCAAATTTTTAAAAAAAAATATTGGAGCCGTTTTTTAATTTTTTTAAAAAAAGTGCAAAAAATTAGGTTTTTTTTCAAAAACACAAAATTTTTAACCTGATTTTCAAACCTAAGTAATCAATGTTTATATAATTTGTATACTACAAATAGTTTTTGTGAAAAAACCAGCAAATTTTTTTTTCATGATTACGAAAAAAATTAAATAAAAAATAAAAAATCATTAAACGTTCAAGGTCATTTACGTCATTCATTATATCTCGAGAACCATATATAATCTTCCGATCATTAAGTTGTCAATCAACGCGTATTATCATTTTTAAGATGTTTTTATATTCTAAAAAAATCGTTAAAGCTTTTTTTTTTTGATTTATTAAAAAAAATTGGAAAAGTAGTGTTTTTTTCATAAAAAAAAAACATTTTTAACCTGATTTGCACATCGTAATAATAAATGTTTATAGAATTTGTAATCTTTTATTAATTTTTGTAGAGAAACCAGCAAAAACTTTTCTCATGATTACAAAAAAAATTCAATTAAATATATAAAATCATTCAAAGTCACCATGTAAAAAGGGTTCATTCGAATCATTATACTTTAAATCTCTTATTCTAAAGAAATTGTTGTAAAGTCAATCAAAGTTTATTAATATTTGCAAAATTTGAGCAGATTTTCAATAGTCTTCACAGCACCATGTTTTAACTTTAATTAAAAAAACTGCTTTGTAACCTGTCCCCCCTCCGATTGATCCGCGTGAATAATCAATCAAACCATGGCACCAAAATCCTTATGTAATCAATTGACGCTTGCGTAGATGTTACGATTAATATTAAATCATTCCAATAACTTTTATGAGAGGTACATTTTTATTATTTGAAGTAGTATTATTTCCATAATTATTATTGTGTTTAATATTTTTAATATCTACATATGTAGATATTACTGGGAAGTTGACCGTGTGGACCTCATGGGTCGCACCTCACGGCTTGTTAGTTTTTTTTTTGTTCAAAAAGGGGGAAGAAAAAAGTTAGAAAATATAAGAATTTTTTTTTTAGTCGATCGCCGATTTGCACAATTAGTACTATCGACACACAACATCTCTTCGCTGCTATTTATGAGCTATATCGGGTCTATAATGAAGTAGAAGCTACATCATTAAAAGTGCCATTTATGCTCAAAGTATATGAACTAGGCGCAATTTGACTTGCCAATTTGAAGTTTTGTAGTGGATTTTGAACAATTTTAAGGTAAATACCGGAGTGGTGTTTTTAATAGAATGTGTAAGTGTGTACCTGATGTTATAAGTAAATCAATCGGGGCTTGTTTTTCATCTTTTGAAAGTTGTAACGACAGT
This sequence comes from Oxycera nigricornis, assembly GCA_963942545.1. Taxonomy (NCBI): domain Eukaryota; kingdom Metazoa; phylum Arthropoda; class Insecta; order Diptera; family Stratiomyidae; genus Oxycera; species Oxycera nigricornis. The sequence continues at coordinate 30,502,258 of OZ012662.1, read as the reverse complement.
TCATTGTGAGTCTCAGCTGTGTTTTTGTGTTTATGCCAAATGACAGTTCAACTGACTGACACAATGATCTACCCGTAGTCTATTACTATCTAATTAGATCATAGATTATGACGAGATCGCAGCGCATTATGAGCTCTCGTGTGTCGGTAGTATAATATACTAACTCTTGATTTATATGGTTCACATTCGTTGAACTGAAAGAAGACGCCTCAAACAAAGCAGTTAGCTTTTTCAATACGTTGCTGGACAAAATAAATCACACAACCACCCCCAAGTTCAAGCTATGTATATCTCGCGAACCAAACATAGGATTTGCATCGTTAAGGTGTCAATCGACGCGTCTTAACATGCTTGTGGTGTTTTTAACATTATAAAAAAAATCGTTTGAGCCGTTTTTTAATTTAATAAAAGCAAATGCGAAAAATTGGGTTTTTTCATAAAAAATGAACTTTTAACCTGATTTGCACAACACAGTAATAAATGTTTATAAAATTTACACATTCTCATCAGTTTTTGTAGAGAACCCAACAAAACTTTTTTCCATGATCATAAAAAAAACTAAATTAAAAATAAACAATCATTCAAAGTCACCATGTAAAAAGGGTTCATACGAATGATATTACTTTATATCTCTTATTCTAAAGACATTTTTTACAGTCAATCGAAGTTTATTAATATTTGCATAATTTGTGCCGATTTTGAATAGTTTTCACAGTATTTTAATTTTAATAAAAAAACTACTTAAATTTTGAAAACCAAAAAAAAATTCAATCAAATTTGCATTTGTGGTAATCAACGTTTTGAATGGTAAAATGTTGTAGTTTTTAGTAGTTTTGTTCTTTAGTGTTCGTAAGATTGCAATTACTTCCTCCATCATCATTTATAATACTTTTTTATTTTTTCCATGCAATTAAACCGATTATTGACTACATATTCAATCTTTTTCAAGACCAACGGCAAAATAAGAAACAATTATTAGTTTCATTGATTTAAAATCGTGAAAAAATGCAAATTCAGTGATTATGCCGAAGTGATGGAAATTTTGAACGCAACTATTCAAAATGGCCACCATGTGACAAAACCTCTTCAGTGGGCGTAATAACAAAAACTGCATTCATTGTTGCTAGCGCTCTTTGTCCTTCAAGCATCGATATGAAAATAACAAATAACGTAGAAAAGGATTTGTAACGTGTCCCCCCTCCGGTTGATCCACGTGAATATTCAATCAACATCCCATCCACCAAAATCCTTGCGTAATCAATGAACGCTCCCGTAGATGATACGATTAATATTAAATCATTCCAATTACTGTCATGAAAGGTACATTATTATTTAAAGTAGTAGTATTTTCGTAATTATTATTATGTGTAATATTTTTAATGTTTATGAAGATATTACTGGGAAGTTGACCGTGTGGACCTCAAAAATCGCACCTCGCGGCTTGTTAACTTCCCAGTTCCCTGTGGAAAGTTATTGTAATGGGGTCGATTTTGCGAATCCCAAATTTTGACATATCTCCTTGTTTTAAAGTCTCTAGAGTCCAAATCCATCGTTTTTAGGGAAATGTCTGTGAGTGTGTATGTACGTATGTGCGTATGTACGGATGTGCGTATATGCGTTCGGATTTTTTTCCGTCTAGATTATCTCAAGAACCAAAGATCACATTGATATGGGACTGGTTTCATTCGACGCGTTATTACGTAACTTGAAACTGAACGTGTTTTCAGTAAAATTCTTTTAACCATTTTTAATTTAGGATAAAAAAATTTAAAAAAAGACAAAAAAATGCTTAATTTTGAAACTGTTGAAACGCACTATTAATTCGTACAAATCCCAAATATCTTTATAGTAATATTATTATTATTGTGTGTTTTAGCAAAATTTTAATCGATGTTGTAAAAATGTTATTTAAAAACAAATCAAGTTTAATTTATAGAATTAAATATGAGGTTTGGGATGTGTGACTCTAATGCAGATAATAATTGGGTATTATTATAAATAATTTAATATTGTTAATAACAATCGAATATTATTAGTTGTAATTTGATATTTTAAATATCAACTCAATTATAGTTATTCAGTAATTATCAAACATTTTCAATAACGAATGATTATTATTAATAATAATTAAATATTCTCAATAATGGTTGTGGATTCCGGGGCCGAGATGGAGGACGAGGAGGACAAGAAGGATGACGAGAAAGTGGACGAGGAGGAGGACGAGGTTTCCGTCGCTTTGGTAGATGGCGAACAGTTGGGGGAGGCGTCTGCCTCTGCCAAAGCTGTTATAGTTAGATAAAAAATTAATAAATCAATTATTACTATCAATAATTTAGAATAATTATTAATAGTAATAATTTTTAAAAATAGTAATTAATAATAAAAACAAATTATAGCTTATAGGTAAGTTAGTCGTGTGGACCTCAAGGGTCGCACTTAGACCACATTTTATTTCTTATGCAATCCTTTTATTACCATCCTTGGGGAGACCTCAGCTGTCATTCTGATGCTTCCAATTATCGTCCCATTTCAATTCTTTCCTGTTTTCCCAAAATTCTTGAACGCATTGTCTACAATAATATATACGAAGCTCTTAATTGTAGGCTGTCCCCGTTTCAACATGGATTTGTTCCAAACCGCTCGACCGTCACGAATCTCCTTGAGCTTACCCAAACTGTAGCAAAAGCTCTCGACAGCCGTACTCAAGTTGATGTAGTATACACTGACTTCAGTAAGGCATTTGATACTGTCAACTTAAATGTTCTATTGCAGAAGCTAGCTCACTTTGGCCTGTATGGTCCATTACTCTCCTGGCTTGAGTCATATATCAGTACTCGTTCTTGTCGTGTTAGCCTATGTGGAGCACATTCTTCTCTCTTCCATCCAACCTCCGGCGTTCCTCAGGGGTCAATTCTAGGCCCTCTTCTTTTTTTGCTCTATATAAATGACCTTCCAACTGTCGTAGCATCTCAGTGTCTTTTGTATGCTGATGACTTAAAAATTTACCGAGTTATTCGTTCAGAAGAGGATTGTATTGCTCTCCAAAGGGATCTTGACGCGATCGTTTCTTGGAGTGAAACTAATTTTCTCTTCATGAATGTTCAGAAATGTCACAAAATGTCCTTCTCCTTAAAGCTCAGTCCAATTGATTACACCTACGTATTACATGATATTCCACTTGCGCCGGTTTTTCAAATAAAAGATCTAGGAGTGATTTTCGACCCGAAACTTAAATTTGAGCCTCATATTGTGTCAATAACCGCACGCGCCTCTCGCGTCTCCGGGTTCGTATTAAGACACTCTCATATGTTTACTGACATTTCTTCTTCGGTCAACCTATACACTAGCCTCGTTAGACCAATCCTTGAGTATTGCTCACAAGTATGGTCACCACACTACCAATATTTAGATTCTATGGTTGAATCAGTTCAGCACAAATTCACTTGTTTCCTTATCTTTAAATTTAAAATTCCATATATGCCATATGAAGAGCGACTTTCCTTGCTGCAACTTCCTACTTTGAAATCCCGCAGACTCCTTTTTGATGAATGTTTTTTGTTTCGGCTTCACCACCATCAATTAAACTCTAACCTCTCTGATTGGTTAGAGTATCGTACTTCAGAACGCCCTGCCAGACCTGACACCATATTTACAGTTCCATATGCTAGGACTGAGACCTTGTATCATTCGCCGATGTTGCGACTCCCTCGAAACCATAATACTCTGCGACTTGGTCCGTTTCCTCAATCACTCTACATTCATAAGCAGAAGGTGAAGGGTTTTTTAACTAATTAGTTTAATCGATATTATGTTTTTCTTTTCATTAATTTTTACATTTTCGTCTTCTTTTATTGTCTTGTAATTGGATTGTGTTAGTCTGTAAGACAATTTCTTCTTAAATAAATTAAATAAATTAAATTCCAACTCGGTACGTTTTTTCTTATGTCAAAAGTTTCCGTATATTTTTCGACGTCCGGTTTAATGAGAATTCCTCCATTTTTCAACGACTTTGCCAAGTTTAATGGAATTTTTATTTTTGATGGCTTTATGTGGGTCCGAAAATCTTCCAACAGTTTCTTCCGTCGACTGTTCCTTCTTTTCTTTAGTTTATTTTCAAAAAAAACAGTAGCGAAAAAAAATTTAGTTAATAACTCAAATCAATGCTCTAATGCGAAATGATTTATTTTAATTATTAGAACCAATATATCAATGTTCTAAAACTATTTCTGACCAGTGTATGCTTAGTATCAATTAAAAATTCTATTTGACTTTTCTACTACATGTTTTAATAATGGTACATGAGATGAAAAAAGTATTTTTCCGTCAAATGTACTAATATTCAATATCAAAATACGACAGTATAAGCTTCCATTCCTACTTTTATTACACGTCTGCGGCGAAAACAGTCATTTCAGGTCTCCACTAAACGCTACGACCCGAGATTCTAACCAGCTGCAGCTTTCGTAGCGTCGCTTAGCCAGCTTGCTCTTTCACACCTACTGGAAAGCAGCCATCAGACGTCATCGATATTTTATCTATCTCAGATTCTCTCGCCACCAAGAAATGTCACGACAGCTGTCATTACGCTGTTGAAGTGGTTCGCGGCTGGTTCGTAGTTCGTTTCAATCGCGCTGTTTGCGGTTTCTTTAGCTTTTTAACGCATCAATCCCGCAACGGATTAACGGTAAAACGTATTCATCTACCCATAATCCACGTGCACCTGGCAAATAACTGCACGGCAAGCGAGAATCCCGTTTTGGCTCGGCAACACGTCGGTCGGCAGGGAAAGTGCATTTCGTCCCGCTCCGCATTGACGCGCACTACGCAATAAAGTCGTCACGAAATAATTGAGGCACGGACGAATTGCAATTAGTAGGATTCGTCCTGAATGCACCGAGGGGCGGTGGGTCGTGAGAGGTGCTGGCTGACCCGTTCGAATGTCGTAATATTCGCAATCCCAATCGGAAATCGTTGGCCGCGTGAAAAGTGCGAGTGCGACGAGCGAGCGAGGAATCGCCCAGATTCATGTGCCCGCGTGCAGTTCTGCCCGCCTGTGGACCGTAATCGGAAGTAGAAGCGGAGTGATCTCGTGCATTTGCGCCCTTGTGCAGTTCCTAGACTCGCCCCGACAGCAGTACGGACGGCGGGTGCAAAAAGACGTCCAGGACTCGGCGTCGATCGAGGATAGTGCGAACGACCCCGTGAGGAAGAACGCCGCGCGACTGCCCCGAGCGTGCTTGCCTCGTCATGGACCTCCTCACCATCTTCTACGTGTTCCTGTTCTCCGTCATAGCCTTGGCCGGCATCAACAAATCGATTGGAGTACGGCGCGCCTACGTCGGGCTCCTGTTGAAAATTTTCGAGGTAAGTGGGGCAAACGCAGAAGCGTCTCTTCTAACGCCCGTATTCCTCGCCATCAGGTGATTCATCCCGATGAACGTGTCAGTGTCCTTTCGGGCTGGGGTGCAGTCGATTTGCATTTTCCATGACGACTCCAACACGTGCTTCGGTGTCCGCGCCCCGCGCGCACAATCACTCCTTGTTTGCCTGCTCGCACAGACAAATCGATTCCGGCCAATTGGGGTGTCTTCGCACACCTGGTGCTCCGCTGTTTGGTCAATCGCCAACACTGCAACCAGTTTCCGCTTGCAAAACGGTTGCAGTTCACTCGGTCATGAGCAGACAAGGCAAGGGAGCGCTACCGCTACCTGGAAGTCAATGTTGCCTGAACTGTGCGTGCCCTTGCGGCCTTGCGCTTCCTCTCCCCTTTCCCCGCGACTCTCATCGACCAGAAAATCTTTAAACAATTATCATAAACTTCCTATTATTACAGTTTTTGCGTTATTCATTTTTGAATAATAATGCCATTGTAATTTACAATATATTAAAGCAATGATTAAAATCAACAATTAATTTTATATTTCCACCTTCTTAGTTGCATTTCAATCACCACATACAAAAGTTATTAATAATAAACAAAACAAGCCTTGAAATGCGACCGTTGAGGGTCACACGAACAACTTCACAGTAATATTTACATACAGCTGCGGATAAACAATTAGAAACACTTGTGACTTACTAAGAAAACCCCAATTTGTCAATGAATCCTTCGATATAACTCCATCCTCTTAGATTAGTATTTTACCTGATTCAATGGCAATAAGTACTTCTTAAAGGTCGACAGCAAAATAAAGTCCTGGAAAATCCAAGATTTCGAGCGGACACTCAATCAGAAACACTTAAAAATTATCAACTTAAGCAAATATTTTACCAAATAAAAACAATCATTTACAATAACTATCAGTAACGTGTCGGGAAAACCTTCTGATTCACAACCTCTTGTAGGCGATTCGCCATTGGCCTTACAAGTCTCCTGCATCTCTCCGTATGTCTTTTTTCACCGCCTCGAGCAATTGGTCCATATTTGTGAAATTTCTCACTGCTACGTCTTGTTTTACGTCTCCCCAAAAGTTCTTCATTGGATTTAAGGGGTCTATTCACTTTATCAAATTGGAAATTCGTTTATGCTCTAAGTTAGTGCTCTAAAAACATCGTATCAAAATTTTATAGTGATCCGAGCACTAGAAATATATTTTTTTTCGATTTTTGGCAAGCGAGCCCCAAAAAGGCACGCTTCGGAGAGAGCGGCGCTCAGCTATTTTCCCGTCTTATGACTCTCGCCTTTGTGTTAGTACGTAGCTGTTGCGTTTATAAGTGTCATAGGCCAGTTAAAGAATATATTTGAGATAAAGTTGGCTTTGAATTCTTCTTTCACCCTAATTTCAAAGCTAGTCTCACTCTGAATTTTGAAGCAAAACTATCTCGACTCCTCATAAGCTTTTTCATTCATTCATAATTAGTAATGGACAAATACCGATAAGGCGAAGCTATCAATTCCCTCGAAAAATATAACCTGAACTTTCCCAAGAAGCTCAAGAGCTTATGAAGCCTGTATATGAAGACTTGACAAAGGACGAACTGTTAAAAAAATGCCTAGGCGGTCATACTCAAAATAAAAACTATATTTTGAAAAAGTGCGTGTGAACAATTGCACCCAGGTTTTAATCATTAAAATTGGACCTGCAGCAGTGCAGTACGCAGCACAGCGTGACGATCTGCTTGTAGTTACGGCCCAACGCCGCAGCTCTGAAACCTTCCAGAAAGCTCGTGGATGTCTAAGAGATGCTAGAACAGAAAAAATGGATTGTACGGAGAATCCGAAGGTATTTTTTATGGAGCTGGCGTCGCTGATAAAAGGTTATAATAATTGTTCATAATTCATTAATAAAACAAGCCGTGAGGTGCGACCCATGAGGTCCACACGGTCAACTTCCCAGTAATATCTACATAGATATTAAAAATATTAAACACAATAAAAATTATGGAAATAATACTACTTTAAATAATAAAAATTTACCTCATAAAAGTTATTGGAATGACTTAATATTAATCGTCACATCGACGCGAGCATTAATTGATTACGTAAGGATTTTGGTGCATTGATTTTTTGAAAATCACGCGGATTCATATCGATGCTTGAAGGACAAAAGAGCGCTAGCAAAAATTTAAGAAGTTTTTTTATTACGCCCACTGAAGATATTTTGTCGCGTGATGAGCATTTTGAATAGTTGCTGTCAAAATTGCCAGCACTTCGGCATAATCACTGAATTTGTATTTTTTCACGATTTTACATCAATGAGACTAATAATTATTTCTTAATTTCTGTTGCTTTTGAAAAACATTATATATGCAGTCAAAAATAGGTTCAATTGCATGTAAAAAGTAAAATGTATGTATTACAAATGATGAAGGAAGTAATTGAAATCTTACGAATACTAAAGAACAAAACCCCTAAAAACTGCATTTTTTTAATGAAAGCTTTTTACGACATTTGATCTTGGAAAGTGTTGACTACAAAACATTTTACCTAGTGAATGGTGTGATGGTTGATTACCACAATTGCAGATTTGATATGTATTGGTTTTCAAAATTTAAGCAGTTTTTTCATTAAAGTTAAAACATGGTGCCATGAAGACTATTGAAAATCTGCTCAAATTTGCAAATATTAAGGGGTTATACCTTCGTAAACGACGCTAGGAGAGCTTCTGTTTACTCGATCGACTACACGCTGCATTTGAGGTTAAAGTACTATGTTTTGATTGATATTTTTACTGTTGTTTTGTATAAAAAAGTGTTAGAAATGAGTAGTAAACTGTACAGTGGCCGTAAAGGCAGTAAAGCAAGTAGTTCATCGCAGAAGCGCAGCAAGACCAGCAACAGGCGCCCGCTTAATCGCCATTCGTTTGAGACTCATAAGGATTGACTGCAGGACCTAATTTTTACAATTTCTGCTTAGAAACAGACGCCGAGCGAGTAAAGGCTGCTGAGCGCTCAATTTCCGACGTTGTAAAAGAGGCGAGACGCGGCCTTTTAGCATCAAGAAAGGACGAGGAGGAGAAATCCACGGGCTTGGAAGGCCAACTGTATGGTGCTGGGATAGCAGAGTAAAGGTTAAAAAATTTGTATATAGTAAAATTTTGAAAATTCACAACTTTATAAGGTTTTGAAACTTCAAACGCGTTTATCTCGAAAGTGTATTTTTGAAATTTGCCGGAAACGAAACTCTTTCAGTTTTCATCCGAATGACTTCCCGTTATAACTGTAGCTTTTTGATATGATTATCTAGTGAAGTACACACGATTTTAGCGATTGGTTTTGTTTAAAAAAAGTTATAAACAATTGAATTCATTTTTTTGAATCGAAAATGCAGTTTTTTTGTTTAATGTTCGCCATTTTGCGAAAAATATTAAACCATTATCGTGTGTACTTCACTAGCAAAATTTATGGAGTTTATGGAAAAAAAATTTATTGTTCCAGATGCAGATGGGGCTGAGAAACTTGTCCGGCCGCGGAACGTCTTTTGTAAATACTAACGACTTTGACGTGCACTACAGCCGCCATTTTGTACTAAATTTAAAATAAAAAATTTTTTTGCACTCCCGAAAAGGTGCCCTTTATATTGATATATTATTTATAAAAGCTTTTTTCAAAATCCTTGAAAAAAGGCTTGTTTTTTTAGCCTTCACATAGGTATAACCCCTTAATAAACTTTGATTGACTTTACTACAATGTCTTTAGAATAAGAAATTTAAGGTATAATCATTCGTATGAACCCTTTTTACATGGTGACTTTGAATAATTTTTTTATTTAATTTTTCTTCATCATGAGAATTTTTTTTGCTGGTTTCTCTACAAAAATTTATAAATTCTATACACATTTATTATTACGATGTGCAAACCAAGTTAAAAATGAATTTTTTTATGAAAAAACACTACTTTTCCACATTTTTTTATTAAATTAAAACAGCCGTTTTAACGATTTCTTTTATAATATAAAAACATCATGATAATGTTAATACGCGTCGATTGGCATCTTAATGATGCAAAGATTATATTTGGTTCTCGAGATATAATAAATGACGTAAATGACCCTGAAGCCTAATGATTTTTTATTTTCAATTTAATTTTTTTTGTAATCATGAAAAAAAATATTTGCTGGTTTTTTTACAAGAACTGTTTGGAGTATATAAATTATATAAACATTGATTACTTCATTAAAACTGAAAGGCTGTGTTTCCATTACGAGATTTATATGTTCACTTAACTTGCTCGAAAACAATATTGTTTCGAAAGCCACTTGCTTTCGTCTTCAGTTCGAAGGACAGGTCTGTCCTGTTAAGTGAAAATATAAATCTCGTAATGGAAACACAGCGTTTCAATTTTAATAAATTTCGACGAGAAAACGACCGTTCAAAAAAGTTAGATTGATTACTTCGGTTTGAAAATCAGGTTAAAAATTTGTTGTTTTTGAAAGAAATCCTAATTTTTTGCACTTTTTTTAAAAAAATTAAAAAACGGCTCCAAGAATTTTTTTAAAAACTTGATAGAAACACAGAAATGTCAATACGCATCGATTGACACCTTGATCAAGCAAATCGTACGTTTGGTTCGCGAGATATAACGCACGACCGAAATGACTTTCAAAGGGTCAAAACAACAAACCCCCCCCCCCCCCCCGACCGAAGTGTCCCAAAAACTAATGAGTTCTTAAGATTGCAAAGACGCTTCGATTGACACCGTAACGAAGTCGATACGACTTTGTTTACGTGAGCTATGCTCGTTGAAAAAACTGTCCCCGAACGTACGTATGCACGTCCACACACACACATACATCTCTTTTTCTAAAATCTATTTAAATATACTCTAAACACTTCAAAACGTAAAGAAAAGCCGAAAATTTCAATTTCGATTTTCGAGGCGATTACAAGAACTTCCCATATATTGAGAAGTTAATGAAGTTTCAACGCGTTTTTCTCAAAACCAATTTTTTTCAATGTCCAAGTGATTTCTCCGTAACTAATCGACCGATATTTCTGAAAATTTAACCACTTATTCGTTACATGTGTGGGCATGGTTAAATTTAATCAATATCTGAGTTTTTTCTATTTATTTTAAATGCAAAATCATTTTAAAAAATGGAATTTTCGATAAATTTTTTTCAAAGCACCACTATGCCACGCGGTAATATAGATGTTGCTTCCCCTTCCAAAGATAGGAGAAGAGAGTGTTTGGCAGATTTTGCACGATTCTGGCAAAGAACATTATGCCTTTGCTTAAGCGAATAAGAGTAAGAAAAAGGTAAAAAATCTGGATGCCTATGTCAGATTTGAAAAATACAAGATATTAATGGAAAAAGGGGATATAATGCCCTTCTCATGTGCGATTGCTCAAAAGGATGTCATCTTAAAATGTGCCACAGAAAGACTGTAAATTCTGCCAAAACTAAATGAAGACTACAAAATATATTCTATGCGAATGTGACACGATATTTTATAAAAGACTGCGACACCTACATGGTTAAAAGTTTCGAAGCCCTAAAATAAACAGCGAAATCAACCAGATTCTATAAGTCACTCAATCTTTAACAGTGAGAAGTCAAACAAAATAGATTTACGTAGATCGCATTGCTGACACCAATCGCTTCTACTTCAAGACCATTACATCAACTATTTTAGTCCTAACTGTCTCGAACAAAAAAAAACACTGACCAAAAGTCCAAAAAACCGAACAGATTTCACATTCGATCATTTCGTTTTTGTGAAGAACGTCTAGACTTTGGAATCATCCAAACAAACCATGTTCTTGTCAACAATATTCAATGATGTAAGCAACTCATTATCTTATCTAAGTATTTGCAACAGAAACAACAAAATTGTACGAAAAGGTTGTTTCAAAGGTACTTTTCACTTAATCCACTCTCGCGCGCATTATTTATGTGATGTTTATTAGGTCCTTATCACTTTCATAAGCTCCATCCCAGATATGGCATTCCAACACACATGTAAGTGCCAACCAGTGATTATCTGTAGAATTAGTCGAAATGTTCGATATACGACCAATTTATTTCAGCAGAAAGAATTGATTTATATTGTTGGCAATGGACGATGAACTCGTGTTATTGGAAAGATAACTACGTAGGTATGTTCGGGAAATAACGTTAAAGATACACGTATCGATATCATGTTCAATTAACAGGACAGCAGCGATAGGCAGCTGCAATAATTCTCACCTATTTATTTGGAAGTTCAGGTTTCTAGGGAATTTTTGATTGTTTGATGTAGACTAGCAGTAGACAAACCTCTTAATTATGCCCCTTGCCGTATCCTGACGGTATCATCAGTAGCAATTATCAGGTTGTAAAAAAACATAAATAGTGCGATGTACGATTAATTGAAAACAACACTTATTAAAAGAATTTGTTGACTTTGAAGCTGTCATTATTTTTTTACCGACAAATTCTTATTCCTTGTAGATACAAGCGAATCTAAACATGTAACCGAATTAAATGGATCAGATCAATTCTAATAATGTTTGGACTGGTAGGCAAAATATTTAAGCTATTCGAAAATGCTGATGTCAATTTCAAAGACTAATGGTCTAAATAGGTTTCATCATAGCGAAACACAGCTATTTTTATCACTTACAAAGTATGAAATTGTAATTAAGAATTTACATTTGAAGTCAGTAAAATGTACGTCTCGAATATTTCATATTTATTTAGTCTCGAGTCGACGGAACGATTGCTAAGTGTCATCCGAGAATTTTGTAGGCTAGAGGGTCTGTGTTTGCTGGTCAGTCAGCTAAGTTCGGCGGGAGTGCCTTTACAGTTAATTTTCCGTAGTTTTCGCCCAATCTCTTTCAATCACTGTAAAACGCCCGATTGCATAAAATTATCAAAAAATCCGAATCCAAATAAACCAAACTCAATCATCATAACAACGCAAGATTATACCTCCTGCGCCAATTTACCATTTCCTTCGTCCGCAATCCGATTTTATTATCGGAATACATACCAATCACGAGAGCGAAAATCGCACAGAAACATCCGGAATATATTCCGCAGAAAGAAAATTTATAAAACAAAAAGAACGCGCGAACAAACAAACTCTTCCGGTGGTCGCACAGCTCACTGGAACGATCGACACCAGTTGGGCTCGCCAGGCATTGATATTGCTTCCTGGGCCCACTTTACTATGTCCAACTGCGTGCACTACTGCATAATATGCACGGCTAAATCCTCCACCTATTATTCACCCAGTACCTCCTCAAACCGAGAAAAAGGGTGATGCGCAAGAAAATTTAGACAGGTTTAGTATGACTCCATTTTATACATTTCTAATATCTAATATCACATCATATACCAGGTGTATACATTTGAAATGTGGATCTTTTTAAACAAAACAAAACACAGAAAGTTTTTGCAAATGGAAAAAATGTTTTATTCAAAGTATGCGCCATTGCTTCCTATACATTATTCCCATCTTTGCGTTTCGGAAGCCCTCCATTGATCGTGCAATTTTTGGACATCGTCGTAAGAACTGAAGCGCTGCGCAGCAAGCGAGTGTCCCATCAATGAAAATAAGTAGTAATCGAAAGGCGCCAGGTCTGGTGATTAGGGCGGGATGAGCAAGACATCCCAGCCATTTGCAGAAATTGCTTCGTTGAACAGGGTCGCTGTGTGCACTGTAGCATTATCGTGGTAGAGAATCATTTTTTCGTGCCTCGTGCGCCATTTTGGTCGCTTCTCGAGCAACGCATGCTTCAAATTGATCCTTTTTATCGGTAACGTTGCGTGTTAACCGTTTCACCTGGTTGTTAAAGCTCATAGTACATGATTCTCTTCTGATCCCGCCAAACACAGAGCATTGTCTTCTTGGCGAAGCGATGTGTTCTTACTGTTGATGTGGACGGCTGGCTTGGATCAACCCATGATTTTTTGCGCTTGGGGTTCTCAAAGTATTTCCACTTCTCATCACCTATTACGATCCTATGCAAAAACGACTTCCTTTTGTACCTGGTGAGCAGAATACCGCAAGTGGTTTCCTGCTGTCTTTCCGTCAGCTCATGTGGCACCCATTTTCTGAACTTTAGAATCTTTCCCATGGCTTTCAAAGTAAGGAGATGCTTTTTTATGACACATGCCACTGTTCCGCGAGATGGATTTGTTTTTGAGTGTCATTTTTATCTTCAAAATTTTCGGTGGTTTTCCACGTTCCTAGTCACTCAAATCGAAATCACCACTCTTGAAGCGTTCAAACCATCGCTCACATGTGGCTTATGATGGAGCATGATCACCATAAGCTTGGTCAACCATTCGATGGCTTTCAGCAGCAGCTCTCTTCAGAAGAAAACAAAAAAGTAATGATCCCCACGATGGATCATTATTTGGCACAAAGTTCAACATGTTCACTACACGAAAATATATTGAGGCTTACTCGGAATTGTTTAAACGTCAAAAGTGTTTTGACAGGTAACGTGACAGAAACAAAATGGCGTAAGAGTTTTGAGTGCAAAACGCAAGTGTTTACAGCGCCATCTCTTGAAAAAATTCGCATTTCAAAGGTAATTGATTATTAAAAAATATTCACTTATGCTGCTTTTCTGAATTGGCTTCTAAAGGAGTTCGGTTTCGCGAAAAACACGCAAATTTCAAGTTTTTGTTTTTCTTTTAGTACCGACATTTTCTGTCAACTGTACGTAGGATTTTCGTCACATGTTATGAGTATGGGTACTTCAACTTATCGAAGTCGAATTTCTTAGGATCGTTTTGTGGTTTCACTTTGTGGTACCATAATTCAAGTTTTTTAGTAAAAAAAAATCCCAGGCACGAAGTTTCCCAAATTTACCTGTGAATTGATGAAAAAACCGACGATGGAAAGGTAAGGGAAAAACTAGGTCATTTTTATCAAAAAACATGAACGTTTTGATTACTTAAGGGACTTTTTCTAGAGCCTCTATTCGCTTAAATATTGAGCTAATCAATGATGTATAATAAGACACATTCCCGATTATTTTCAATGGTTATGCGAAACTCTACCATTTTGTTAGACGCCGGGCAAGCCTGATTACTGAACCCCCTTAAATGAATCCTGAATTTTTAATACAATTCTCTTGCAGTTAGAGTTAGTAATATTGCATTAATTCCATCTGAATTTTTTATTTACTAGGCGCATCAAACGTAGTTGTCTATTTCATTTTAAGATGGGCGCGGCTGAAAGTCTCTCGACATTATTTCAAAATTACCTGTATGTACTTAAGGTGGGTCATACTTCGAAACAATTTCCTTGAACTCAAAAAACCTTCGCCTAAAGTGAACAATACTTCAATTTCGTGTTCACACTACTGACCTGTCGGGCTTGAACTGACAATCGTCATCAAAGGCAACCGTTCGTGACGGCACGCAGACTTTTTACCAGCACGTACCGCTATCGCCACAGATGACCGGCGGTAATCGTTCCGATAACCCAGTGGAAGCGATCGTTCAATGATGGTTTTCTCACATAAACCTGCCATTTTCGTAGAAAACGAAAAAGATATTTTTATCATCCTTAAATCAATATCTTTAAAGTTCAACAGGTTGACTGCCACCATACATTCAAAATTTACTTCATAGCGAGGTACTATGAGTTTCGCCCAATGACCTTACCTGTTATTTATTTAAATATTGTTTGAAACGCTGAACGCCAGTGCCAATTTTCGTCATGAGTTTTATTATGGCATCGGCAAAAAAATCAACTTAGAGTTATTCCTAATCATTGTATGGTGGCACTCTACTAATCAGTGATTGAGGTCACCGATGTGACTCACGGCACAATGGTTATCATGTCATGAATACAACCAGTGGTACTCATGCCAGCAAATCTGTTTAATTTATTATTATGATAATAATTTTATTGGGAAAAGCTCAGTTTGAAACGTCCCTGATATAATCTGTCCGTCAAAATATTACCCACTTAATCATCAAAAATCGACAACCACCCAATCTGTTGTTTTCCCCAAAAAAGATTCGTCTATCAGAAAATCCAGATCCATCAAATAACGCGCTTGTACACTCGACACGGTCACTTCACCTAAATATTTCCTCAACGACAAGTTCAGGTCCAAAAATTAAAACAAAACAAAAACACCAAGTCAATTATCTACTTCATGATTGTACTGTAATCATAAAAGCCAATTGCATAATGCAGAGTCAAGATCACACGAGGAAATTGCAATATAAAAAGTGGGAAAAAATTATTAAATATTTTTTTCTCTTCTGCAAAATAAAAACAAATTTTATATGATTAGAGTTCAGAATGTTGTTACTAGGAAAATAAGTATTTTTCTATAAAAAAAATACTCGTAAGATTTTTGTCACGCGATATTCCATTAATGCTGAGCAAGCTTGGTGAATGATTAGCATACAAAACAAGTAAAAGATCGGTGGTGTTATCACTGACTTTGAAGTGTATTGTCTGGAATTTTTTTTTTTTCAAGAATTTATAAGTGTCATCATTTCGAAGTAGGAGCAATCTTAAACTGGTGATGTAGGAAATAAGCTGATTTCATGAAATGTAGTAAGTGTAATTTTTAATTCATTTAATTTTAAAGCGGCCTTAAACCCTTATAAACAATTCAAATTAGTTTCTCAAATAGATCAAGCATTTTAATCGCTTTATTAACATTTAAATGCTGACATTAAGCAAATTGTGGATGCAAAAACTTGCAAGGCTCAATTATCTCGGACTTATTACGACTCACATCAGTTTTGAATGTTTGAAACAATTTCGTTTATTAAAATTTAAATAATGAAATACGGTTTGATGATCACATTTAATGCATATTTAAGACTCGATTCTACCTTGTAATATCTTGAAAATTTCGAACGGCAAACGGATTAAGCCGAGAATAATTTTCTGCTTAGTTTATAGACGAACAATGTTTTAAACATCATATTCCGATATACAAAGCGTATTTTGTCTCTTGGCAACTTTTAAAGCATTTTAAAAAAAAATTAACAAAATTATAAATCTGTGTCAAATTATAAATAGTATTTTCTCAATACGTTATTAACTTTTTAAAGAAAATAATTGTCACAAAATTCCGTTCTTTAATATAGATGGAGTTTAAAATTTCACTTGTAGTAAAAAAACCTCTTTACATTCCAGAAAATACTGGTTGTTACCTTTTTAGAATTAATGATTTGATGAATCTTTTACTTCTGGTTTACACTAATAAAACCACATCTTATCAGCGTACAGAAACGCTATGTGGGTTTTACATGATTACCTGGTATAGATGACCTTAACACCACGACTGCTTAGGCACGGGTTGCGAGTAAAGCTCGCACCAAAACCCTTTAACGCGTTCTAGTCAGTAACCCACAAAAAAAGTATGAGCACTGCTCTTCCGATTTAGGTTCCCGTTTTATCCAGAGCGTGCCCAGACTCCTTTATATCTCTGATACAGATCAGGCATATCTAACATCCCTGCTGCTCCTGCTGTGTGGGTGGCAGCATCACTTCAAAACTCCAATATAGAAGGAGGGCTGAATAGCTACCGATTCCAAACTGTACTCATAATGCTAGCACCTGCTTTAGGTATGAACCACATCCACCAAGTTGCAACCAATAGGTTCTTTATTGACGCCGGCAGGGACAAGTCTATGGGGGCCCGGCTTCCTTGGTACCAGTTTACCTCTGGTAAGGTCTCGTGGTTGTGTAAGGACGCCCAATTCAATTGAGTTCCTTTCTCAAAACTCTGGATAATTTAATCCATTGCTGATTATATGCCTCATCCTATTCATCATACTACCTTTACTCAGACCTGTTGAAAGGATAACCCGAGAATCTGTCATAGCACTCCTCCTTTTCACTGACTGAAACAGTTCTACTAGTTGCCTTCGGTCCAGTACTAGGCATCTGCTGGTTGATATCTTCAGACACTGTTTCTACAATGTACAAGTTCGACTATTCGACTTTTCTGAAGATAAATGTGTATCCGTTTAAAAACGATTCAAAAAGTGACGGAAAATTTGTTTGCTTTTATTTTCTGTCAACATTTAAAAAATGTGCCAAACACTTTGCAGGAAAATTTCACATATTTGATTCGTGATATGAAATAGACCATGCTTTGTTCAAAGCTGTTTGCTTCAGTTAAGTTTTGCCTTATGTAGATCATGTTCAACATCCACCTATTTGCGCGCTGTTGAAAATGGTACAGTCGTCTTTTCCAAAAACCTTTGCCAACTTTGAAGAATTTCTGTTAGAAACGAACCGCCAAAATTTACAAACTTCAGAACGATAGTGTATTTCAGTTCATCCATTGCAAGGACACAGGGAAGTAAAAGCAT
The DNA here is from genome assembly GCA_963942545.1 of Oxycera nigricornis. Lineage (NCBI taxonomy): Eukaryota > Metazoa > Arthropoda > Insecta > Diptera > Stratiomyidae > Oxycera > Oxycera nigricornis. The sequence goes on along the minus strand of OZ012662.1, from coordinate 30,484,527 downwards.
GTTGAAGAACATTCTGATGAACGTGATCAGTTCAGAAAAATTATATTTTATCCGCGCATTTCAGCTAAGCAACCAGAGTTTGTGTGCAATGTATACATGGCTAAGTGTGAAGCTGGTTGCCATGTTATGCCAGCTTCCCACGACGTGTGAGAGCACCCGCCGCGGCGAATCCCATCACGCCAACTTGCCGTGCTAAGAGTATGGCTGGTAGTGGCACGTGCCAGCGTGTCATCCACTGCAAAGGCTAAGTGCGTTATAACAACACACTTTACTGTGTCTTTTTCATTCAGTCGTTTCGAACACACACCAAAGTGTGTTATTTAATCACATATTGATTGAATTAGTGGTCAAGAAAATTCGTATCAAGTGTAACAAGATAAAACTCATCACCCTGGATACTATCGGGTTAATATACTTCACATGACCATTAAGTCCACTTCATTAAAAGGTTGAGGTGCTTATGAATGTGGTCATGCTGAGATGGGGTTTTGAACCCATGGACGTACGAACCGAATCCTGGCATTCAATCTATGTATCCATGATGTTATCTACTTTTCCTCATGTTTTAGCATGCGTCATAACACGAAGTCGACGCTCATGGCGTTCAAAATCCTCAACAGATCAACTGTGGAATTATTCATCTACAACACACATGAATTGATGCAATATCACAAATTTAACTTTAGCTATTAATGACATTTTAAATGAAGCCGAATGGCTCACGAATGAAATGATACAATTTGCAAGCTTCTTTATCCATCGCAAACAAAAATCTATGTACCTGTCCAGAACGGACAGTTGACCAAATTCTCTGCGTCAACTTTACTGGGCTATAATAATGTAAAAGAAAAGAATGATATGATGTCCAAATCAATCAATTAAGATAAGCAATAGTTGGATCAGAGTTTTAGGACAAAACCCTACTCTACTACCTTCATGTGAAAACACCCGTAGTATATCAAGGCAGACTATCGACACGAGGAGTCTGTATGAACCTATTTAGCCAGAAATGAGCCTCATCTCTGAAAATGATTTGACGCTATAAATGCGGTTCAACTTCCAACTCATTCTCAGCCCATTCACCGAACGTACGACGCAAACTATGGTTCAGTGGCTTCGATTGTTGCACAAGTTGCATTTTATAGGGCTTAAGTCCGAAATCTTTCCTCAAAATTTTCCATGTAGAAGACGAGCAGAGAACGGCGTCAAATCGGTAAATTTGGGTCTTCAGTCACACTACCCTGTACAGTAGCAAAAGCTACTTTGGTACGCACAGTACGAGCTCGTGTTGGATGAACATTGGCCAATATAGTATACGTGAACGTAAATCTTTCCATCGTGGTGCGTCTAAGCTACTCAGTTGGAAGATTATGAGCACCATGAATTGGACGAAGTGCTCTATAATTTTGAAAATAAATTTCGACTATTTTGAGACATTGCTTGGGTGTAAATCTTTCCAAGGTAGTTTGCCAAAGTAAATTAAACATAATGTCAAATTGACAGCGAAATTTGACAGTTACAATGACAGATATCCCTATCGGAAGTTTTATATCTTGAAAAAACTACCTCTATATGTTGGCTGTTATGCATTTAATGAATTAAGTAATTTTATGACACATTGTAAGTTTATTTGACTATTAAGAAAATTTGCTTCGTTAAGAAAAGCTACTTAATTTGAAATTTCATGAGGTAAAAGAGCCATCTGACTTTAACTGTTGCAATGCCATCTGTGTGTCAAGCGGTTGATGGATATACATTTTAACTTGTCAATTTATCAAATGGGGATTGACTTGGGGACAATTTTGAGGGGGAAAGTAAAAGAAACTTACAATAGCAATGTTTTTGACATGTAAGTAAATTTTTTCGAAAGTTTTATTAACTGAAAGAACAATTTAACTTTCAGACACAATAAAATACTTGTAAAATGATGGCTCAACTGTCAGATAATATGAAGTATCAGTACTGGGACATTATTACATTAGACCATGCTTCATAATGAAGTCTAACTTCATAATTAAGTACAATATAACACTATTATATGACATCACAAGAAGGCATCAATGTTGCTGGTTTTCCTGTGCTTAAACCATACATTTTGATAATAATAAGATAATGGTAAACACAAAAAGTTCAACAGTGTTTCAATTTTGCATTCTAAGTGGCCAGCGGTTGAACTACAAACATGCATTTCATCATATTTGCATAGCGACCAAAATCAAGCTCAATTTGATATACCGCGCTGTCATCTAACAAATTCAATAAAATTTATTTTGTTGATTAACTTGCAATGCCAATGTCAACCGAGTTATATAAAGCAACGATTAAATGAAGTGTGACGTGAATTATTAAGCTGTGATAAGACTTTTGTATGCAATTTTCACATATATTTCAACTGTACCCAGTATACTATTATATATGAGAAGTGATTCAACTACAAACATATTCCACTATCGGTCAATCTGAATAGGTCAGCTTCCGATCAGCAGTAAATACTTTTTGCCGTATTTCATTGAACTTTAATATGTTAAAACCTTCAACCAACTGTAACTGCACCAACGATTTTCTGTTGTAAAACTTTCGCAACTATCCAATTAATTTTTATTAAAAAAAATAATACCAACAACCAAACATTGTTCATTGAAAAATAAAAGTTTACCAATAGAAGAGAGTGTACATGTATGCAAAGGTATGCACATCGTACAGCATCTAATTCACATCTTTGTCGGATTGATAGATACTTTGGTTACCTCATCCATAATTTAAGCACTGGCGATTTAGTGCTGTTTTCAATTAGTCGAAAAAGAAACCAGTTTGCGAAAGAAAACTCGCGTGATGTTCAACCAAAGTGCATGTAAGCTAGACAACGATGGTTTTTACGTATAAAATTTTTCTTATTACCAAGCCATAGCAATAAAATTTCACCAGAAATGTGATTTTTTTTTACTTATTTTGCACACTCTTTGATTTTTTGACGAATCAAAGAAAAATTCAAAATACCGATGGCGATGAACTTTTGTTGGTTAATAATTGCAAGATTATTTATAGAGATATGAGTTCACCGTAATTTCCTGGTGGATTTTAATGGAAATATAATCAAAAGATATTTATTGGCGAAAAAATTAATTTTTTCCATTAAATTTGAGATGTCATTAACTAATAATTTGCTTTGATCTCTTAATGAGCTAATTGTATTTCAATTTTACTCTATATTTAATGATTTATTTAATATTTCCATTTGAATGATGTTCTGCCGGCGTAAAAGTCATATAGACGCTTTATATAAAAATCCATTGACATCATTAAAAAAAATTGTGGAATATTTTACCAATATTTTTTCAGAAAGTTAATTTTTGCATTCAATTTTTGTTGTAGTTCACTTTTTCGAGGAATTTCAGCCGAATGACACTACAGTTGCATGTTGCCAATTGTAATTAGAGTGTCTACATTCAACCCGAACAGTAATAATCAGAAGATCTTCAAGGACCAACTCTCGAACTTAGAGACATTTTAATGAATTTATAGTTCGCATTGCTATATGGCGCCATTCTGTTGAAACTATAATGAGACTGAGCTCTAAAACATTTTGTTTTGATTACATTGTACTAAGGGTACACTTCAATCTGAAACACACCCACTAGACATCCTAAATCACTCATTATGACGATCAGACGTAAAGATATATTTAGATCGAGCATGCACAATTACCACGTTCCACGTACTGCACTGTTCATCGTAATGCTCTAAATAATTCATGTGTGGTCATCGTCTAGACGAATATGAAAGGATCATTTATGACCTCATAAAAATTGAATCATAAAAACCACGACTATCCGTGGGAACGAGATTCGTTTAAGAAATTAATTAATTTTGGTCACACATAATGCGACCCTTATGCATGGGTATATTGATATCTGATACTTAACATAGAGTTACATCCCTACTTTTAATTTTAGAGTAAGATTTCTGTACATAGATTTTAGAATAAAAGAGCTGTAGATACAGAAATAAAATTAGAGTCAATTTGGAAATCATACTGCCAGATTCGGCAAGTGTTTCAATACAGACTACTCTCCTGCCATATTCGGCAGTACCAGTCTTGATAGGTTTTAGAAATATAGATATTTCGCGTGCCATCGGCATCGGCATGAGCAAGAACGTGAAGGTAGTATTGCTGAATAATAGTTTGACCCTAAGGAACCCAGTCAAAGTACAAAATCTCAGAAATATCGAAAAAAACAGTGATGATTGCTTTGAATTTTGATTTGCTCGTTCCAGCTTTTTTGGCTTTCGGTGAAGTAAGGCTGTTGCAGTGCATCTTTTGGCGCTTCGTTTCAGAATCATAACTAGAAAACCACGTTTGGGTCATTTTCAATAACGTTCAAAGTGCCAGTACAAATGTTTTTGCGACCTTTTGTTGTTCAAACGTGAGAATTTTAGGCACCATTTTGGCACACACTTCTCACATGTTGCAATTGTTATGTAAAATTTGCCGTGGGCATTCTTTGTAAATTTCTACAGCTTCAGCAATGGCATGAATACTTGAGCGACGGTCAGATCGAATCAGATTACCGATTTTTTCAATATTGCCATCCGTTTTTAACGTAAAAGGGCGACACGGCCATGAATCATTTTCAACGTGTTCTCGGCCATCTTGAAAACGCTTGAACCACTCAAAAACACGTGCTTTTGATAAACATTCATTGCCATACACTTCTTTCAATAACTTATAAGTTTCAGTAGCGGTTTTTTCAAGTTTAAAGTGAAATTTCATTTCTGTAGCAGCATCAGTCTCGTTATTTATTAATCACACCTCGTATGTCGCCCAATTCAAGACCAACCAAGCTTATCGGCTTTACAAATCCAAAAGCGCTCCGAAAAACTATACTGCCTTTTCAAAACAACGTATGTACTTCAGCCAAACTGGAAATTAAAATAGCTATGCGTAACTACTTTGCTAACGTTGGAAATTCGAAGCATTTTAACCAAACAAAGCCGTTTTAGTCTTATGTCAATTCGTTTACTATTCCTTATACATACTATTTTCTGGGACGGTAAACAAGGCTCGACTCCTGAAAAATTCTACGAGATATTTGCTCAGCTTTTTTCGTCAATATATCCTGCCACCACTCTCCCAAATTCTTTTGATTTTTGCTTTCCACCTATTCCTGATCTATCTCCACTATAAAATTCAAACCCAGATCAATTCTTTAGATTCCAGCGTAAGCTCCGGGCCAGACGAACTTCCTAATATATTCACTAAATCCTTATCCTCCTCATTACGCATTCTACTATCTTATATTTTCAATGCTAGTTTATTGCAAGCTTTTAATAGTAGACTGTCCCCATACCAAATAGATTTGTTCCAAGCCGTTACGAATCTCCTTGAGCTCACCGAAATTGTCGCAAACGCTGTCGACAGTCGTACAAAAGTTGATGTAGTGTACACTGACTTCAGTAAGGCATTTGATACTGTCAACCTTAATGTTCTACTTCAGAAGCTAGTTCACTTTGGCCTATTTGGACCATTACTCTCCACTTGTGTCCTACATCAGTTCTCGTTTATGCCGTGTTAGTCTATGTGGAGCACATTCTTCTCTCTTGCATCCAACCTCTGGCGTTCCTCAGGGGTCTATTCTAGGCCATCTTCTTTTCTTACTCTATATAAATGACCTTCCCTCTGTCGTAGCGTCTCAGTGTCTTCTGTATGGTGATGACTTAAAAATTTACCGCATTATTCACTCAGAAGAGGATTGTATTGCTCTCCAAAGGGGTCTAGGCCCATCTTTGAATATTGCCCGCAAGTATGGTCACCACACTATCAATATTTGGATTCTATGATTGAATCAGTACAACACAAATTCACGCGTTTCCTCATCTTTAAACTTAATATTACATATATGCCATATGAAGAGCGACTTTCCTTGCTACAACTTTCTACTTTGCACTCCCTTGTCTTCTGTTTCGGCTTCACCACCATTAATTAAACTCTAACCTCTCTGATTGGTTTGGTATTTTAGAACGCCCTGTCAGATCTGACATCATATTTACAGTTCCATATGCTAGGACTGAGACTTTGTACCCGCCGATGTTGCGGCTCCCCTGAAACCACAATATTCTGCAACTTGGTCCGTTTCCGCATTCACTCTACATTTATAAGCAGAATGTAAAGTGTACATTATCTAATGAGTTTTACTATGCTATGCATTTCTTTTCTTGTCTTGTAAGTGGACTATGTTAGTCTAGAAGACAATTTCTTAGAAAATAAATAAATTACCACTCTTGTTTCGAACAAATAATAGTCTGACAACAATGTTCATTGATCATAAAGTGAGCTTCTGCCTGATTTTATAAAGAAAGGCGAATGAAGCTTTAGTGTTAGTCGCATGGTGCATTATTTATGTCTAAGGAAGCTTCTAAATTTTTTTTTAAATTTCTCTCACTCCAATCTACGCAAAATTTGTCACACAGTATGCGGACAAGCGTCCAAATATTTATAGTAACTAGTTTCCTCTCTTCATATGCAGTAGCGAATTATACTGCACTACGCATATCGATATGATTTGTTCAGAAAACTTATAGTCGAAAACATGTTCACCGTTCGACAGGTACCTTCCTCCGATGGATGATTAATTGCATCGTAAAACTCACGAAATAGTCTATAAAGAGACACACATGACTGATCGATTTTCAAATAAAATTCCGATAATTGTTAAACGTTCCTCAAGTCTGCGTCTACCCAAGGTGAATTGGCATTCTATCCATAAAATAATGGTAAACAGAGTGGTCATTACGATAGCTTTGAATGACAAGTAAACCTATCGGAAGTTCTATCTGGGCTTAAAAATATCCTTTATGTAAATGCACCACAAATGTAAATTTGTCGGTTTGCCACTTATAGCGGCCGATCAAGGTTAAAAAAGAAAATTCTACTCGAACCGAAAATTATTAAAAGCTATGACCCAAAGAACAGTAGACACCTAGTATTAGTGACTTTATTTGTCGATATTCAAACCACTTCCCTCAGCTTGATAAAGTGCAGTGAAGATTAAAATTATCTTATTGAATGAATTTTAGGAAGTAACATTCAGCATGAAAGAAAAGCAAACATTATTGTTACTAAATAAGGTAATTGTAGGCAAGATTTGTTGGATAGCGCCCGCGCCAGAGCAAAAGCGAAGTCAAGAATTCAATTAATTGAAATCAAGAATCCAGTAATTTATCAAAAGATAGGAAACTAAGGACGATGAAGTCATCACAATTGGACGTATATATACAATATAAATACAAATACAATTAATTTATAAATGATGCCAGTAACGAAGAAAATAATGTTGAAACTAAACTAGCGATAGAAATGGGACGGCGAAAAACTGTCGACCGATCTTAAAGTGGCGTGCAGAGGGAGCAGTCGCTTAAAAACATGCACTGTATCGCAACAAGAAGACGAGTTCGCAAACGTATCACAATTTGACTTGGTCATCACCGCAACAGCCACAAGTTCCATAAGCCTGGAGCTTCTGTATCCACAAAAAGGTCAAGTCATCGGGCAGTCGCGGAATAAACTCCGCCAACACTTCGAAGAAAAAAGGGGAAACCCGGAAACCTATCCATAATCGTCCAATCGACTCCTTCGAGACGGATCTGCAATATTGCTTCTTGAACATTCAGCGTTGCGCATGCCAGATCCATTGACGACAGTACGGACAACAATTTTATCAACACAACGATTGAAATAGGCGGGGACGGAATCGCTTAACAATTCCTGGCTTTACAATTTCTGGCGGGCAACGAATCATCGATTCAAACAATATAAACATAAAAGGTGTCAGCTGTAATTATCACTCGCTTATTCACCAATCGAGAAAGTTGCATCGCGACGAAGTCATATGTGCCCGAATGGAAAATTCCGACCACAACTCAAAACTTGAATAAATACGTTACTTTGGAAGTGAAAAAAGGGGTGACTGATACGGTTCGTCCCTCTTGGGTTGTGGAAAATCCACGGGCACAGGTGAGTGAAAAACATGTGCGCTCATAGAGAAATCAATTGTTTTTTCTGTCATTTCTTGTTGAGCTTCGGAAAAGTTACGGTCAAGATGGAAGGTTGACATTTCTTTCAAGATGGTGAACAAAGCCCTTTGATATTCGACGGCGGGAACGGTTACAGATATCTTCTTTGATGCCATGAGAAGATTAACGGCAGGTGTCGGCTTTTAGTGTGGTGAATGGCTACGTGACTTCGGAGCAGTCACAGCAAAAGAATAAGCATAAGGTGCTCCGCCGTCGAGCGAATAGTTAGAAAAAGAAGAGTGTAAAAGTTTTAGTAGTAATTTCTTTTGCCAATGCTATAAGCGTAAAGTTAAGTTAAGTGTTGTTATCGTATTTCCTTTTATTCGATTCTCTTTTTATTCTGGACATTTTTCCGTGTTAGTACCGGCTACTTGGGGAGCCCTTCGAGAGAATTAATCTTTCATACTAAGGATTCAAGGCCCTGAACCCTTTCCCATTTGAAGTTCCGTGCCCAAATAGTCTCGGCGCACAATCTTTTTGCGTCCAAAACAAAAATTACCCTGCGATGAGGCCTTCGCCAAATAAGGTTACCCTACGCGTGACCTGTTCAAGCTTCGATGCGAAAAGTGTGCGCGACAATGAATCTCATTTAATTTATATTTGAGCTGAGACTAATTAAATATGCAACAATCAAATTCTAATGCCAATCGGCATGATCGAATGATTCTAAAATTGTCGAAATGGCTAAATTGTTTTCCGTATTTATTGTGAAACATTGTGTTAATGGCTTTTAAATGAATACTGGAAGTGGAGCGTTTTGTGCCCTGTAAACTTTCCATTCAAACTGAATCTCACATAGTACAGAAGCATGCTAGTTGTTTCTCCTGAATCTATCCAATCAATCTTCAATGTTCAATCGCCTGCATGCCTATATGATGGAAGTGCACTCGCAGTACAATCAAAACTCATTCAGATAATGATGATTCAACAACTGGTGATCGGTGCCAATGACTATACCCAATGGAAATAAAGCAACACTTATTATTCCAATCGTGTCGAATATCGCGCTGAGGTCAGTGCCAATGTTTGGTATGTAACTTTAATGAGCGTTCATGCAACCATCAACTGTGAATGAGGATTGATTTTGGATTTTGTACCTCTTTCAATCGAAATGTATTTTTCATTGAACCGAATTACACGCACATGTCGCTGATTTAAATCTTAGCTGCTCTTCATTAACGTTTCCCATTCGGCAAATGGGGTCAAGCATCTATCGTAAGACGAAAACAGCTGAACAATGCACAACTAGACCTTTTATTTGATGCCAAGTTCGAAAGGAGAAAACTAGTTTCCAATAAAAGAGCGATTTTAGAGGGGCACTACGTATGGACAGATAATTACTTCGTGTAGACTTGGGATGTTACCGACCTGATCCCATGTAACTTTCCAAAAAAATTCATCTATGTTGATCTGAAATGTTCATTCCAACTTATCTTTGAAAGCTAGTGCATTCAAAAACATTTTTGTCTCCCACACTTTCTCATATTTATGAACAAAATTTCAAATAAATTTTAATAGTGTAGAAATTGGTCTAAGGAATGTCGAAAATTTTTGTATTTCCTTTTAAGGTTATGGTGCTGATCTTTCGCCATTTCATATTTTTTTGGATGCAGAAATGTCTTTAAAAAAGTGTGTGTCAACGTTTTCCGACGTAAAATTATAATTTTCCAATCGAACAAAATACGCATTCATGACTTCATGACAAAAGTTTGTAACAAAATTTTATTGTAATTTTAAATAATTTCGTGTAGTTGCAACGTCTGAAAAAAATCAATTGTCTCAACTTTAAAAAGGCAAGATACGTTTTTTTCGCGTTACGACGATGTGGAAAAACATGACACGATATATTCAACGGTAGGGATCCAATGGGGGTTGTAAGATAAATAATTTCGATGAAGCCACATTTTTGGACAGTCGCCCTTAAAGTTGCACCCGTATGGATCGGGGCATTGCCATGAAGCAATCGAACATCTCGATTAATTTTTCTTTGTCTTTGGGCTACAATTTTTTGTCCTAGCTGCCCCAAAAATATGCAGTAATATTTTACGTTAACGGGAATATTTTGTTCTTTGAAGTCTTTTAATAAAATTCCTTCGCAGTCTCAAAATATTATAGCCAGAATTTTTTTAGTGTTTTGGTGATCTTTGCTTTTTACCGCTGATCCTCCTTTCCTGTGCCTCTCCATTAAATTTTGGATGTGGAAGCATGGTGAAGGATGATAGCTTCATTTTCCGTCTAATGGATTGAATAACCCTTTTTTTTCCGTCCGGCAAAGCCCTGAAAACTCATCAGAACATTCAATGCGATATTCATTTTGAACTGTGCCGAAAATTAGAAGCACCCACCTTGCACATTTGTGATTTTTAAATGTTATGGACATGGGAGGATTCCGGGAACGATTTATTTGCAAATGTCTTTTTATATTGCTATTTCTTTTGTTTAAATCGGCGATCAAATAGTTCGTACGATATATTCCACAGACTTAATATTGTCTGGAATGATGATCGCTATAGGATCTCCCTAACGTGAATCTTTTTCTAACGATTCTCGTCTCCAAAGAAACAGTTTCGGGCAACTTTTATCGTTGCATGTGACGCACAAAAATCGCCGTGAACAGCAAATCATTCTTTCTTCAATTTGTGTTGGACTCAACCCCTATTTCGTCACGAACTTTATTACGGCGCGATAATTGAATTTTGAAGTTTTTCAAAATTACTTGACTATTTTTTACATTGATGACAAGTACAATTTTAAATATAATGCAGCGAGTTGAGACAAATTGAAATACTTGTTGGTACTTGTGTCTCACTCATAAAATGAAAAAAAAATCCTCTGTATATTACATGATATATACAGTACATCACTGCGTATGTGTCAAATGATGATCCAAATCAAACTAGAACTATCCAGCGGTAGTAATGCACATAGCAAAGTTGATTGCTCACATAGTTTTTTCAAAGCCCCCTTCTCTAGGTGCTTTTAAAACTTATACAAAAGCATGTAATTCCGTTCCAGGTTTTGATCAAAATCAAAAATCTTCTATTAAAAATCGATATCAATTTACAGTCTAAGAAATGCTGATGCAGTACGGAGCAAAAGCACATGAGGATTGTAGGGCGTTTTATGTGCTTTTTGAGCATTTTGATCATGTGGCTAGATCGAAACCCATTCAAAAATTGCAGCACTTGATTAAAAGAGAGAGGTTTTTTAGAATAAGTCCAAAAATAAGCCATGATTCGCGCTTAGAACGTGACTTGGAAGACTAATTGAAGGATGTACTCAACTAGTGTCAAATCTTGTCAAAAAAGACTTATGAAAATACAGAAAACAACACAGATCGAACAGTAGCTTAGTATGTGTCTGTTAAATTATGAGTTGTGAGGAAAAATGATTTGAAAATGTTTGAATTTTTAAAATCGGACCCTTAGATTTCATAAAAAATGGATTCATTCAAATAAGCGTTTACCCAGCAATCTATTTACTTCAACAAGGTGCATTCTCCTTTTAAAAAACTGCACTTTACTCTTATTTAAAATACGATAGAAAGCATTACTATTTTTTTTGTGCGCCCGGCGAGTGAGATTCTCATTTCCCGGTCAACTTGAATCTTTTTCCAGGATTTGTCTCAAAAAATTATGTGAAATAGTCTTAAGTTTTTTAAGCTTGCTCTTATTCATTGAATCGTTCAATCAGGGTTTTTGATGTCTCACTGCTTTAAATTTCTGTATTTGATAGGCGGAGCTTCAAAGATTTATTTTTTTATTTTTTTCAAAACTATTACTCTACAGGTTCGTTCGCTAAGCTATTCAATAATCATATCGTTTCATGAAATCTAAAGCATAAGGCATTTAAAAAATGTTATATACATTTCAACTTAGCTTAAGTGAATTATGGGAAACAAGTTAATATTAAAAAAAAGGTTGGATGGATTAATAGAACTACGACACAGAAAATTTAATCTTCAGCATTTTTAATGGCTTTATATTTTAATATTGGATGCCTAGAAATGCTACTCCTGCACTTATCTCCCGTTACAAACTGCAACTGATTCTCATCAATAAAGATCCATATTTACACTACAGTAGTCAAACAGAAAATATAAAATCTATTAGCAATAACTTAACCGGTGCTGCGTAGTCTAAAGTCGCAATTATTTGTAAATGAATTGTAAACATTCAGAATTCATTTACGATCGTGGCAACGTGTCATCACTTTTAAATGGAAATCGATACCCTTGCAAAAATTCCATTAGTAATTTCTTTAGTTCTGTTGAACATTTAGATAGAATAATTAGAAATTCACTTAGAAACTTACATAGTTAAAAAGGCCACTCATGTGTGTTGCAGAATGGTATCCGCAATAGAAAAGTTTTTAAAAAAAACTTTCATTATTATGTATGCGCAGGTTTTTTTACAAGTGGCTCTCCAATACTAATTCGATTAATTTGCAATATCAAAGGACAAGTGATGACTTTTTACGTCCAAAAATTTAATATAAGTCACAAGATGAGGTACATTCCCTCTAATAATACAACAGAATGAGTTTAATTAAGATTAAAAATCTATTTCCTAGATCAAGATGAATAATTTTGATTGGAGTATTGGTGCTACAAAGAATATTTCGAAGCCATCTAAGTAGTTACATTTATTTATCATCCGTGGAACTCTGAATCACTCCATGCGGTTTTGTGTTCGTGGTTTCCTTAAACGATATTTTTGATCACTGATAACCTGATTTATATCCTTTTAACCCTGATGGTATTTGACTCTCGTAGATATGTGATCGGATCGTTTGTTCGATGGATATCATATCAAATTTTGAGCAGAATTTTTTGTAGATACCCGTTTTTCCGCTTATCTAGAATCTTTGTAACAATTTGAATTTCTGACTAGTTATTGTTATGTCAGTATTAGACTGCGATTGAATGCTGTTTATGTGCCCACTAAGTAGGCAAATAAATATAGGGTGTTCATTTTCGAGGTATATAACTTTTCAAACAAATAAAACACATAAATTTTTGAAATGACATTTTTTTACCTTATTAACTCGCAAATTTTATGTAATTTAGTGTCGCTTAGGAAGGCCATCCTGTCGATCTAGTTTCGCACCACATTTTTCAACATAGGTGACCTTATTTCGAATCGAATGTTAGCTTCCAAGTCATCACTAGTTGCTGGTTTATCAGCATAAACAAGTGACATGACGAACTCCCACAAAAAGTAGTCCAATGGAGTCAAATCACATGATCTGGGCGGCCAGTTCACAGGTCCATTTCTTGAAATAATCCGTTCACCAAATGTTCGGCTCGGTAATGGTTTTACGTGCTGTATGACGTGTTTCGCCATCGTGTTGCAACCATTTGTCCTTCAGATGAGTTGCATTTATGCTATGCTATTTATGCTAAAATGACAATACAGGCGACCAGACGTTTCCATGATATAGCCATGTTGTTTTGACCCTTTGAATGTCAATTCTGTCATGCGCGATATGTCGCGAACCAAACATACGATTTGCATCGTTAAGGCGTCAATCGACGCGAATTAACAGTTGTGTGATTCTATCAAGTTTTTAAAAACATTGTTCGAGCCGTTTTTTAATTTATTAAAAAAGTGCAAAAAATTTCATAAACAATAAATTTTTAACCTGATTTGCAAAACACAGTAATCAATGTTTATAAAATTTATATACTCTAAACAGTTTTTGTAAAAGAAACAAGCATAACTTTTTCTCATGTTTACAAAAAAAATTAAATTAAAAATTAAAAATCATAAAACGTCATCATGCCCTTCAAGGTCATTTATGTCATTCACTATATTCCACGACACAAATATAATATTTGCATTGTCAATCGACGTATATTAACATTTTTGTGATGTTTTTCAACTTTATAAAAAAACGGTTTTTTTTCACAAAAAATATTTTTTTAACTTGATTTGCACAACACAGTAATAAATGTTTATAAAATTTATAAACCCGTATCAGTTTTAAACTAAACTGGTAAGAAACGTAGGAGCGTAGGTCGTAGGAGCCATGCTCCCATCAACAAAATCCGCAGCCGCCCAGCACAATTTTAGAGTTTTAGCAAAAATTGCTGCGGCCGCCATATTTATCCGATTTTAATTTTGTAAAGTGCATGTGATAAGTGAAGTGCTCTTTCATATGTGAGAAAAATTTCAAACTTTTATAAGTTTAAGTTTCTGACTTGCAAGCTTTCAAATTTTTTGATTTTTTTAAAATAAATTTAGATTGCGCAATTATTATGGCCAATCTACTGAATCGATTTTGATGAAAATTTGTTAGCTGTTTTATGATGTTGTAGAGATTTTTCAACCAAAATATGAAGGTCCTAGGTGCATTTTAGGTGGCAGAAAAAAATTAAATAAAAAGAGCTTTTTCCCCCTGTTTTTTTATATTTATTGCAATTTGCGACAAGGGTTAAATGTTTGAGGATTTTTGACTAATCCTTTCTTATAGAAAATTTTATTACGCAACTTTTATTGCCACACAACTTTGACCTAAAATGAACCGTTTACAAGTTAGGAGTGAGACAAGCAGAAAAAACACGATTTTTTTTCAAATTTTTAAACATTTCGATTTTTTTCCTAATGTTCCCGACTTTTTTGAGAGGGAGCATAAATCAATTATTGTTATACGAGTTATTCCCCAACTTTTTCGGCAAAAATCAGCGTGCCCCCCCGCAACGTCCATCTGAAAACAGATCCGCCCTGGTCTATTAGTGGTAATCAACGCTTTGAGTGGTCAAATGTTTTGTAGTCAATAGTTTGCAAGATCATATGCTTTAAAAAGCTGTCATCAAATAAAAAAAATTGTAGTTTTTAGTAGTTTTGTACTTTAGTGTTCGTAAGATTTCGATTACTTCCTCCATCGATTTTGTAGTTATTTATTTGTGGTACATTTTACTTTTTACATGCAATTAAACTGATTATTGGCTGCATATTCTATGTTTTTCAAGACAAACTGAAAATAAAAAATAATTACAGTGAAACCTCCACTCGCGGACACCCCCCATAACCGGACAAATTTTTTCTACACACGCTTTAGGACTCAATATGTTTGAAACCTCCTACAAGCGGACACCTGTATTAATCTCATTGATATAAAATCGTGAAAAAATACAAATTCAGTGATTATACCAAAGTCGTGGAAATTTTTAACGAAACTAAAAAAATGGCCATCACGCGACAAAATCTCTTCAGTCGGCGTATAACAAAATCTGTATTCATTTCTGCTAGCGCTCTTTTGTCTTTCTAGCATCGATATGAAAATAACAAATAACGTAAAAAAGGTTTTGTAACCTGTTCCCCCTCCGATTGATTCGCGTGAATATTTAATCAATACACCAAAATCCTTACGTAATTAATGGATGCTCCCGTAGATGATACGACTAATATTAGCTCATTTCAATTATTTTTATGAGTACCTCTAATTATTATTATTTAAAGTAGTAGTATTTTCATAATTATCATTGTGTTTAATATTTTTAATATTTATGTAGATATTACTGGGAAATTGACCGTTTGGACCTCAAGGGTCGCACCTTGCGGCTTGTCTCATTTGGGGACACGTTAAAAAGCCGGCTGCTTTACTTATGTAATCTTCATTTAGGCGTTCAGTTCTAGCAGCTGTGATGACGGAATTATTTGCATTTCTCATGATGTAAATCATGGTTTCTAAGTTGAGTTCTTGAGCTATTTTGTAAACTTCGACTTTAAGGCTAACATCGGGAGATCATAAATAGTTTTATGCGCCCTGGTTGAAGTTTAAGTCCTGATTATGATACCATAAGAAATCTTTAAGAGGATATTCTTCATCTTCTCGCAAAGTAACGCCGCATTTTCTATTAAATGTCGATTATCATACCAGAACAATAAATTTGCAGAATCGACGATTTTGATATATGCGGAAATTTGTGTTCGCATTTGATTTTTTTTTGTTTTAGCAAATTAAGAAATTTACAAAGGTTCTTAATCTACTAATGAAGCATGAGCCAGTATTACTATTTTACAAGAATTAACTACTTTACAATAATCAGGCTACATTGAAATGTACATAATGCAAATTCACTGAAATGCATAGTAATTTTTTTGGTATAATATAGATTATCCTGTTAAGTATGCTTCCATGGTAAACCTTATTTTATTTAGTTCGAATATGAGTGATCATCATATTTTTTGAAATACTTTATGTAAAACAATGTTCTCACCTTTCTACATTCAGTGATGAAGTTCTTTCAATATGGCACTCACTGTTCTCTAGGCATTTCATCAAAAATTCGATATCTTTTCTTCATTCCTGCCTATTTTTAATTTGGCTACCAAATGTAGATACATTTTTAGTACATACACTAATGGCGAATATCGACGGAAAAATTAGATAACTGCAGTCAACAGAATGAATTGCACTCTAGAAATTTTTAAAAGAAATTTGATTTGATGATAAGAATTGCAAAATGGTCGTGAAATTATCATGCACTAATCTTACTGATACAACATTTGTATCTACCCCACGCTAAGTGTTTGCGACAGCGAGAAAACATGTTTTGATTTGATAAACAAAATAGCATTAAGTATTTTTAAGCTAATTAAATACTTCTTAAGCAACGCTACAATTACAAACAATCCATTCTTTTGCAATAATCAATAAGGATTTACAATTATTTTGATTGAATTGTTTTTTACGCATTTTTTCACCCGAACTTGCGATAAAAAACGTCATTTTTATCAAATAATTCACGTTTTTATATTAATTTAGTTGAATCACCTTTGAAGGCATGATAACTGATATTGTGTAGATAAAGTTTCAAGGTAATCACTTGTTTCTATGCACTTTTAATTCAAAGAGCTTTAGATACGTTTAAAAAACGCACTCATATCACAGCTGGTCGTTATGATGCCTATTTATTATTATAAATATCGCAAAATAAAGCTCAGGAAAAATAAAACTGATAAAACTCGATATATTTCCTACCATAACGTAGAGCATGAAGAGAATGGTTATGCTGGTTATTATAAAAATACATAAGAGAAAAAATGCAACCATGACGGATTTACTTCTCTTATAAAACTTTGTCTAAGTATTCTTGGTTAAATTAAATGTAACATTTTACAAGATAATATCAATTATTGTATTCTCTATTTCAGTATGGACGACAGAATATTGAATCGGCGAAAAAGCGAAACCGTCCAGAAATCGATGAAACGGACGAAGAATCTGAAACAAAAACCTCAAACGATGGACAACAGTCGCAACACAACAATTCAGATGATATGGCATCACAGCAAGATGCAAAAAAGATAATACCCAATGGCAATGGTTACTTGTCCGAACACCAATCCAATGGGAATACTGTAATTACACGGGATACCCTTATTTTGTTGCCCAACGGTGATTCTACAACAAAAAATAAGACAACTGCCAAAGAAAACAGCGACAGTAACAATGAGAATTCAAATGAAAACGAAACGACAAAGAAAAGTGATAAGGTAAGTGGGTTTTAAAATATGCAAATGTTCGGTGTTAATGAATTCATTAGACATACATATGAAATTCATATTTTGGGAGAAAGACACGCTTCTTTGAAATTCTTGTTGAGAAACTGACCATAAATATGTCGTCAAAATTTTCTGCAAGCTAAAAGGTCAGTGAAATGTTTACTCAATCATATACCAAGATGACCTAATAACGTATAAAATAAATGTTCTAAATTAGAAATCATCTGAAAGAACACCTAATATATCGATTCAATTTCTTGTTAAAAATATAAACAGTTTAAACTTTTTTAAGCCATCAAATTGATTGAGTATGCCAGAGCATTGTCCCCCTTTCCCTCCAAAATTATTTCAATTTATACTGATTGAAAAATCAGGAAACTAGACTTGTTGATTCTGAAGCAAGTTAGCTTGGCTGTATTGCTTTTTGTCACTTTTATGTTTCTATTTAAGAAGATATTGTCGGTTGTCTGTTTGATTATTTATCTTTCTTTAGTAAATTGAAAGAAATTCTGATTTTTCAACGATATTTTTATTGTTTGGAACTTTAAATTGTGTTATTAACTTCCCAGTATATGGGAAGTTCTTGTAATCGCCTCGAAAATCGAAATTGAAATTTTCAACATTTCTTTACGTTTTGAGGTCTATAGAGTATATATAAAGTGTTTTTAGAAAGGGAGATGTATGTGTGTGTGTGTGTGTATGTACGTTCGTGGACACTTTTTTCTACGAGCATAACTCACGTAAACAAAGTCGTATCGACTTCGTTGAGGTGTCAATCGAAGCGTCTTTGCAATCTTAAGAGCTGATTAGTTTTTGGGAAACTTCGGGCGGGGGGGTTTGCTGTTTTGCCCGTTTGAAGGTCATTTCTGTCATGCGTTATATCTCGCGAACCTAACGTACGATTTTCTTGAATAAGGTGTCAATCGACGCTTATCTACATTTATGTGATTCTATCAAGTTTTTAAAAAATTTCTTGGAGCCGTTTTTTAATTTTTTTAAAAAAGTGCAAAAAATAACGGTTTTTTTCAAAAACAATGAATTTTTAACCTTATTTCTAAATCGCAGTAACCAATGTTTATAAAATTTATATACTCCAAACAGTTCTATTGAAAATGACATCAAACTTTTTTACTCATAATTACAAAAAAAAATCAAATAAAAAATAAAAAATCATTAACAGTCATCATGTTCTTCAAGGCCATTTCTGTCATGCTTTATATCTGACGAACCAAACATACGATTTGCATTGTTAAGGTGCCAATCGACGCGTATTAACATTTGCGTGAATCTATCAAATTTTCATAAAAACTGTTGGAGCCGTTTTTTAATTTAAGAGAATAAATTGCAAAAAATTAGATTTTTTTTCATAAACAATAAATTTATAACCTGATTCGCGAAATATAGTAATGAGTGTTTATAAAATTTATATACTCCAAACAATATTTGTAGAAACAATTTCAAAACTTTTTCTCATGATTACGTAAAAAATTAAATTACAAATAAAAAATAATTAAAAGTCATCATGATTTTCAAGGTCATTTTTATCATTCACTAGATCTCACGAACCAGATATAATATTTGCATCATTAAGGTGTCAATAGACGTTTATTAACATTGTTGCAATTTTTTAACATTATATAAAAATTGTTTCAGCAGCTTTTTAATTTAATAAAAGAAATGCAAAAAATTAGGCTTTTAGGGTTTTAAGGTTTTTTCATAAAAAATAATTTTTCAACTTGATTTGCACAGCACAGTAATAAATTTTTATAAAATTTATACATTCTTATCAGTTTTTGAAGAGAAACCAGCAAAACCATAATCCATGATTATAAAAAAAAACTAAATAAAAAATAAAAAATCATTCAAAGTTATTATGTATAGAGGGTTCGTACGAATGACATTAATTTATATCTTTTATTCTAAGGAAATTGTTGTAAATTCAATCGAAGTTTTATAATATTTGCATAATTTGAGCAGATTTTTAATAGTTTTTACAGTGTTTTAGTGTTAATAAAAAAACTGCTTAAATGATGGAAGTCCAAAAAAAACCTTCCGTAGATGATATGATTAATATCAACTCATTCCTGTTGCTGCTATGAATACCTCTCATTATTATTATTTAAAGTAGTAATATTTTTAAAATTATTATTTTGTTTAATATTTTTAATGTTTATCTAAATATTACTGGGAAGTTGACCGTGTGGACCTCAAGGGTCGCACTTCGCGGCTTGTTTTAGTTCTTGGTCACAATTTTATATCGTTTCATTGCATAAACGATTTTCGTTGAGTGAAATTTGATTCAATTAAGTTTTGTTTATGTATAAACGTCCTACAAAACGTTTTTTCAAACTTATTACGTTATTACAAACATAGTTTTATCAAATGTTTAAACAAGTGTTATCAATAAGCTTCTGGTCCACAGGGTTGAGCAATAACTCAACAACAAGTGGCTTGTTTGTTGATGGTCTTAACTTTATGCTTTTCAAATTATTTCTCGATCTGATTTTTAAGTTTACCCACCTTCTTCACGTAAAGTCAAAGACGTTTCGTTCAGGATAATTGAAAGTAAGATACATAAAAAAGTGCTAAGGTTATCATTTTCACTGCAAAAGATGTAGAGCCCAATGACGCCACCACGCCAAAATCCACACCAAATTTGTCGGATGTACGACTACAAGTGAATTTTCGGAACGCCAAATCCTACATTTTGGTCCAACATCTCGGAGAAATGTGCGGTCAGGATGAACTAAGAGGGTGGTATATGAACAGGACACATTCATCCAAACCGTAAATGCAAACGGTATTGTAGAGGGAACATCGACAGAAAAGTGTCACAACCGATGGCACATTTGAGCGATGCCAGCAATAGGTGGGCGGACAACAAGGCACAAGATCCAGAAGGTGTTCCTAACAAATTCCTGAAGGATGAAAACTACACCGGACATCTTTGCTAGCACACTTGATGCTTCCATGCTCCAGGGAATCTTTCCTAGCATCTGGAAGAAGCAGAAATTGATTTTGTGACCAGAACCAGACGAGCCACCTGGAAAACTATCTACGTAACGCCTTCTCTACTTGTGGGATTCAATGGGTGAGATGCTTGGACGTATTCTCTATACGAGGTTGGCGTCCATTGTCGAAGACTGAGTTTTTCTGTTGAATCTTCAATTAGGCCTTCGTAGAGCACGCTCTTCAGTTGACGCCATCAACACGGTGGCAAAATTGGCAAAAAATATCATGGCGTCCAAGGAATGTACCATCCCACTAGCGAAACAAAAAATGGAGTCAATTCTGACGAGCAATATGCGAAAAAACGCACCTTTTACATATCTGATGCGAAATATTGGAGACGCAAAAGGGTGCCGAAGAAGAGTAATGTCTACGTTAGAGAGATCTATTCTGCTTTATGTAGTAAAATCGAAGTAAACAAGATAAAGGTAGACGGTGTCTATTGTCTCAGTGCATTGAGTAGTGCTTTCCAATAAAGTCGCGTTCGTGGTCACAAAAATGATCCTTGTAGACATACTTGCAAATGAAATGAATCACATGTATCTCAGAAGGAAAGGGAAAAGTTGTATCGACAGTTTTAACGAACTTTAAAGCGGTTCGAAAAGAGATTATGAATACGTGCCTTGATCCCACAGATAGACGATTGGTTAAAGCATAAAAATGAATTAGTTAGCTACAATCTGACTCAGTTTCTCACAGGAGATGGCGTTTGTTCGCAATACCTGCACCACTGGTCAACATGACAATTGCACAAATACAAGGAGAATTGAAGAGAATGGAGCAAGCTCAAAACAACTTGAAAAGTTGAGAAGGTGATGTCTGTCAACATAACGGACCCAAGACCCTCCAAGACAATTCCGTTAAGGAAATAGAAAGGTTGCGGGGATGGTTTTAGTGTACTAAAGCACACATATGCTTAGAATGTTTAACAGATAGTCCCTTCGCAAGGTTTCCTCCAATGTTGGTTCGGGTCCTAATTCCATCTTTAGGTACTCCTTTATTTTTTAATAGAAGTTTGTCCTCGAATATATTTTCTCTCAATGCAGGAGAATGGCCAATATTTTTCCAATCCTGCCTGTCGAAAATTCTTAAAATTCTTGAGCGTATTATTTATTCAAGTTTCTACATGACTTTCAAACATGTGATTGCGCCTAAACAGCAGGATTTCTTTTCTTATTGTTTCACTACCTTTGATCATCTTGTTTTTTTTTAAATACTGTAACTGCAGCTCTTGATAATCATTTTCATGTTGAGGACATTTATACGGTGCTTCCAAGCTTTTCAACACGGTTGATCACTTTATAATTTATCGCAAACTGAAGCACTGAGGTTCCCTGCTTTTGTGGTCGATTTCCTGCTTTTCCACAACATCTTGTCGTGATTTCGTTTTTGTTAATTATTTTGCTTTATTCTATATTCAATCAGGAGTCCCTAGAGAGTCTATTATTAACTCTCTTCTATTCATTCTTTTCATAAATGATCTTCCTTTTGCGTTTGAACCGTCCTATCGCCTGATTACTCTTGAAGATTGCAAAGTTATTTTCAATAAATTTTTGATTTCTAGCTTATTCTTCCCTCTAAACATTCTCAAATGACATGCTATGATTTCTTCCTTCATAACTCTCCCTCCTCCTTTGAGTATTTTACTGAATCTATGCCTTTAAGTGGTGTTCATCAAATGAAAGATCTTGGTTTTGTCTACAATCCTAAAGTAAAGTTTGAAACTCACATTTCTAAAGTTTTTATGAGAGTCTCAAACCACGCGAACACATTGACTGATTTTCTTTCATCCCCCTTCTGCTATCAAATCGTTTGTGAGTGTCATACGGAATATTCTGGAATATACATCTCATATTTGGTATTCTTATTTTGAATATGTTTGATTAAATGTCTTAAATCTGTGCAGCCTAAGTTTAACCGCTCTTTTCTCCTTAAATTTGACATTCCTTTATTTTTCCTATGATGAATAACTTTCGAGATATACCATCTTATCAAATTTGACCCGGACTGGTTAAAGAAAAAAACATTTTTATGTACTTTTACACAAATCTCTGTCATTGCCTTAAAAATAGGTTCGTTTTGAGCCAATACAAGCATGCTAACGGTTAATCCCATTTTCCATACATTTCTTATAAGTCTTTAGTTCCTTCAGCGATTTTTTATGGCCTCAATCGACTCATAGCGCGCTCCCCGGAGTAAATATTTGAGTTTCCGAAACAGGAAAAAGTCACAGGGACTACGGCGAGTACGGTGGCTGAGCGATGACTGTTGTTTTGTGTTTGGTCAAAAATTCAATCACAATCAGGCTGGAATATGACGGCACATTATAATGGTGAAAAATCCATGAATTTTCAGACCATAGTTCCGGCCGTTTACGACGAATTGCTCCACGTAGACGCCTTAAAAAAAGCCAAGAAGTATTCCTTGTTGACCTTCCTTCTGGAACGAATTTATGGTGAACCATACCATGGTATTCGAAGAAAACGATGAGCATCACCTTGATTTTCGCCCGACTTTGACGTGTTTTTTTCGTTTTCGGTTCATTTTTGGCATGCCATTCGCTAGATTGCCGGGCATTTTTGACGTCATATTCATAAACCCATGTCTCGTCACCAAAAACAATGAATGATGAATGTAGAGTCATCAGCTACATTGGGAAGCATCTCTTTTGTGACCTCTTCTCGACGTTATTTTTTTTTGCAAAAAATTCAGGTCTTTCGGTACGAGTCTGTCGGCGACGCGCTTCATACTCAAAACATCAACCACAATGTGCCGAGTCGGTCCGTAAGAGCTCAATATCTCTCTCCATGGTAAATAATCGCCTGACAAACTTTTCGCGTCGTAAACAAATGGCTGCCAAACCCACACTAATAAACGTATCCCGCTCAAATTTGACAAGACTCAATTTGACAAGTGTCACTGCATGTAGTACCAACCTAGAAAAAAACAAAACATTTGACTGATTCGCTTTACGCGCGTGGTTTAAATGAACCAGTCCAAGCCAAATTTGAACAGATGGTATCGTAATTATATTCAACTGGATATCGATAACTTCCATTCGTTATATGGCAGTTATGATTAGATGGTCTCGCTTAACCGATATTTTTTCTTGCAATTTGCTAAAATGAATGTCTATTTTAATTCAAATCAAAGTTACAATAATATTGTACACACTTTTTTGTTGAAAATTGGATAACCAATTGAAACGAAGCACTTGTATCATTATTTTCATTTCAGGAAGAAGAAATCAGTTTCAATCTAGCCAAATGTCTAGATTACATTAAAACTGGCGTCGAAGCAATCATCGAGGACGAAGTGACGTCCCGATTCGAGGCGGAAGAGCTAAAAAATTGGAATCTTCTTACACGAACAAATCGTGTCTATGAATTCATATCCTGGAGACTGACTGTTATGTGGATGTGTGGCTTTGTGATACGTTATTTTATATTGATGCCACTTCGTGTTTTCATATGCTTCATAGGTGTAAGTATTAGCATTTGATTATGCAACGAAAAGACACACAAAGTCAGTAGAAAAAATATACAATTTACAAACGTGACATAATACACTTTAATGATTTTTTCAGTTTCTTAAATTCTTAAAAAATATGAATTTTTTTATTGTAATATTTGAATTATTGGACATACACAACATTTCTTTTAACATTGACATCACATTAGGTTTGTACAACAGTTGTATCGAATGCAATCGTTGCAATCATACCGTTCCGACGGATTCGCAAACCCTTTGCGGAACTAGCATATATGATGTGTTTCCGCTTTCTAACACGATCGCTATCGGCCGTCATTTACATACACAATCCTGAAAATAAACCGAAAAATTGTGGATTTTGTGTTGCTAACCATACAACACCAATTGATATAGCGATTCTATCGACCGATTGTACTTTCTCGTTGGTGAGCAAAATATACCATTTAATCAGTCACAGTAACAGCTCATAGCTACA
The DNA here is from genome assembly GCA_963942545.1 of Oxycera nigricornis. Taxonomy (NCBI): domain Eukaryota; kingdom Metazoa; phylum Arthropoda; class Insecta; order Diptera; family Stratiomyidae; genus Oxycera; species Oxycera nigricornis. The sequence goes on along the minus strand of OZ012662.1, from coordinate 30,459,969 downwards.
TTCTACGATAATTGTTAATTGTTTCTCGGGCTTTTCACTTTAAATTGCGTGGCAAATGAATTCTGGTCAATGCAAATTTCACAATCGAAAGCAGCGAAAAAATATAGAATATCATTTGCCATCACAAATATGCTGAATTATTGTTTGAGTGGCTTTCTAAGTATTCGAATTGTCTGTTGGTTAAGGACTAAAAAAAATTTGTAGGCATTTTTATAGCCCTAAATTCTGTGAGTGTTCGTTGAAACCATTGTCAAGATTCATGGTTGTTGTCCATAAGAATATAATGAACATTACATTGTTGTGTGAAGTCTATGTGTAGTCTGTAACGTTTGGACTGTGATGTCTCCTTCAACTTAATTTGCATTTTTCATATTTTCTAATAAAAAAAGTTACATAAAAAGAAAAATAAAGATATATTTCATATATCATAAATCAATTCTGCGCAGGCTCTTCGTTCATTATTTCCTAATAATTGTCAACATATATAAACAATTTTCAAAATCCTCATTTACTAACTAGTGAAGAAATAAGATTAGTTTGTTAATTCAAACATTTACTAATGGTACATCTTTTCAGTAATTATAATTGATATGCTATTAATTTTGTGATAACCCAACTGCATAACTTGTAACGAAGGTTTTACTATTTTTTATGTTCATCCACAAACCAATAACTAACAAAACATATACTCTCAAAAGTTCAACGTACTTCTTGCCCCAAAAACCGAGCCAATCAAACGGACAACTGATTGTGTTTCATTTCAATCCCATCCATTGAAATGAAATAAATGCGGATTTTTTCTCAAATACAACCATGGGCCATTAATAATTTGGAGTTTCATTTCGCTGCAAATAAAAAACATCATGCATATTCCTAAAATAAAAAATATGGCTTTATTGGAAAGAGTATACATTGCCGCTAAACATAGAAAACAAATTCATTCACATGACTTCCATGGCTGGCTTTACAGTACTCCATTCGATCAACCCAATTTTTCAGCGAATTTTCGATTGTTTGGGCTCCTATCTCATAAATGACAACTTTGATTTCACGATTCAAGGATTGAAACTGAATGGTTAGCGTAACACTTATCCTTAACGGCTCCCCACAAAAATAGTCCAGCGGAGTCAAATCGCTGCTGCGCGGCGGTCAATTGATATCAGCATTTCCTCGCTGTCGTCGGTGGATCCGGCATATGGCCAGCTAGATTCGCTGACGATGATGCTCAACGAACATTGCCACAAATCCGTCTCGAAGGAGGTAAAAATTCAGCAAATACCAGCAATCTTTCGAGTTTATTTTGCTTCTCTTTGTCGTGTGTCCGCGTAGTTCATTTTGCGACTGTCTGATGGCCTGACCCTCATCTAAAATGTTCTTGAACGCCCGAGGTTCTTCTAACCTGAGAATTTACTGTCAACAATATCCTAAACCAGTGCCTTCATAAATCGTTAATTCCACTGTCTTCAAATTTTGAAGATTTCAACATCTTTAAGTTTATTTCCCTTGAGTATTTACCTAAGTACTGCTTGATTTAAGGGGTTACATAGGTCTTGAAGCAAAAAACAACTTTTTCAAATAATTGTATTTTGAAAACCAAACGATATTTAAAATTTACAAACATAAAAGTTTAGCATTTCAAGAAGTTGTAAAAAATTTCAGTTAAAAACATTGAAAATTGTCAATTTTCCTACAGTTTTCCTCGTCTAACCTTTTTTTTTGCGGTAGGCAGAATATTTCGGTGCAGGTTCATCTCAAATCAAAAATTTAAAAACTTTCATATAGTTTATGTCATTGACTCGTACTTGAACGAAGGAATTAAAGGAAAATGAAATTTCAAGTTTTTAGATGGATTTGGATGGATTTTCGTCTCATATTTTTTAGCATTTGTCCGATTCTCAACGTTTTTAAAATATTTTTTTCGTATAAAACAAAAACGAGTCGACCGAATTAAAATCTCTTCGTTCAAGCACGAGTCAATACTATAAAGAGGAACTGTGCAAAGTTTCAGCAAAGTCGGTCGATTCGTTCTCGAGAAATCGTGCCTACCGCACGGAAAAACAAAGTTTCGAGAAAAATCCGTTTAAAGTTTTTTTTACCGCGATTTAATGAATTAAAAGTATTTTTTAGCGACTTAATTCGAGTCGTCGATTCCAAGTCCATACAGTAATTCGTTCGCTTCATTCGCGATTTTCAGAGCATCCTTTCGATGTTGTGATGTTTGATGAAAAAATGGAGCTGATATTACGCGGTAGAACCGCGCTGCATGCGTATAATACGCTAGGTAAGGCAGAGCGCACGTACCGACCATGCGGTGTTCAAATCTCTATAACTCCGGTAATATTGCTTGAATTTACTTCAAATTTGGTGTGAATACTCCTGAAGTGCTATACTTGCATATGAAATAAAAAATTTGATCGATTTTTTGAAAATACAAGACCTATGTAACCCCTTGAGAGTCTCTGTTGCTCTCAGTGTGCCTCTATTACCATCAGTTATGGCGCTAACGAGTATAGTTTTTTTCCTACAGCTGTCTTACCACTTAACAATAATATATAATTCCTTTCATATTTCATCCTACTTCTTAAAATTCATCTATGCACGAATGTATAATATTCTTTTACAATTCTGATAATTTAATTTCAATCTCGCCTAAAAAAAACTTTGATAAACACCGGCCAACATGTAATACCAACTCGAGACTTACCACTAGACTTCTCTGGGAAGTCAAGCCGCTGAAGCACATGTCACCGGACGAAATGTTGCACGAGTCCTTACCGTGAAGAACTCTGGTAAGCACTGTGGACCACGGGAATGGAGAAGTACCTCCACTCGAGCTTCAGGACAGTGCTTGCCAATTAGGATTTAGCTTAGCAAGTGAGATTGTAGCATTGAGCAGGATCCAGACATCACCTACAAAAGCAACTGAAAAATATCACAAAAGTCAGCTTTCTTCAGAAATCTGATATACAGAAACATTAATTTTGTCTGCCGCTTCTACTGATGGCACTGGATGTGAGCCGTTTACCAAGTTGAAGATAGTGATTGATGATGGGTAAATGACTGCTTGTTTTTCCGGCGTTACAGACTTTGCTGCACTGACCCAAAATGAATTTACATCATACGACCGCGAAAAAGAAAGAAAAAATAAAATATTTATAGAAAACAATCTTACGACCCTCGAGTGAAAAATGTAAAACAAAAAAGCGTGAGATTAACGAACAAAGGCCAATGTTCTTCTTCCCTCGGTTACCACTCCACGTTCAAATTAAGCCTTCTGTCGGATCCAAACATATTGTTAACCTGTCTCCTGTCCATGTTATCTCTTGCGCCAGCAAGTATCGCTACCGGGTTGTTGTTGGCAGTTGTTGCTTCGTAATTCCTGTAGTACTGAAAATACGAAAAGTTGCCACATCAAGCTGTTCAACTTACCTATTGAATTTTACAGCAATTGATATGACCGATCTGATCGATTCAACAATTGCCAAGTAGTGAAATTTTCTGCGAAATTTCTTCCGTGAGATTATCAGAGACCTCATGCTAATATTGTAGATCGTTTTCGTCTGAAAATTCCGTCAACCGTTTCATCGTTATCATCCTTACAACATCGGGTGGTGGTTTAACTACAGATTATATAGTATTTGACGATCTTTCTATCTCTGGAGCTTCCGAGAGATCATGTTCGTATGATATTTAAACATATTTCTAGAGTTTTAATGTAAAAGGGTCTATATTTGAGTTTCGTGACTATGTCGTACATCCGACGATATATCATCTGTAAAAAGAAGGTTCCAAAGATTTATACTACAGCATACTTTCTAGGAAAGGAAATCTCGTCTTAGAACATACGAAGAAAAAATCTCACTGACTTAAGCAAAGGAGTATCAAAATCCAACAAACGATTTAATCGTTCCCCCTCTTAGTTATCCTTATTTTCATCTGATGGACAAACAAATCTGAACAAAACAAATGCACCACAAAATGACACATCGAAACTCGAAAAAAACAATTAGCTTAAGAATTTTCTAAAGAAATCAAATACACACGGACACAATATAGAAGAAAACAATTCAAATTAAATTTTATTGCATAAAGAAATAGAAAAATATTTTCTCCCTGACAAGAAAAACCGAACATTGTATACAATCGATAGGTAATATGGCTAACAATTTGTACAGCCCTAGTTGGTACTATGCCCGAAGGAGAGAATAAACGGCAAATGGTTAAGGCCGTGAGTGCTCACTGTTTTAGCGTGCTATCCAGTGCCATTTCAGCTGTAATCACCTATCATAATATGGAGAATCGACCGAAAAGCGGAATATGCGTTGCGAATCACACTAGCCCCATCGATGTTCTAGTCCTCATGTGTGATAAAACGTATTCATTGGTGAGTCCAAACGATATAAATTTGAATTCCTCACTAATTTATATCAATTTAGTTGAGTATTTTTGTAAATATTTTCTTTGATTTTTCTGTAGATAGAAATTAGGAATTTGTTTTATCGCATTTTACGCTGTTGATAGTTGACAATGTTGCTTCACTAACGAAACTGACAACAATTTTATTCCACCACTGCTATCTTGTTGCTACAATTAAAATGCTTATCTAACAAAAAGGCGAGCGATTAATAGATTTTATCGCCACTAACTCAAATTTTATTTGTACTCCACGAATAAATTTAAGACACCTCTAATCTTCTGCAACAACACTACGTATAATTATTGACACAAATACTTCAAAAGAAAACAGCCGAATCTCAAAACTCTATATTTGGAATAGTATAAAATGTGGCGTGCTGTGGCACTTCATTTCTCTGTAGTTGCTCGCTAATAATTTGGTAACATTTTAATGATTTTTGGATCCAAACCCCTTCATTTTTATTTGATTTTGAATTTTAACTTCAATTCAAAACGTACTTAAAATAACCCCAACAATTTTAAACAGTACAGGCTATAACAAAATGTTTAATTTTTTAATTAGAACACTGGGCAAGCAACCACTCCATCATATTCCTGAAATCAATAAATTCGTGTGACTTTTTCGAGATGTAATTAGGCTTCCAGAGTCTCTTGAGGATTATCCTCACCCCATAAACGGCAATTTCGCTTATTCACTAACTCATGGTCCCATTAAGCCAGAAATGAGCCCCATCGCTGAAAATGCGATTCAACTTTCAATTCATTTTCAGCCCATTCACCGAACGTACGACGCAAACGATGGTCCAGTGGTTTCAATTGCTGCACTGGTTGCATCTTATAGGGCTTCAGTCCAAGATCTTTCCCCAAAAATTTTCCATGTAGTTGACAGACAGAGGTCAAATTATTGAGAACGGCGTTGAATCGACAAATTTGCATCCTCAGCCAAACTACCCTCTACAACAGCGATAGCTGCCTCGGCACGCACCGTACGAGCTCCCGTTGGATGAACATCGTCTAATAGAGTATACGTGAACATAAATCTTTCTATCGTATTGCGTATAAGTTGCTCAGATAGGCAATTATGAGCACCATAAATTAGACGAAGTGTTCCATACGTTTGGCGCACAAAACGCGAATTTTGAAAATAACTCTCCACTATTTCGAGACATTTTTCGAATATAAGTCTTTATATGGTAATTCGCCAAAGTAAATTAAACATGATGGCAGAATGAAAGCGAAATTTGACAGCTACGATGACAGATATCCCTATCGGAAGTTCTATACTTCCAAAAAACACGCTCTATGTACATAGTTGGCGTTTTATGATCGATCTTGGTCTATTTCTTTCAAAATTGTAGTCACTGCTTATAGGTTCAAGTCAAATTCTTGTCCCTTTTTAGTCCAGCTAACCAAATGGCTCCGACACTATTTTATTTAAAAACTAGCTGCCCGGACAGACTTCGTTCTGTCAAACGTTATTGGTCTGTCGCAGTCCAATAGAAAAAATTAATTTTATTAATTAAAAATTAAAATTAATTTTTTTAATTTTTTTTTTTAATTTTTCTCTCCGTAAGAACCATCCTTGTGCTTCAAGGAAAATATATTTACAAAAATAGCCGAATCGGTGGAGGCGTTCTCGAGTTTTGCGCTTAGCAACACATTTGGCGATTCATTTTTATTTATATAGATTATTGGACCAATATGAAAGCATATCGTAACAATCAATGATGCATCAACTCAAATCTACATCAGTCTTTTTTAGATATTACCTCGAGATAGACAAACATTGCTAACTGAATGTTCCGCGACCTAACATGGAAGAGATTCTTATCGATAAGACCGGGGCTATTTCTTTTTTCGTCCGTAAATTAGGCCGTTCCCGCTCTAACTTTACAGACAGAAAATCTACCGTAATGACTGAGTATGTAGAAGGTTCATTATAAGGCAACGCTTAAAAATGATTATGATTTGTATCAGCGCGCTGATGTTAGAAAATGGCGAATCCAGTCTGAGGAGGAAAAAAAATTGATAAAATTAGGTGAAAAAGAGAATTCACGAAGATTTCAGGCTGAAAATGGGTTTAATTGTGGACGTTCCCAAACCTGGATATGACGGAAACACCAGTTGGAGGTTCTTTGCTGATCCAAATCTTGCGGCGGAAATCACAGGCATAGATATTAATTTAATTTTCCGTTTTAAGGTGATTTTAGAGGCAATTTCAAGTGGAATACGGCGAATACGCAATGGAAACGGCCAAATTATATGTGGAGTTGTATTCATGGCACCCTATGACTCCAACTGTTCATAAAATTTTAATACATGGTGCGGCAGTAATAGATAGTGTACTCCTTTCCATTGAACAGCTTTCCGAAGGAGCTGCAGAGGCTCGGAATAAGCATTTCAGGCTATACCGAACAAATTTCGCTCGAAAATTTTCAAGAGAATCTTGTAACATGAATAGATTGCTTCTAAGTTCCGATCCGCTTCTATCTGATATGAGGCCAGAACCGAAGAAAAGAAGCAAGCCAGTTTTGAGCGAGACGTTAGCCCTTCTTCTCTCTGTTGAACCATCTAATTAAATAGCTCGCCACAGACTCCTGGATTCGGAGAGTGATAAAAGTTGTGAATCTTCAGATGATTAATGTATATCGGAAATAAATTATTTATAAGATGAATTATTGTATCTCCTTTTTTTATATAGAAAAGTGTGTCAATATAATTCTTGTTTAAAAGCTGTTAAAAACTTGAAGTTTGGTAAAGTAATTTAATTAATTCCTTCGCGCTGCAAACCCCAGACAAAGTTGGTAGAATTGGTCATTATTTGCATGATTAATACCATATTTCAAAAACCAGAGGTCCTAGATTGTTTAGAATATTTTTTTTCGAAATCAGCAGCCTAAAATTAATAGAAAAAACTGATAAAATATTTTTGGCCGGCTAGACCTGTCATTTACCCCTTTGTGCAGCGTCCATATTTCACATTCGTTCATTAGAATTGAAAGGATGATTGTAAATTGCTAGCTCGTTTTGCCAAATGCTTACTTGGATTTTATCTAGCAGAATGCTGAAAGGTACACTGTACTGGCCATACTAATACGCCGCCGTTGGTCTCATTGTTTTCATTACCGTCTTGAATAAGTCAACATTTTATCGTCATATTCCTTTTGTTAGGCGTCTTTTTTCTGGTTTGTGTTCCTGTTTTTGTGGTCTATTTAATTTTGCTTTTATTGAAAGTGAATTCCTTAATTGCTGCCTCAATCTCGAAGCAAAATCTGTAAAATGTTACTTCTTTCGCTGAACTGTTCGTTCACACAGTCATTTTATCTGGTTGACGAGTCCGGAGAGGTTTTTAACGTTTTCAAGACGGTTGCTGTCACGATCTCTCTTAGAAAATATCATTCATAAAACTGCTAGTGTCCTAAGAAATACAAATCTTTAAAAAAATATCATCGTGTCAAAGTGATTAGCACCTTCTCTTTGCAAGACAATATCATACTAAATGCAAAAGTTTACAGATTTGTTTCATAGACCAAACGCTTACTAGTAAAGTTAATGAAAAAGTATTTGAAATAATTTGTATCCCTACTGAAGGTTGGTAATTAAACTTAGGCGCAAACTTAGGTAGCATCCAAATACTAAAAATTAAATACTATCCAACGAACATAACGATAGGAAAACAAGCGAAAGCTTGAAATCTTTTCCAGCGAATTAAAAATTTCAATAATATCCTCTTAGTATGCTGCTAATCTACATACGGTCAAAAAGTTGACTTCGTTTATTAATTTTTATGAGTTTTATTTATTATTAAATTTGGAAGGTTGTTTCAAATTTAAATGTTATATTTTTTTAAACTTTTACTAATTTAATTTAATATCCTAATGGATATAAGCAGATATATTTTTCCAACCGATCAACTAGTTTGTATATTTTAGTGCAATATTCAATCAAAAATGTACGATATATTATAATTTACTCAAATACTGCAACTAAAAAATAAGTGTGGTTATTTTAAATGGCAGTAATTTTTCGTTAATCGTCTCCATAAAAAGCTTTTTGATAGAAAGTAGCCATGAAATCAAAAATAAAATAAGAAATATATAAAGCATGCCATCAACATCTTCTGTAAGTATTATCTATAAACGTTTTATCTATGTAAATATTTCTATATTAATCTGTCTCCATGCACGTTATATCAATTATTTGTTTTGCACGTAATGTTACTTGTAAACGCTTATGTTTGCTTGCTGTCTAATATGTAGTTAAATATTCGTAATGAACAATATAGTACTTAGTAATTTTACAAATACAATTATCTAAATACATTTTATAAATCTAGATTGGCCAAAGACATGGAGGATTCTTGGGAATTCTTCAACGAGCACTTGCACGTGCATCACCCCATATATGGTTCGAACGTGCCGAGGCAAAGGATCGTCATGCTGTTGCTGAACGACTACGTCAACATGTTTCCGATCCGAATAATCCACCAATTTTGATATTTCCCGAAGGAACATGTATTAATAATACGTCTGTGATGCAATTTAAGAAAGGCAGCTTTGAAGTGGGCGGTGTTATTTATCCGGTAGCCATAAAGTAAGTGTAATAGTCATGTTTATAATTCCTATTAAATTTCTTAGTTATAAATATTGCTAGTTTAGTCCTAAAATTTAAGGCCTTGGTGTAAGAACGGTCTACGTGAGGAGAACGTAGTTTTGCAAAAGAGACCAAAATAGGATTCTGGTCAATCATCACATCCCAGACATAAAATATTTGTCTAAGTGTGAAGATCGCTGCGATGTATTATATATTCTTCAATCATGTTTTGCGCACTTACGCCACAGTTATCTGAAATATCTATAAATCCAGGAGAGAAGTCGTCTTTATTCAAGAGGATTGTGTGAAAATTTACCAAAGCCTTGAACTTATGATTCCGTCAAGTTTCCTGCAGACACCTGCAGCGATTTTCTTAGTTTAAAAAGGATTGAAAAAATTCTTCCATGAAGAACTAGTGCAACCGTTTTAGTTTGACACAAAATACGCAATAAACTTCGGTGTAGAGATTTTCTATTTCGACGTAAATTTGCTTCAGAGCAATGCCAATGGCAGCATCGTGTTTAAGGACTACTTCAATACTTCCATTGTACGGAAGCTTCTTTATCGCCCGAGTTGGATGAGTTGATATAACACTCACCATCTAATGCCGTTTCGGTTGCCACTTTAACAGAAAGCCTGTTGTTACTACCTGTAAATGTAGTATACAATGAGTTTAAATCGTTTAACACTAAACCTACCGACAGTTCTTATACACCTATTCTACCGCACTCTGTCAAATTGACCGGCGAATGAGGATTTTTCGATTTTGGTATTCAAGCGTGATTTTTACAATTTGCTTGAAAACCGAGTCATTTTATCTTTTCGTTTTTTGGTTAATTTTGGCAATCACGGATTGTCCAAACAGTTGTAGTCTTTTTGAAAGTTGCTTTTTGGCTAATGATCCACTCGTGAAAAAATTATTTGTAGTTACGTTTCTTCGGCATCATGTGAATGGTTCCATCAGCTTTAGAACAACGAATTTCCATTGTAGAATTTGAAAGTTTTCTTCTTTCATCCTTTCCCAAATAAAGAAATCCACTTATTATATACTTGCTATTGACATCACATGCCAACCAGAATTTTATTCCAAATTTATCTGGCTTGTTTGGCATATATTGGGTAAATCTGCATCTAATCTTTCACTGTTCATCAACGATAAGGCATGCACCAGGTGTATAACAGTTTTGGGAATTCTCAATAAATCGGTCCCATATTGTAGGTTGGTAATAGTGGCAGCCCTCTTTATCAAAAATGGCTCAGTTAAGCCACGATAGACCCATTGTGATACCACAGTAGATTTAGACGACACTAGAACCATTCAGAACCATTTAGATTCTCGTATGAAGCTGACTATGTAGCTAAAATTTAAATTAGCTACTTCCGTGAGGCTATCAAGTAGGAGCGAGCCTTTCCATATTGTAGCAAAATTACTGGTTTGTAAATGCCGGCTCTTCTTATCAAATCGTAAAAACCTCATCATTCCAGTAAAATCGCTTCTTTTCTTTGTTTGTTGTAAAAAAAGGGGTCCCGAATTTTTATTCCACAAATATGAAGCATCCAAATTTTCGCTTCGTATGTGCTGCGGGCATGTAGCACAGCAATAAATACATTTAGTTTTGTAGCTAAATGCTTCTTCTTCTGTACTTTTTAAAATATGATGTATACGGTGATCAATGATAAGAGAAAATGCCACAATTAGTTGTCCTTTTTGTCGTTTTGCACATCCTGTTGAAATATAAATGAGCCTTTGGCTTCTGAGAACTAAAAATTCGTGAAATAGGTAGGCGGACCGTTATAGATAGTAGTGAAGTGTCCCTTTGAAGCGATCCAAGGCCACTCGACCGTCCAACATAATTTTCCTCAGTTGTTCTCATTATTGGTGGGCAGAAAATTCACCCAAGGTTGCACAACGCAACTGATTAACGAAGGCAATAAACCGCCCGAAATTCAAAGACGTTTGCGTGCGCAGTTCAGGGATGAAACACTATCGAGTGAACGCCTGGTTTACAGAATTTAATGAGGTCCGTGAAAAAGCCGAAGACAAGCCCCATCCAGCATCAATGCAGACACCGTTGCAGCTGTTCAGGAACTCATTCAAGGTGATCGTCGCTTCACTGTGGTTGAAATCATGGAAGAAGTGGAAATCACTTTATCTTATCGAGTTCACCTTCAGTTGCGGAAAAGTTAAGCACAATGCGTTCCAACCCTGCAGAACCAAAGTTGAAAGTTAAAATTTCCCAAGCACATCATGGTCGTATTCAAAATAAATGTCAGGCTTTTTTGGGACGAATTGTTATCTTCAACAAAACTTGGGATCTCCACTCCCCTGAGTCCAAAACGACCAGTATAAAGTGAAGGAAGAAGAGGGAGCCATGACCGTGAAAAGCCACAACTGTTTTTAGAGACTCTCAAAGAGTTTTGCTGTTTGATTTCCCTCAGAATGGTTGCCAAAGAACCTGTGACCAAAAAATGTCGCCAACTTATTCAAAATGAAGTGGAAAAGTGTGGTTTCGGCGTGACGGATGGCATCCTCTTCAGGTGCTGTCATTAGCCATCCGTTACGAGACAACACGACCACGATTGGCTTATTGATGGATTAAGCTAATCATACTTCAACTAATTTTTATAATTATTTGTATCCGCGAAGTAGAATGACTGTCAATTTGTAGTTCGTATGTGCCTACGTCGCTATTCTATATATTACTACAGATTTGAACCTCCTAATCTAGTCGACAGCTTTTGCCTACTAGTGTGCTTTTTGGTTAGCAACTTACTAATACTATGCTTGCATATTGATGGAGGTTCATTTACTTCCAGATTACAGGCTGGTTCCATAATTTAATGAAGTGGGAAAGTGTGGTTTCAGCGCTGGCTGTACAAACATAGTTCTCAATCGTGTTTTACTCAAGTGTTACAATTGTTAGGTGACCCCATATTATCTCTAGCAAGTATGCTTCGATTGGTTTAAAATTTTAATGATTCCATGCTCCTTCTCTTGATTAATCATTTTTCTTATTTCTTTTTTTTTTCAATCCTTTCAGATATGATCCACGTTTCGGTGACGCTTTCTGGAACAGCTCGCGATTTTCAATGATGCAATACCTCTACATGATGATGACATCGTGGGCGATTGTCTGTGATGTATGGTATTTGCCACCAATGTATCGTGGCGAAAATGAATCGGCCATTGATTTTGCCAATCGGGTGAAGAGTGTGATCGCGAAACAAGGCGGTCTAGTCGATCTGGACTGGGATGGCCAATTGAAACGAATGAAACCAAAGAAAGAGTGGAAAGAGAAGCAACAAATCGAGTTCACGAAACGCTTAAAAGGCGAATAAATAGAATTACTTTTTTCGTCAATACATAGTGATATCGATAGAATGTAAACAAGACAAAACTAAACAACATAATAAAAAAAACACGTAAATCATGAAAAAATCTTAAAATTCACTCTGCTGATAATTCAATGAATAATAAATCATAAATATAACCAAAAACAAACAATTTATCGACAACATAACATCAGATCATTATTTAAATTTAGCATCATAAATATTAGTTAGAACACTTCTTTGTACATACGTTTTTTCCTCCCCACCAACACACACTTTATATGTTTGCCACTCTTTTGCTTTCTACTTAATGTTAAGTGTGTAAGTTAAGCGTATCATTATCAATTTTCTTCTAAATTTCAGTCAGGGCAACTGAAAGCAAAACAAAAGGTAAATGTTTCTTGCATTTTCCAAGTACATAATTTTGTTTTCAACACTTATGCGGTTCAGTTCACTGTTTAGACGTAAATTGTTTATGACACGACATGTTAATAATGTTATTTACAGTAGATTTTTTTTATTCAAAAAAAAATTGTAACAAATATTATGCATTTGTTGCATATCTTCGTAACATAGAAAGAAAGGAAACGATGAAAAATCAAATAGTTCTTTTCTAAATCGAATTGTTTGGAAAAAATGTGTTTCTGTTTGTTAGTCTTTTTTGTACAATTTATGTAAGAAAGTATTTTCAAAATATTTTTTGCTAAATGGTAAATAAAAGAATAAAAGTAAATTTATAAGTGGCATTTGAATTTCTTTCGAATTGATGATCGCACCTTCACATTTCAAAGCGTTGGCAATGGTAGCAGTGCAAATTATTGTTAGGCTTCATGTTAAAAATGGTATTTTCAACAATATTATATTGAAAAAACTAATAGTGTGCGAAATTTTCTAATTCTTGCGGCGGTATCTGATTGTTTTCACTCCAATCCCAGTATGCTCGAGATGGAGAGAAAAAACGAAATGGTTTTTTTACAACGGTTGTCCAACACAACGGCTTTGTAAAACATGCAGTTGTGGGTTTTAAACAACCGAAACCCGATATGATCTATAACGTGCTTGGTGTTGTGGTGGCATATGCGTTTAGCTAAATTATTCGTTGTCATTGATAGGCGGAAAGGCGACCGCAACCTTACTTGACCCTTCGCTATAGGAATGAAAATATAAACGAATTACATTTGTCTAACAAAATTCTTGCACGACGGTCATAAGGGGACTTCTTATCTTGAACACGTTCAGCCAAATTTCCTAAAAAATAGTAAAATCCTTGGTGCATCTCTGAAAGTAACAAACATTCCTGAAATCAAGACTTATACGTCTGCAAGCGAAAAAGTAGCTTGAAATACAGTAAAACAAAAGAACACTCATTTTTCAAGAATTAAAAAAGTCGTAAATATTCGCCTGAATGTTAATTAAAACGCGAGTTCTTCCCAAAATAGATATTTCAAATTAAGCATAAAAAGGCGAAAATTGCCATAGTCATATAGAATTTTGGAATGGGGACTATCAAGTAAGTAAATGTGCAAGCATAGAGTAAGGAATCATTAAAAATATTTTTCTTCAGTGCCAAATTCATGGCAACTTAATTGCTTTAGGTAAACTCCTATTCGTTACACAGTTTTTCTCTGTAAATTAATATCTGCCAAATTTAATGGAATCGCACTCGACACATCATATCTCTGAGTGCAGACGATGGCAAGCAACCAAGGAAGTGGAACCTAATATCATTACAAGACGATCCTGCGACCTACGATGCTACCTACCTACAATATTGAAAAAAAATAGCGCCGAAGGTTTTGATCAATTCTGAAAAAAACTAACAATAATTTCAAGGTTTTCAATATTTGATGATTATGAGTCTGGAGTCAAATTTCAAAAATTCAATATGAAAAGTTTCAAATTTCGATTGAAAAATATGATCGTATTCCGCATTAAGATCGAAATACAAAGATCTGAGGGAATTTTTCCCTAACATGCATAGATTCCGAGTTAAAAGACGTAAGTTTTTTTTTAAACAAGATGTTTGATTGGTTTAAGTCATTTCGCGAGCGCGTCATGTCCGGGAACGTTTTCAAATGTTTTCAAATAAACGTTCGCCTTGTATTGACGTCTGGCAAGGGGTGTGTAAAATGAAAATTATTTTTTTGAGCGTTAGGCTTTAAGGGTATTTTTTTCAATAATCCAAACAAATAAGCGCGTTCGCGTTGTGACGAATTATTCATGAATGCTCTGTAGATAACCATACGAAAGATAATTATCACTTAATTTTATTTAGTCCGGCGGAAAAGATGAATAACAGCCGCTGTGAATATCTTTCCTTATCACAATAAACACCACCGCGTAAAGTCTGACGCATGCTTTGTAGGATAAACTTTTTTAGCATTTTTGTATATTAAATAATTATATTTTATGATTGAAATGGTGCATGACTAGAGTATTAGATGAAATTGTAACCTAACGAGAACAGAAAACAGTTAAATATGTTTTTGTAAAGAAACTTTAGGTGTTGATTTCACTACTTTGGAACGCGTTCCAGATATTACGGTTCATACCTTTATTTTGAACTAATAATGAAAATTATTTACTTTTCAAGTATGTATACACATAAACACACACACATATATATATATATATATATATATATATATATATATATATATATATATATATATATAGTACAACCTCGTTAAAGGCAACTAATAAAATCCAGCCCTGTTGCTAATAACAAGGATTTGCTTTTATCGAGTTTAAATTTTCTCATAAAATTATCGCATAATAAAAAGTGCTAGCTCACGTATTTTTTCATCAAAACATATGTACATATTCATTTATTTTCTCGCATCAACAAAAAAAACTTTTCATTTAAAAAATTTATTGAAATAACATCACTTATTTTGTAAAAAAGTTAGTAATTTTTGATTTTGTTTTAATGTTCCGTGCGTTTACTATGGCACTTTCCTTTATATTATATAATGCCATCATGTCTTTTGACGAAACTTCATTCTCATTGGTCCATTGAAGTACAACTTCAATGCTGCTTAAGAGTTCATTAAATTTTATTTTGGGCTTCGAACTAATGTTTTCTTCGATACATTCGTCCTCACTTTCACAATCTACGTCAATTGATGCCAGATTTGGATCGTTGTCTGCTGAAGCCATATCGGTTTCTGTTATCCATTCGGTGATCTCTCCTGTGGAGAAGTGTAGGTGACTTATATCGGTCAACATTTCCTGAATCGGATTTAGCTCATTAGTGCGTTGGTGAATTAACTGAGCTAATGGGATGTTATCGTCCTCATCGAACTCATCTTCAAACTCGAACAGCTTCCGAAAGCATTTCTTTATTTGGGTTGGTGTTAGATCTTCCCAAGCCTTAGATAGGAAAGATACTGCATGCTTTAAATTTATTTCTTTTATTGCTTTATCGATATTATCTCCTTCTAAACCTTTGTCAAATTTTTGACATTCTGGTCCATTGGCTGTAGTAGCGCAGTGCAATTGGGTGGCATGCACATAACAGTTATAAGTCCATCGTTACTACAAAGCCCATCACTTTTAGGATGGCATGGCGCGTTGTCAATCAAAAGAAGGGCCTTTATCGGCAAATTTTTCGATTTAAGAAATTGTTTCACTTCAGGAACGAATACGCCATGAAACCATTCTTCAGAAAGAGCACAAGTCATCCAGGCGGATTTATTTCCCTTATAAACCACTGGAATGGACGGCATTGACCTCAGTGCTTTAGGACGCAAAGATTTCCCAATAACCATCGGCTTGATTTTGTGCTCTCCAGATGCGTTGGTACATGCCACGAACGTTATCCTCTCCTTCGAAGACGTTCGGTCAGGTGCTGATGCCTCTTGAAGAGTCACATAAGTTTTGTTGGGGAGTAACTTCCAAAAGAGGGAGCTTTCGTCAGTTTTGTAAATTTGATGCTCTGTTAATTTGTATGTACTAATATTATCCTGAAATTTGCGAAGAAATAGTCTTATCGCATCCTTGTTATTCGAAAGTTTCTCGCCGCGAATTTTTAAAATGCGTATCCCGTATCGTTTTTTTTTGAAATTGCAGAACCAACCATTGCTCGCATTGAAGCCGCTACTATTTTCTTCAATTTGGGCATGGAGTTGAACAGCGTTTCCCTTCAACAAATTTGCGGAAATCGGTAGGTTATTCAACCTTTGGTTTTTAAACCATTTGTACAATGCTTCCTCGATTTTGGGATGTTCTGGATCACGCAGCCTTTTTATGTTCCCAATTTTAACTTCCATACACTTGCCACGCTCTCGGATTCTTTCCTCACTTTTCTTTATTTTCGATACAGTGGCTTTGTTTATTTTGAAGTTTTCGGCAAGTTTTTTATATGCAACACCAGTTTCTATTGAATCCAAGATATCAATTTTATCTATCAATTGCAACGTATGACTTGAAGCACGAGCCATTTTCAAGAAACTGTAAATGGTTTCCACACATTTATCTAACGTGTAATGTAAACAAATTCTTACCTAATTTGTTCCGATGGAAATTTCGAGCAGATCACAACCAACACTAACTGCAGCTTACAGAATGACATATGCACGTGTGCTGCCCATTTAAAGAAGAATTAGCAATTCTAGGAAAACAATTGAAAACATAGTTTTCATTCACTTCAGAAGATGCTCCACATAGAGTTGCCTTTATCGAGTTCATTATTAGGAGGAGTTGCTTATACAGTCAACAATGTTGAGGTTGTTTGTGTTGCTTATATCAAGGAGTTGCCATTACCGAGTGTTGCCTTAACGAGGTTGTACTGTATATATATATATATATATATATATATATATATATATGCAGTTGAAACGAATTAATTTTAGTATCTTTAGTATCTACTAATGTTCAATACGATTGAGATTTTTATTCTAATGTATTTGCTGTCAAAGCCAATTTTCTACTTTGATAATTTCCATTCGGCTACAAAAGTGAATGAGAAAATTCTAAATCTAAATTTTTACTGCAAAATCTACACGAAAAATTAGAAAGACTAAAAACGATCAAGCACCGGACATGATCCAATAACAGAATTGGTATTGAAGGAACTGAGGAGTGTATCGAAAAAAATGACCTTTATATTTATGTCTCTAAAAGTGGTATTGATTGCTTCATCGAACCTATTTTTTTATTATATTATATCAACTAACATTTACATAAAAATTCAACGATTTTTTTGGACCTTTCCGTTTACTCCACGCTTAAGGTTCCGTACAACGGTGTCATCGACCACCTTACATGCGTTTCTCCACTTATTTTTAAAATCCTTTTCGGTTTTAACAATTTTGTTTGTTTTCTTCATTTCAGCCCAATATCTTTCGATTGGTCGAAGTTCTGGACAGTTTGGAGGGTTAGCTACTTTCCGTACCACGGAGATGTTGTCCTCATACTACTTCATTGTTGATCGAGCATAATGACGTCGCTGAATCTGGCCAAAATGCTACAGATGTGTTGTGTTTCTCGATAAATGGTTTTAGTTGCTTCTCCAAACACTCTACGATGTATAATGCTGAGTTGATGGTACCCTTCGCTACAAATTCCTCTGATCTGAGACTACATCGACACATTGCCTGCCAAATCATATACCGCTTGGGAAATTTGGTGCGATTTTGGTTTTATGTTTCGGGCCAACGCCACTCTTTGATCCTGATGTATAGCAGTCCTGACCAGGCAACTGTGCAAAGTCAGCCTTCACGTATGTTTCATCGTCCAACACAACACATTCGAAATTGGTCAGGTAATCGATTTTTCGCTTCTTTCTCCTTTTCCTCGGATCGATCGGGTAATTTTTGGACTTTATATAGTCTAAGATTATAATGCTCCTTAATTCTCTGAATCATTGCGTTCGATGTTTGCACTTTTTGAGCCATATCTCGAATGGATGTGTTAGGACTCTGCAAAAATTTCCTCTTTACCTTTCGGCTCAAATTAGTGGACCTTTTTTTCTACCTAATCCAGACTTTTTAGGAACAGGTAGGCCCTTTTTGTACTTTTTAGTCGTTCGCTTCGCTGTTTCAATCGACGAATCGGTTTCCTTTGCTAGTACCGAATATTTACGAAGGGGATTTTCCAGGTATTTGCATACAATTATATTACGCACTTTTTCTTGATTTGATGACATCTTTTCAAGAGTGATCTTACAATACAAATGAATTAGACGTTCTTTTTTGTCGCTTTTTATAGCTAATTTTAAGACTTAAACTTATCCTAAACAGCAACTATGCAGGACAAATTGAAGGACAATTTTTCCCGATACAGTCCTTACCTAAGTGGAAAAGTAGATATCCTCTACATATTCTTCGCCTTTAATACTATTGTAACAGCTGGAAAGATGTCAGAATTATTCGCATTTCCACGCCCGGGAAAAATAAAACAAAAGTAGAATTTTACAGACCTATTAGTCGTATTCCAGGTCTCTTGGAGATCTTTTAAAGACGTCTTCTGAACATGATTGAACCAATCATTGAACTTGGAGGTCTGATTTCTCGTCATTTATCCTGCTTTACGAATTCTCATGACACAATCGAGTAATTTCATAGGACAGTGAACCAAATCAAAACACCCTTCGACGATGATAAACATTGCATACGTTTTTTACTCTTGATGTTGCACATATCGTTCAGAGCGTCTGGCACAATGTTCTTATCAGAAGTGGGTCGTACTATATCAACCTGATACTTTGTCACTGATACTCGTTTGTCACTGATACTCGTTTGTCACTGGTACAGAAAAATGCTACAGGCAAAATGTATCAGGTACTTTTAGTAGCAGTGCCGACGGCTCCGAAAATATGATATAAGACATTTTTTGGAGTCACATATTGCTCGTATGAATCATGGAATGGATCATCATCTTATAACAGACGGTGATGCGTGAAAGTGTGATTCGACTACATAGATGTTGGTTGTGACAAATATTTTTTGTATCAGATTGATGGGTTGGATGGCTGTGATAGCTACATGATATTAAATTATTTGTTGCAATGCTCGTTTGTTTCTCAATTTGGTTCAGTTAACATATATGAAATGCATGTATAAACAATTGTGCTTTAGATGGATGGATGAATAGACCAGGGTGTTCAGTTGGCACACTGATTTTTGCAGAATAAGTTGCAGATTAACTCGTATAACAATAATTGACTTATCCTCCCTCTGAAAAAGTCGGGAACATTAATAAATAAATCGAAATGTTTGAAAATTATAAAAAAATCAATTTTTTCTACTTTTTTCACCTCTAACTATAGAACGATTCATTTTAGAACAAATTAGAGAAATTTTCAAGGTTGCGTTCTTGGAAAAAACAAAAAGCAATCACGATGAAAACTTAGCAGCATACAAGCAACTTGCAGATATCGGTTCTGCTTCTGATGTGAACAAAATTTAATGTATCAGTGACAAAAAGTATCAGGTAAAAGTATCAGTGACAAAATAGTAGCAGTATCAACTTGAACCTGATACAGAAAATATCTGTCACAACCCACCTCTAGTTCTTAAGCATAAGCACAAAGTTTCGCCAAACACTACCGCTAACTTCCAAAAAAATATGCATGGGAAAAAATTCCACTCATAATAAGGATGCCACCCATTTCTGCGCCGGGACTGTCCTGCCCACGGAATCCTGAAAAGCGATGAAGAGTTTCACCTTGAATAATCCTCGCTTCCAGCGTGGGGTGTTCAGGGCATAAACGTCACAAATCGGTTATCGGTTTAATTCTTATAAATAGAATAGTTTCAAAAATAAGGAATTTCTGGTGGTGCAATCAAGGATCAATTCGAAGAGTATATCTTCACCCTGAGATTGGTAATCGGTTCAGTGTCGGTGCAGCGGACATAACCGAAGTGGTCTTGGATGGGGCTCAAGATCACGAAACCTTACCAGGGGTTATTATGGTGCCACGTGACCCAGGTAGGTATATACCTCCCTTCGGTCGTGTTGAGGATTTCCTTTAAGGAAGTGCATTCGTAGTAGTTGTGTTTGGTCCATATGCGGGTTCAGCTCTCTAAATTTCACCTTATAGTCGTCATACTTACAACTATGTGGACTGTATATGAAATTATGAGAGTATTGGCGTGGAGTTGTGTTTTTACCGATGTGCCGGGACCCCAGAATTGCAAGAAGTTTAGGTAAGCCTCGCTTCCAACAGTAAGCTCACTGAACCTGCACTCAGTAGGCAAACTGATACTTCCACATCCAAGTACGAGGGCGCTGGCAAGCCACATTGTTGCTGCCCGTTCTACAAATCGTTGACAGTGCAGTTAGATCCTTTCCAGGTAGGCCTACAAGTTAAACACGAGCACTTTTCTTCACCCTATTTTAGACTAGCATTTAATCTAAACCAGCCATTTAGCCGCTAGTTGGTTGTATGAGCTTCAATATATCGGCTAAATAACTAACCGATCAATTATATATTATTCTGATCTTCATATTTAAAAACAAAATTGCCATTTTGCTTCATTCCGGATGTGTTTTCAGGGACTCAAGTAAAACCTGTCACGTACAATTGGCCCATCACGCAATCGCTAAGAAATTTACTCAAGCAACTAAATAGCTTAGTTAACTATCGATTTAGATGAGCACAGCACAGCTAAATTGCTAGATAACTAAACCAATCAACGCATATCGCTGTAGGAAGCGTTAAATTAGCTGGATCAAAAGATTAAGGAACTATGGGCAGGCATCAAAACTAGAGGATACATTTGCTTTGGCTTAATGCTAACGCAAAGATAAGTATACTAATAAGTACGTAACTATCCTTCGATGTGAGAATATATTGATTTTTTTCTTAAAATTAGTTTATTTCTTGTTCAAAACGTTTACAATTGATTTCTGTAAACTTTGAAATGAACAGACAAATATTTCAAAATTTTCTGTCCTCTCTCTGTCTAGTTGCAGTCTTACTTCTTCTCTTTCCTCTATTCTTCTTTCTATATCTTCGGTTTTCTTTACCGCTTTCTCCAGTTTCGCTGATGTTGACTTGAATATTTTCAACAGTTTCGCTTCGAAATGTTTTCGCTTCTTTCTTTTCGTAGGTTTCACATTCTTTCCGATATTAGCCGATCCCCTGGAATGTGTTGGTGACTCGACATAGTATATTTCTTCTATCCAGTTCTGGGAGTTTGCTGAGACTGAAGGATCGTCAGCTGCAAAACGTACCTCATTTATAGAAATACTGACATATGGGAAATATGAATTACCATCACAAATGTTACCATCCGTTTTGATGCTAGTCAATACTGTGTTATTAGTTTGAGGCTTCGATAGAAAACTGTGTATCTTATTGTATGGTCTCCAGTCAGTTGGCGAGCCTCCGTGTCCCATTCTTGATTTTTCTTTGCTTCAAGAAAAAATAGGAATATTAATATAAAGCAGAATCAAGTCAAAACTTACCGATAACGGACCGTCATGTTGTGGAGTTTCGTCCGGATTTCTATGCAGGAACGAATAATTCCCCTTTCTGCTAACTCCTTTTTCATCTCTAAAATAATATGTCCGTTTATTCTTTGTTGACGCAATTTTTGATGCTTTTCACTCCATATCCGAACGAAAACATTTTCCTCCCTGCGATTCCACAGCACTTTTGGCTTATTTCGTCGCTTCCTGTGTAGTGATGTAGACGAAGTACTTTGCAAACTCATAATGCTCGGTTTATTTCCGCAAATGGAAAAGGTGCTGAGTACTAAAATTACTTTTAGACTAATTACATAGTAGAATCAAAACACTATCCGGAACACAAGTTTATGATTGCATGACATGTTCCCATCAGCTTGCTGAACTGACAGCGTTAACATTGCATGTGACAGCATTAAATGCTTACATGTTTTTGTTGATGCTTTTGTGGAATGCACTTTCACGAGTTGCTTTGGAAATGTATTGAAAAACAAGTGATTTTTGTTGTTTTTTTATAAAAGAAAAACTTCCTTTTAATTTTGTGTATCTTTATTTGGATTCGTTATCGATTTTCGACCGTAATCGTTCGGTCTTCCTCAGCGCTTAAATTTATTAGTCTTAAGTACTCTACTTATATTGTAATTTTGCAAGGGTTATGGTTAATAAGGATATGATTAAGAGGATATTTTCAAATTCTAACATTACAAGGGATATGATTAATGAGGGATATAATTAAGAGAATATTATTAAAAATGGAGATTCTTAAGAATAACTGAGTAATTTAAAGAGCCATGAATTAACGTTGCCTTCATCATGATTCATTACGGTTTTTTTCCCTATAAATGGCTAAGCTTTCTAAGGCATCTAGTTACCTACGTCTCTCGCTTCCCTTATTGGTGCTACGTCATCCACAGTTATATCATGTCCTGTAGTCACGATGTGTTGAAACTGCCTGTCATGCCTCTTTTCTTTGCAGCTTTCGCTTCACCTAAGTGTTCCTTCATCCTAGTACTGATGAGTCTCCTTGTCTGACCGATATATACCTCTTGGCAGGTGGGGCATTCAACCCTATAGATCCCCAATTTCTCATGTGGTTGTCGCTTATCTTTAGTCGATCCAAAGATGTTTTTGAGCTGGTTTCTGCCATTCGTTTCTATGAGTTGTATTGGTTCATGGCCGCTTAGGTTCCTTTTTATTACATTAGTGACACCTTCGTGGTAGGGGATGGCCTTCCAAATCGTCCTTTCTGAGTCAGGGTTTATTAAACTTGACCGTTCTTTCGTACGTCGCGTTTTTTTTTGATTTTTTCCGCCATTCTTCTGATTGTTGCTGGTTTAAAGCCATTTAAAATTGCAGTCTGGAGAATATACTGCATTTCCTTCTTCTTGGCTTCCTCTTCAAGTGGCAAATCATACATGCGGTGTATCATAGGTAAGGAGAAACTTTGATTCGTTGTGTGTGGTTCGAAGTGTTTGGGATCGTTCTTTGCGTAAGCGTTGCTTTTCGGTAGATATTAAAGCTTATGTCCCTCCTTCTCCATTGTACTAGCACATCCAAAAACGCCAGGTTTCCACCTATTTCTTCCTCCATTGTGAAGCTGATAGTCTGATGTGCGTTGTTAAGATCCGTTAATGTTTGCTGCAAAGTTCCTTTTTCAAAGCACAGCTCAGAAGCAGCCACAGCCATTGGATTAAGAAAGAAACCGGTATATTTCATCAAGGCAGACAAAGGAAATACATACAGTCGTCATTATGGATAAGGACAAATATGATGAAGCGGTAACAGATCCGTTGCATGATCTGATACGGTTTCTCCAATCACATAATTTCGAAAATAATCCCTTTCGTCACTGTGTGTTCTACAACCACACATAGTCTTTCATTACGAAACCTGCACTATTCGCCTTTCACGTCAACTAGACACTTTTTCGCATGCACACTTCAAATCAAATCAAATTTCCGTATCCCAACAACCACCTTTTAAGCATCCTTAGCAAAGTAACTCGAGCAATAATGAAATGTAATATATTGTTGGCAGTCGCGTCTGAGCTAATCCTGCCCTCCGTAATTCCAGCATTGCGCTCCTCTATTCGTCAATTATAAGGCAACATCAATTTAAACGAGCATATGGGACAATTTTTTGAAACGAAACTTCATTATAAAGACGTTATTTTCGCACTTTACGAGAATTTTGTATATACTGTGTGCCACAGAAGCCTAGTCTGCCAAATAAAAGCATTTCAAAGCAATGTAAACGGTTTTTCAAACTTTCAAAAGCGAGAAACAAAATCAAGTGCTTTTGAGATCCATGCAAATTTTTAATATTTTGCAACCCGAAGCTAACAGTTAAAATCAATCGCTTTATAAAATAGCAATAAAAGTTTTTTTTTGAGTCCTAAACTTCAACGAAGGCTTGGAAAAAACAACTAGATTATTTTCAAGCGTGAAAGATTTGTGCAAAGATCGTCAATACGAATAATCACGGTAACTGAAATAGTATCGACAGAAGGTACTTGAGAATTAACTCAGATTACTAAAGAGAAACGAAAAAATTAATAATAATGCTGACGACAAATGGCCAACGGTTGAATCGTAAGATGCTTAAAGTTGTAAGTGTTTATTATCGTTAAATTTTCCTACTCTACCAAAAAACATAGATAAAAAGGAGCATCTTTTCCAAGCGAAAACTGTTAGACTCGCGGACTTTATGGGTAAAATGAAAGTACATATTTCATCAACAAATTATATTAAGTTCATAAGTTAATCATAAGTGAACGAAATTTTTGACGAATTTATTTAACATAAAGACCGACCAGAACAAAGTTTAGCTCCATGGATAGCTTAGATCACGGATATGCTACAATGTGCGGTCGCCCAGTACATAGAGATCAAATTTCTTTCGAAACGCGGTAGACTAACATATTTTTTCAGATTGCGCGGTTCCTTCATAACTTACTGTTCAGAGTGAGACCCTTCTGAAATCTCTAGCGATCGCTGTATGACGGCACCTGACTATTTTATGAAATTCCACACAAGGAGTCCTAGATACAGAGAGTGTCGATAATTGCTACCGGACAACAAGCTGTATGACAGAGAAATCCTACCCGCGATATAAGTATTAAAGCCAAACCACCACGTTTATAACAACTAAAGAGTCTTCATCGAAACCAGAGGAATCTGTCTTCCCGTACACCAGCCTCATGTTACTAAATTGAACCCTGCCAACGTTCTGCAGTACTAATGGAAGAAAATTTTCACGTTCTCATTTCAGTTGTGCTCCTTAGAACACCAGCACGTTGGTCTGGTTGTCAACCTCGGGATAATTTGTGCAAGAATTTCTCAAAAAGACCATTCAGCAAACAATTTTAGTCTTCACTAACGTATCTTTGCGTGTCCTCTTAGTGATTCCTTACTTCCATTCAGACGACACTGTTTCTTTTCATTTTAGGAGTCTCGATCCTTCCCGTCTCCTTTTACTGGCCAGTCTATGTGTCCCAATAAATAAAGAAGTCCACGAGACAACGATAGGTGAAGTTAAATAAAAGTAGAGTTACACTCGCCGCCGTATCTAGAAGAAAAACTTCAACCAAAAGGTAAGCTAACATTGATATCTTGTCCTGATGGTGTCTATACATCGGTATATCTCTCAATATTGACGATTGCTTCATAATCTGCTACTCAGTAAAGAAAACTTCTTCGAACTTTACCTATCAAATCAATGACTTAGTGTTAATAATAACGGCCACGGCCACTATCAAAGACCTCGCGGTTACTTTTTATGAAAGTCTTTACTCCAATTTTCATTACACTGATATAGTAAATCGTGCATTCCGCATTTCCAGGTTATAACAACAATTCTCCTCCATAGATAGTCTCCTCGCTATTTGTTTGGTACCCTGGTCAGAAAAGTTCTTGAGCACGGTTATTTGGTTTCCTTATTATGCTTATGGTCGCACATAGCCAATGTAAATTTACACGATCCTTGTTTTTCAAATACAATCTTTCGTACTCAGAGTATTCTGATTGAATGAAAATTTTGAAACCTCCCATACTCCATCATAGAACTCTTCTTGATCAATGTTTCCTGCTGAAGCTATGTACGGACCTTCTCGTACGTACCCTTTCCGATAACACTGCAATTTGCCTTCCCAATCATTAAACAAGAGGTTCCAACTTTTTTAACTCTTCCATTACTGCGTTGGCTCGTTACTTTACTTTTCTTTACTAAGGATAGTAAGACAAGACAACTCAGTTCAATTCGGTATTGTGTCCTCGTCTTTTTGTTCCGTTAAACGATATTTAAGACCACTTTATAATTTTTGACATTGATAATTGTGTTATTGGATTTTTTTATCTATTCATTGTTAAATTTAAATAAATAATAAACGAATTCAAAATACAGTAAAGACGCTAACCTTTTCGGTTGATTGTATAGCTATCATAGAGTTCTGCCAGTATTTAGAGTAATGCGATCAAACTACTTAGATTTTCACCCGTTTGTCCATTCAGTAACATGGAGAATTTAATACACTGAGACTCTCATATAGTATTGAGGCAGTAGCCAAATATAATTCATCGCCAGATGGTCCCCATATCAAAATCAGTCCTGCAGGATATAAGAGTTGACTTTTAAAATTATAAAAGCCGGTGTTCGATTATATAGTCTGGGCTTATCGACTATCGGTAATTGTCTGAAAAAAACTGATTTTGTGTATTCCATTTCCTGATATAAAAAATCTACAAAACTCACACCTTAAAAAAAGAACACAACAAAAAAGAGAGCGCTTTTCAAAGGTTATATGTGGTTTGAACGTGCCGGTTCTTACATTTAACTGGAAACGCCGTATCTTTTCCATGTGGAAGTGAGTCTCGACAGAAACGTTTCAATTGTATTCTTTGAAAAAGCCGAAGACTAGATAAAAATGCTTCCAAACAGTTGCAATCACAATTCCTTTTTTAATGAAGGGGAAAATATAGAAAGCATTGCAACTGCATCATCAAAAATCGATGCGTGCTATATAGTCTCTTTCTTAAGTAGAGCGATGGTGCAATATTAACATAGATTGCAAGATGAAGGAGCCGTGGAAAAGCATGAGAACTAGAGGACACTTTTTTGACCTCAATGCTGTCGTCGAAAAAGATCAATTTCAAACTTATATTCACATTATGCTTCACTCCATCCTGAAAATATGTTTGTTTTTCATTCTTTCAAATTTATATATTTTTCGTTAGAAAATTTTCAACTGTTTTCTGTAAACTTTGAAATGAATAGACAAACATTTTAAAATATTCTGTTCGTTCCCTGTCTAGTTGCAGTCTTACTTCCTCTCTTTCTTCATTTCTTCTTGCTGTATCTTCTGTTTTCTTAACCGCCTTATCAAATTTCGCCGATGTTGCCTTAAACGTTTTCAATAGTTCTGCCTCAAAATAATTTCGCTTCCGTTTTTTCGAACGTTTTACATTCTTTTCTATTTGTGGCGATCCCGCAGAGTGTGTTGATGACTCAACATAGTACATTTCTTCTATCCAACTCTGAGAATTAGCTGGTGCTGCTGATGGATCCTCAACTGCAATGCGTACCACATTTATAAGAATACTTAAATATGGGAAATATGAATTACCATCACAAGTGCTGTCTTCCGTTTTGATGTTATTCAACACTTTATTATTAATATGGGGCTTGGACAGAAATGAGTGTAGCATATTGTATAGACTCCAATCAGTTGGCGAACCTCCATGCGCCATTCTTAATTTTTCTTTGCTTCAAGACAAGAAAAAGAGCGAGTTTGAATCTACAATTGAATTGTTATAGTGTACGAGGTAAAACTTACCGGTAACGGACCGTCATGTTGTGAAGTTTCGTTCTGATTTCTACGCAGGAACGAATAATTCCCATTGCTTCTAACTCTTTTTTCATCTCTAAAACAACATGTCCGTTTTTCTTGTGTTGACGCAATTGTTGATTCTTTTCTTTCCATATCCGCACCAAAACAGTGTCCTCGTTGCGATTCCATAGCACTTTTGGCTTATTTCGTCGCTTCCTATGCAGTGAAGTAGACGCAGTACTCTGCAAACTCATAATGCTGGGTTTGTTTCTGTAAATGTGGAAGATGGGTGGGTATCAACTTTAATTTTACGTTAGACTAATCCACTTACCTAATTGAGTGAAAATACTTTCCTGATCCGTAATTTATGACTGCCTGCTATGACATGTGTCCATGAGTGAAGAATGCTCAAACAACGTTAACATTGCATATGGCAGCGACGACTGAATACATGCTTTTGTTCCTGCTTTTGTCAAAAGCACTTTCACGAGTTACTCTTGAAATGTATATAAAAGTCAATGGTTATGAACCCGACTTTGATCAAATGCGAGAATATTGTCAAAACCATATGCTTTCGATAAAGTGCTTTTGACAGAAGCATGTAAGCAGTTGATGTTACCATACGTGAGGTGCCACCGCTGGATGCAGGTCAGCATACTGTTTGGTGTGCATTTCATAGAAGTACTTGACAGTTTGTGTGCAAATTGTGCGAGATTTTAGTGTTGTAATTTGGGTCGGTGCTATGAATTAGTTGATAATTACAATCATGCAGGGTTTTTTTAATGTTGGCACGTGAAAATCTTCAAAAAGATACCGATTAGCTCTTGCTTCTCTGCATGGCAGATTTCTACCCACAAAAACAAATCACTCTCTCTATCAATTTTCATTAATTGTCCTTATTTACATTTCAGTACTTAGTACTTCCAGGACGATAAGAATCGGTATAAGGGATAGTACCTAATTCATGGAGTTTAAGATCCTTTTGGTCGATTTATAATTCAAGATATATATTTATAATTTTATTTCATATAGACTTTATGTTTAACTTTATTATGTTTTATTATAGCTTCTCCAAGAGTGTTCTAGGAATATAGTAAATCTTCATTTGCTTGAAATATACCATTTGGTTTTATTAAATATGATGACACCTTTTGAAGCGAAAGTGTCCGGACAACTCACACAAGCCTAACATATCAAACTAGCGAATTTTATTTTTTATTTCAATTTAAAACAAAAGCAAGAATTATCATAACCGCTTTGGTTGGTTGGTTGATTGTAGTGACAGTCTCCTTTATCCAAAGATGGCTCACTTAGGCCACTATAGGCCCATTGTGAAACCACAAAAGATTGGGACGGCACTAGAACCTACGGGATGACGAGAACCGTTTAGATTCTCGTATGAAGTTGGCTATGCAGCTAATGTTTAAATCAGCTACTTCCGTGATGCTGTCCAGGAAAGGTGAGCCTAAGGTTTGCAAGCGTTTCCTGGATAATGCTGGGCATTCACACAGAAAGTGTTGGATTGTCTCTTCTTCGTCTTCCGATCTGAAACTTCGGCAGAAATTGGTGAAAGGAACACTCAATCTTTCTGCGTGTCTGCCAATGAAACAATGCCCCGTCAGTACGGATACGATGCAACTTAAGGTTTCGCAGCTCGTATTAAGGAGCTGCTTGGTGCGTTTGGAGCACAGTGCGTGCCAAGCTTGGCTGGCTGTCCTACAGGTTTCGTCAAGTAGCCAGTCCCTATTTGCAGCCTCCATGTAATATTGCTTTATAAAATAAACAATAAAAATTGATCTGCTAGTTCTACACGATGGACGATGACACACAGAAAATCCATTTATGCGTTTTGAGGAGTAAAGTCCGGTGAAAAAGGCGACCAAGTTGTAGAATCAGGATGATTGAATATCATCAAATGGTATGAGCGAATTCAATTTAATCTCAATCTCTTTTAAGGTGCTATCCTTTAAACCGATTCTTATCGTGTGGGAAGTACCATGTACTGAAATCGAATATGGACAATTTATGAAAATTGATGGAGAGAGTGATTTGCAGGAGACGGAGATGGTTTTAGTCAGTAGAAATCCGGCATACCGAGAAGCAAGAGCTGATCGGTATCTTCTTGAAAATTTCCACGAGCCGACGTTGCAGAAAAATTAAAACTTATTATAATAATAGGAAGCGCACGTTGAAACCAAATCCGGATACAATGGAAGAACGGTGGTTCATACCACTAGCCATGAACTATGGAACCAATGGAGAAGGCACTCCTTATTTCTTTCCTTATTGGTGTTTATTTATTTATTCATTCATTCGTGTTATTACACATTCTACTAGCATAGTGAGCAGGATTTCAATTTCTTGACAATAAATTGCTTAACGTTTGTGCCGCAGGAATCCACTTTTGCCAATCATGGTTCAGGCGAGATTGGATGAAGCTGTTCGGTTTAACGTCTAGACTCGCAATAATGCGTAGCACTTGAGCGTACAAACAAGAACTTTAATGACGTATGAAGGAACAACTCCGGATTACATAAAGGCAATTGGATTGATGCTCCTCCCAAACATCTGGAGCATTATTACAGATCGAATAACAAAAATCTGGACGATTGTTGCGCTAACTTGAAATATCGAAGACTTCTGCATTCAAATCGAATGTTTGCTCACGTCTGTATGATAAGTTGGGCCCGATTTTATTTGCTGATGGTATACGGAACGAAGTCAGCATTGGATTTACCATGGCACTCAATGTTCTTCGGTCAACATAACATCAAAGAAGTAAGTCACATATGTAATCTCTCTCGATTCTTCTACATTCAATGTTTCTTTCCAGGGACATATGCACATTGTCACCATTACTGCAATAGTGTCGGTGTATTCTTTTCTTCAGGATGAATACAATTGCCAGATACATCGTATTCCGTATGTTTCCTGGCTCAGTTTTGCCACCTACCACTATTATTCGATGTGGAAATTGAACCCAGAAACGAAGGATTAAAGGCTAATGCATATTTGACACCGGCACTCATCTAACGTCGGTTACTGTCGATCTTCAGCACAATGGAGCGGAATCAAAATGTTCTGAATAAGTTGAAAATGTTGTTGCTGTTTATGAAGATGTTACGGTTTCTAAGTGTTTGAAATAATCCTCCAAGCTTCTCCATTCAACAGCTTGTAAAAACTCCAACAAACAATACAACAAAATACAATCGAAAACAATCTTGACGTTATCTTTACACGTATTTATATATATAATAAAAAATAAAAGTGATAACAAAGAAACTGTGACCCTCGGATAATGAGCCCTTGATTTTTTCGCATGGTTTTCAGCTCATAACTTTATTATTATCATACGAAAAAGTAATATGAGCAACGTCTGTTGCAAATAAAATATTTTACAAGTTTGCAATACACAACATTTTCGTGGACATGGTTACAGAGATATAGGAAGTTCAATTTTAGTCTTCTTAACCAGATGATGGTCAAATGGTGAGGTTTGCGACAACACAAACTTGAACTTAAGCCCATTATAATATTTCGAAAGTATTCCGCGTTAAAAGTGAAAACAAAGAAGTTGTAACTCTCGAAAAATAATCCATACTTTTGGCTTATATATATTTTGTTAACTCCATCACGTGGAAACTATGTCGCGACAAGTTGCTGCAAATTAAATTTTACATAAGATTGAGGTACACATTTTTATGTAAACTATGGTTCTTGAGGCATCGAGGGATTCAGTTGCTTTTAGTTTTATAAATGGCTGCCACTTGCACCACTCTTCGTTAGATTAGTGGTGCGGAGAAGGCAGATTGTCGCGTAATTTACGTATTACGAATATCTAATCTATTAAATCAAGTGAAAATCAAGGGGCATAAGATGACTTTTTCATTTAAATCACTGCTTTTCGAACTATTAAGTGCAGGAAGGTCCCGATTATCCGGGCTAGATGGAACCGAACCCTGTCCAGATCACCGAAAGGCCAGATTAAACGAAATTTCCCTTAAAATGTACATAATAAAAGTTGTGGATGGGTAAAACTATAAAAAAAAACCGTGTTTATTTTTGCGTAAGGACAACAAAACACGAACATGACTCACGATTAATATGACACGATTTGTTCCACCTAAACTTGATGAGGCAAGTCTCAATCCATCTCATCAGGTCAAATATTTAGGTTTGATTTTAGACTCCAAGCTCGCATGGAAAGCAAACATAGCAGAAAGAGCGCGTAAAGCGGCATGCGCAATCTACTGCTGCAAAAGAGCTATTGGGAATAGATGGGGACTGAAACCCAAAACTGTATCATGGCTCTATACAGCGCTAGTGGAACCAATCCTTCTGTATGGCGTGGTTATTTGGTGGCCAGCTATGGCAAAAACATCAAATGCGAACCTGAACAGGATCAGGAGAACTGCAGCTATAGAAATCACCGGGGCTATGCGCACTACCCCGACAAAGGCATTGTTTATGCTATTAAATTGGCTCCATACGGAGCTCCTAACGAAACAGCAGGCCAAGTGCTCTGCTATTCGATTGAAAGCTCTAAATCTCTGGTGTGATGGGAATATCGGCCACTCCACCATATTACGGAGGGATGGATCAACGCCAGAGAAAGTAGACCTCACTCCTCCGATTCCTTGCTTCCACCACAGTTTCAAGTCCGTCATCCCTAGCAGAGATAACTGGATCATGGAAGGAAATAGAATACAGGAATCGGTCGACATCTACACTGATGGATCAAAAATGGATGGAAAAGTTGACTGTGGCGTTTTCTCCGAGCAGCTAGGTCTGAGACTATCCTTCCGGCTACCAGATCACTGGAGTGTTTTTCAGGCAGAGGTCATCGCAATACATAAGACAGTAGACTGGCTGAGAAATCAGAAAATTTCTATAAGAAATCTCAATATTTTCTCTGACAGTCAAGCTGCTATCCAATCATTATCCAACGTGTATAACTCATCCAAAATTGTAATGGAATGTCGCACACTACTGAAGGCGATGTCGCTTCACTGTGAAGTGATTCTTTGCTGGGTGCCGGGTCACAGTGATATACCTGGGAACTGCGAAGCTGATGCCCTAGCTAGAGCTGGCACTGAACTCCAGGATTATACATTAAAACCCCAAGGAGGCTGCCACTACAACCAACCAACCAATATGACAGGAGTATTAATTGATAAGCATAACGAAGAAAATGGAAGACTTTCTAAAAAATTACTGTGGAAAATAAGTTCCTGAAATACTTTCAAATTAGTCTGATCTCTGATAAAGCGGGGCCCGGATTAGCGTGATCATTAACTTGGTGTGATGATTCATGTTGAAACTGATATTACGACCAAGCAAAGAACTACACATACATACTAAAGAGTAAGTATCCTCCTTAGCAATAGCTAGATTGGGTTTTCTCCTCGAGGGATTGGATGATGGTGCACTTTTCCCCACTATGTAGTGAAGTTGCTGGTAGCTTACCTATGAATTTTGTTTTAGATATTTGATGAATTTTTTATAGATATTTTGCGTTTACCGGGTAGAAGTCATCCGCGTCCTTCGATAACAGTGCTACCAAATTCGTTCATTGATTCTTAGTGGTCGATTATCACATTGACGCTTCTTCTCGTTAGCTAACAGACTCGGCACTTCTAGAGCAATTTTACATACACAAACGAGTAACATTTTTATTTGGATTCTATAGTATATTCTTATATTTCTACCTTTTCATCGACCATTTCGGGTATTAGCTCGAGCATTTGCTCATTGTTTCCCTCGATTAACCTTTGACAACTTATAAATAAGTGCTCGGTCTGTTTCCGACAATGAATAAATAATCCTTAAAACGGAACAAGAAACTCTGGGACCTAGTCTGGTTACTCACAAAGTGTGAAGAAGTTAAAATTAGCTTTCCCAGATTTTCTATCTAGCCAGGCATTCAACTTAACATTGACCGTGTGTATCTATCGAGTCGTAGTCTATTGGTCATATGTTCCTACTATCTAACAACAGATACATATAATACACTCCACAACTTTGCGCCAATCCAAGGAAGAGAATCTTTAGTTTGGTGTACTGGTGAATGCAATTGAAAAACAGGTAATCATGCAGAAAAAAGAGCATATTGCCTAACAAACCAGGTCATAAAAATATGATGTGTCATTATTATAGGCGAAAATACGCGGCCAGAAAGAGTCCTGAAGAAAGAACACTATACTATCCAATACATCTTGCTCACAAGAGTTCAAAGGAAGTTGTCTGAGAAAAAAACTCATTAGGTTTACAAAGAGAATGTTATCACTCTAAAATGCATTGCGGAAAGCCTCACGAATGAAAAGGATGATTTATTTATTTATTTATTTTATTTATTTATCACATTTCAACAGAAAATTCCAATTACAAAAATTGACATAACAACTAATTTATATTATAAATTGAAGAGAATTAGAAGAAGTTATTTGAATAAAACATTTTCCAAGATTCGTTTAAAAGCTGCAATACTGGAGGGAAAGGATCCAAGCTGGAGCCTATCGTGAGTTCTAGGCAAACGGAGCAGCGAAGAATGAAAGTATACCGTTTTGGTGAAAGGTAAAGTAAATATATCTGTAGAACGAGATGGTCTATTGGTTTGTCTCAGTGAGACTCGGTGATCGATGTTGACTTCAATGTAATTATGGAACAACTTATACAGAGCACAAATCCAAATACGTTCTTCGCGCAGCTAAAGACGGTAAGTTGAGTAATGAAAGGCGTTCTTCATAGGGAGTGTAAGGGATATTGAGTTTAAATAAGAGAAAGCGGGTAAATTTACGCTGAATGATTCGACAAGGTTTATATGGGATTCGAAATAAGGAGACCAAATTTGGGATGCATACTCCAGAATAGAACGTACGATACTTACAAACAACTGGACAGCAGAGTGAGGGTTGGTAAAAACAACGGAATGTCTTAACACAAAACCCGAAAGCTTTGAGGCTCTGGTAACTATATAATGGATGTGAGCGTCAAATCTTAGCTTCGAGTCGAAAATGACTCCAAGATCCAAGCAGCAAAGATTGTCGTTTCAGTTCTGTTTATTCTCTGATGAAACTAAATGGGATTTTGCCGTTGCTCGTCAAAATCGGGAGTGACTACTGGACATATTTTTCAGCACGTAAAAGATCTTTTTTTTAAAGATTTTCTGTGAGCTATTACTTTAACGTTTCTTTCTTGAATGAATTTTTGTTTATTCTTCATAGTACTTATCGTGGTCCTCTTTGTGTCAAAACAATGAATGTGCGGAATCGATGATTTCGACATAAGCATCAAGTTCTGATAAATTTGAATATTACATGGTATAAACAAACCAAACAATTTGTAACAATAATGCCTTAAATAATGAAGGAAGAGCCAGCATCATGGATAACAGGAATAACCTACTTTAGAGTCAGGTAACATTCAATTGTGCGTAACTCAAAACCAATGAAATGCGTTTTACCACAAGGCGAGGGTATTTACTATGCAATTATGGCACAAATCCTTTCTAAACTTTTTTTTAGATAAAACTGGAAGGTGCTTTAAAGGGTTTGTAGATGTTAAATCGCAAATGTTCATTAAAACTTCTTACAATTAATCCAAAAGGTTGGAATTTATATTTTCAGCTTTGGATTCTAAAAAAATCAGAAACAAGTACAAACTGGCTGCTCTACAATATAAAATTATTTTTTCTATAACAACTAAACATGTTTTATCACTACATATCGACTTTTACTCCACTCGATTCTTCTCCAAATTGCCATCTTCTAACTTTTGTTTTTCAAACAATTCGATGAGTTTTTCTGTCGCCGATTGCTCCAAGAATAGTGGCTTAGAATGTTCCTCACTTGGATATACTACCAAATTCGTGGCTGCACATTTCAACGTGAACGGCGTCCACGGTCCTTGAATCGAAGGGACATCTGTGTGCCACATTTTACGTAGCCGCATTGCACCCGCAGGACCATTTTGTGTGCGAAGCAATTCACACCATTTAATTATTTCTTCTCGTGTATTGTTGCGACAATTGATCCATTCTCGTCCGCCATTCACTGAAATGCAGATTACAAGCAGGATTACTAAGTAAAAAGAAGGGAGATTGAATTCTACAAAGCACACTTTTTGCTTACAATATTCGCCCACCAGGATTGGCGTGCGGTGTCTTCTTGGCTTCACGTATACCACGATATTAGGATTCGCTCTGGCAAAATCAACTAGTTCCGTTTCTATAAAATCTCTGCAAGGACATGTTTATGTTAGCATTTTGTTACAAGGAACATAGCAGCTAGCTAGCAAACCTCATTCCACGACTTGCTCCATTTTCTTTGCAGAATTTCAGCGTGACTCGTTTCAATTGGCATATATATCTGCCGATGCCATTTTGTAGAGGTGCTCTCGGAAAGCCGGACTTCAAATACAAATGACTATTCGACATTATTTCACTTTCACAACAATTTCCTATTCAGACCAAATTTTAACACTCACGAGCCAAGTTGCGGCAATGTGACTTTAGCCGTGGCTGAATAGCGAAATGTCACAGTGTCGCGCCGCTGTAAACGAGTACAATTCACGCAACTGCCATCAGCTGGACAGTTGACATCTGATCGCAGAACTCACGAAACATGACAATTAGCGTTCGTTACTCCTTTCGACTTTGCCCATTGGGTTTCAAACCGTTTTATAGCTAAGATGCCGATGTCTTTGTTTTGTTGGCGGATGTCATTCTCCACTTCCATTGGCTCGAAGTCTGCCGATACTCCTCGGAGCATAACGTTTATTTTTCTATCAGAAATAGGGGGATACGAGAAGGCTTCAGCCAAGGGTTGGCATTTGAAATGTAAAAGAAGTTCCTTGTGTGTGGAAGGGTTATCCACAAGGATTGTGTGTCTCGATCTCGAGACACTTTTTAATAACACTTCTGTGTTAGGGTCAATTGTCTTAACCGCGTTTAATATTGTTTTAGCCCAAATATTATTGGCGAAAATTGGGGGGCACCACTTAGGTTTAGATTTAGTAGTAGCGGCGTTCTGCGTGGAAGGCTTGCTACTAGATGTAAGCAGTGGCGTACCCAAGGGGGAGGTTTACGGGTTCAAACCCCCCCCCCCCTTGAAGAAGAATTGAATGCTGAGTTGACTCTGTGGTACAGAAAGATAGGGCATCTGGGAATAGTAAACCGCCCAAAAACGGCCATAGATGGGTTAAGCATGTGTAATTCAAACGTTTTGCCGAATATATCGAAATTGCTAGAAATATTGGCTGTTCTCCCAGTATCTACGTGTACAAACGAACGATCATTTTCAACATTACGACGACTAAAAACATACTTGCGAAATTCCACCAGCAATGAACGGCTAAATGGATTGGCACTTCTAAATATTCATAGAGATCTCACTCCATCTACAGAAGATGTGTTAAATGAGCTAATGAAAAAAAAATCGTTGTTTAGATATTTCACTATAATTTTATCCGGCGAAGGGTTCTGTTTTATGCTTGGACATAAAATTTGAATCCCATTTTACACTGTTTCTCACCGTTACTTTAGATGAGTTTTGAATACTAAGTTTGTATCATTATCGGCATTTTAAAATTTTGATCACCTCACGTAAATTTAAAAAATTCGAAGATTCGAATGTTATGGATTATATATCTCAAGCATATTTTTTTTTCAATGTTGGGAGGTGGAAATCTTCAAAAGATACCGATCAGCTCCTGCTTCTCGGCATGCCGGATTTCTACCGACTAAAACCACTTCCGTTTCCTTCAATCATTCTCTCCATCAAAATTTAGTAATTCTCCGTATTTAAAATTTTAGGACATAGTACTTCCCAGACGATAAGAATCGGTATAAGGGATAGTACCAAGTCTGTAAATTTTAGTGTCCTTTTAGTTAGATTAATAGTTCACACTATATGTTTATGAATTATTTCCTGTTGGTTACATGTTTGGTTTTCAGTTTAGTGGAGCTGATTGTACTTGTAAATTACTTCGAATGTTGGTCCTGAAGGAGATATTTTTTTAGTGTCGTTTTAAGGGAAGTTGGGTTCGCTATGTTTTTAATTTTGTCCGGTAGTGTATTGTAAAACTTAGCTGCTTTGTTGAAGGGGTCTTCTTTTAGCCGATCAGTTCTGGCAAATGCTATAGCTATATTATTCATGTTTCTCATTCTGTTAGTGTTTTCCCCTCAATTCTATTTAATTTCACAGTGGTGTACTCATTACGGTGTAAATTCTTATGTATGAATTAAGCTCTTTCGATGGAAATCATGCCTTGCAAATTCAATTCTTGGGCTGTTTTGTAAACTTCGCTCGTTGGAGTTAGCACAGGGAGATTGTAAATGATCTTATACGCCTTGGTTACTAATCTGAAGATTATCATGAGGTTACCTTTAGAAGTTTGGCTCCAATTCAAGATGCCGTAAAAAATTTTGGAAAGGAGATGCGCATCCATAATTTGGATTTTTTTTTCTTTGGAAAGAAGTAGAAGCGACGTAGAAGACCAATGAAGACAGCCAGTTTTTTTCTTAGATCATTTATATGTGGAGTCCATAAGGCTTCGTCATTGCCTGGGAAGAGGTTGGTAAAAACAATAATCGATGGCGCAGCCGCCAAAATTGGGCCTTCAGGCAATATTAGAGTTATTTCATTTACTTGACCAATGGAACATTAGGATGTGAAGTAGTCAGGAACACGCTCACCCGTGATTATTACCCTCATTTGATTCAGGTTCTCATTCACAGCTGAGTGAAATGATAGTGCGGCACCAAATCTCATTTCCGAAAACTATTACTCGACAAGGAGCCTTGAACTAGCGTTAACCACTAAGCCACCCACTTTAACAATTATTCGCCGAGACACTCTGGAACGTGGGAGTTGAGTGAGATTCAGTATCTCTACGCAATTAGATCTTTCATCTATTTCACAGTAAAACCCATATGGGCCTGATTTACGGCCTATGGTGCTTTAGAGATCTCACCTAGGGGTGATACGGGCATAATTTGCACAAATTGGATCTGTGTGTGCCGTTATCTTTTACTTATTGTATGAAGCCTAGCAATTTTATATATAGATAAAGAGTTGGTAGGAACATTAGAATATGGTCACCTGATTGAAAGTTTTCGAAGTAAAATTCCAGAAAAGTGTAATTTATTTAATTCGCACCCATATGTTAGTAGCAACAGTTATATTTTTGAATGTTTCTTTCTATCTTTGATCAGAACCCTCAAAAATGAATTGTTTTATTTTGTCATATGATTTGTAATCTGAGGATTAGGCCTATTGGGGACACCTCATTAAAAAAAAACGCGTACAAAAAGTCTACCTCATGGGCTACGTGGAAATGACGCAGAGTTGCTTCCCTGTATGGGCTGCAAACAAGCTTAGCCAGCCCTGATTACGATAATACGCTGTCTGTGCTTAGTGACAGTTACACTTTCTCACGGCATTTACTTCATTAGTTGCTTTCTTTCCTGGCCTGTAGGTATTGAAGGCGTTTCAATATATGTACTTGCAAACATGCATATACACTTTACGGTTCCAAGGAAGTATACAGATACAGTGTAGATTCTTTAACACATCAAGCGCATAATTTTATAATTTGAATGAAAATATCATCAATGATTCAAGTAAATGAAACCAGCATGCAATCGGGCTAAAGTCTGCCAGAACTATTTTTGGAGGACTCCAACTTGGACCGTTGAAAAAGTATGATTAAGTGTGATTACCTAATTATATCTACACCGAAGCACTAGCAAACGTACCTAGTCAAGACTTCAAAAATATGACCCCCCCCCTTATCAAAATCCTGGGTACGCTACTGGATGTAAGGGCCACTTTTACTGGGACCCCTGCGTCCAGGGGTTGGTAATAGTTTCCTCTTCGATTCAGAGGGTTGGAGTTGCGATCACTCGGTACCGGGAACTGGGGCGATTTTGGGAGTCCTAACTCTCCTGAATGAACTGTATTTTTGGATTGATTCATTTTTTCAAAGTTTAAATTTAAGTTTTTAGAGCTAGAGGAACTTAAAACTAGTCTGCCAGTTGCTGGCTTGAAGCCGTCGCTCAGGAGGTTTAGATTGCTGTATTTGCTCAATTCTTCTTTAGAATTGAACCCATTAAAGCGGTTATGGGACTTTACCTTGTTGTCCTCCTCGGAAATAGCTACGTCGTAAGTGACTTCCGGCATATCCATGGCATTTACAAGCACTTCTTGCTTCTCCAACTCCTGGATGGTCCTCGGTGACAGGGTCAGGGTATGCTCCTGCTCCATGCTATTTGAGTGTTCCCAAGCTCTTGGGGACTTCGCTGCTCGCTTGAGTTTTATTAGGCGTGCTTGCCTAAGGTTTACCTTCCTCTTTCTAGATTAGGAATGTGTCTTCAAGAGTGGAAGACAAGGTGAAGGAGGCTGTGGTGTCACTTCAACCACAGAAAATTGGCTCTCCACTTTCGGAGGAGGATTTTCACCATTGGGCTGTTGGCGTGTTGCATCACGATCCACTTTTAGGGATATTTATAGCCCGCTTCTTCAAAAGTTCACTAGACTGAATTATTATAGAAAATGGCGCCAGCTCAGCGTCCTTTCACAATCACTCGCAATTTGTTCGCAGACTAGATGACTGCAGTGTCAACAAACAATCACTTTCTTCACTTTCTTCACTTTCTTCAAAAATTCGACAACGGCTGTCCACTTCGAATCAAAATGCCCTTCGAATCAAAATGCCTATTCCTTATTACACTTGACTCGATGGAGTCCCTTGCTGCCATCAAAAAAATGAAAATAATCTTGCACTCTAGGGTGCGCTGGGAAAAGCCTAAAAAGCAAAAATTGA
Source organism: Oxycera nigricornis (assembly GCA_963942545.1). Lineage (NCBI taxonomy): Eukaryota > Metazoa > Arthropoda > Insecta > Diptera > Stratiomyidae > Oxycera > Oxycera nigricornis. Next base: position 30,419,567 of record OZ012662.1, on the reverse strand, counting down.
CTCAATGCTTTCGGTGCCAGCGCTTTGGACATAGGTCCACTTACTGTGGATACGCTCAAAGGTGCGTTAAATGCGGCAAAAGCCATGAGGATGGAGAACCCTGCAGGAGAAATCCTGAGGATGAGAATGCTCCTCCACCGTTCTGCACCAATTGCCATTCGGAAGGCCATCCGGCAAGTTTCTCGGGCTGCCCTGTATTCAAGCAGGCGCTCGAAAGAAAAGAGCAAATTCGATTACAGAGGAACAAGCAAGAAGAACAAAGAAGATGGGGAAATGCCAACATCGCTGGGCATAGCTTCTTTCCCTCACTAAGTACCAACGTTCCATACACAGATAACTCTATGAAGGCAGCTACAAATAGAATTTCATACGCTGACATGGTTAGAGGCCCAGTTCAACAGTTAGGACACCCTCTTTACTCTGAAACTTCGAGACCCCCGGGAAATCCCGCGGGAAACCTCTTCTCCGAATTTCTGGGCGAAGCAAACAATCTATTTGGGATGCCACTTATGGACTTCCTTGGTAGGTTAAAAACATTTTGGCCCAAATTTAGGCTTTTAACCAGCAAAACTGATAGGGCAGCCGCGTATATCGGCTTTTTAGCTGAATTTCCTCTACTCGATGGTTAGATGGAACTTCGCTAATATTAACATGTGCTCTATTCGATCTCAAGACCGGAGGAGATATCTGGAAAGTTTTCTGGATAGAAATAAAACAATGGTTGCGTTCGTGACTGAGACTAACCTACTCGAAAAACACAGACTTAAACCGAAAAAGTTTAGATCTTATAGAAACGACAGTCAGGCGGGCTCCGCCATATACATAAAAAACAATATTCAGGCGACTCGTATCACCCCACCACCCTCCCTAACAGTTATCTCCTCGGTTATGACAATCATCCGATTACGAGGGCTTAACGGTGTAAGCAAATCCCTCTTTCTATGCTCACTGTACATCCCCTCGGGCAAGGGGACGGAAATCATTCCAGAACTAGAAGCCATTTTTCAAAGAGCCAAAAGCTTTGATATATTTATCATTGCAGGCGATTTTAATGCTAGACACTGGGGGTGTGGGGACGACACAATCAACCGGAACGGACGAGCCTTACATGAATGGCTCTCAGATGAACCATCCCTACATGTTCGCATGATAAATGCTGGAGTCCCAACCTTCCCAGCTAGTGATGGTTTTCTTGACAACTATCTAGTGTCCAATCAGATATTGCAGACGGTAAGCTCCCCGCCCAGATGCTTTGTTTTGCCCACCATTTCTGACCATCACGCTATTATGTTACATATCGAAATCAAAGCTGGAGAGCCTCCGTCGGATCAAGAGAGAAAAATAAGAATCCTAAAACATATTGACTGGGAACAATTTAACAATAATCTTCAAGAACATCCATTTTTGCAAATATCTGCTTGTCGTAACCTCTCTAACCCTGAAATTGAAGAACACGTGGTCAAACTAACTTCCGCCATTATGCAGGAACTGGACCGGCGAGCCCCCCTGGTAAAAAAACCCCAAGGAAAATACGGAGATGTTTCCGAAGAAACTCTTGAGGTCATAAGAACAAGAAGAAGGGTTCTTAATCGCCTCAAGAAGATTTACCGCAAAGAATTTAATAGGGAGACCCCAGAGAGCAAACAATTGGGGGATGTAGTTAAAGTCCTTAATAATATAATCTGCAGACTCACAAGCAGAGATCTAAACATGAAATTCAGAGAACGCCTGTCGGTCATCAAGAATGGATGCAATGTGTTTAAAGAGATTAACGCTATCTCTGGTAGAAATAAACTGAAAAACTCAGTAGAAAGTGTGGAGATCTTACACAATGGGGTAGTAGCCACAGAACTAAAAGACAAACTGGATGTCTGCGCAGACTTTTACGGCAACATATACGCTGACAAAGCTGAGGTCGTATCCAGTGAACTCCTGAACACAGTAAAAGAGGCCACACAATCCTTTAGAAGGGGTCATATAGGCTCTACCATAACCATATTTTCATCTTTGAACCCCTCCCATACTCCTGCCCCCTCCGAAAGGGAAGCCTCATCTTTCTTCTCTTCTGAGGAAGAAGTTTGCAGGATTATCGAGTTTGGAAACGGAAAAAAATCCAGTGGCCCAGATGGCATCTCGAACTACGTGATTAAACGCTGCGCCAAAACAATAGCGCACCCGTTAACCATTATATGTAATAACGCCATCAACAACGGATACTTTCCCAAATTATGGAAGGAGGCAAAAATTATTCTGATCCCGAAGGTAAAATTTAATGGAAGAATCGATGACCTTAGACCCATCTCATTATTACCCAACCTAGGGAAAATCCTTGAGAGATTGATTCTCAAGAGCTTTTCATCCTTCTGCCTTGCTCGTATACCTAACTCTCAATTCGGCTTTCAACCTGGACACTCCACAGAGCACGCAATTCTGACTTTGCAAGACCACATCATCAAAAACCTCAGACGCAGACGCTGTACAGTTGCATGTGCGGTAGATATCAGAAAGGCCTTTGACTCCGTATGGATAGAGGGCCTCACATTCAAAATCCTCAAAGCGGGTTGCCCTCCACAAATTAGTCGCATCCTAGACAATTTCTTAACCGACAGGGAAGGGTTCATCGAAATTGGAAATGGAAAATCCAATCGAGTAAAAATTCAATCAGGTGTCCCTCAAGGCTCCATTCTGGGTCCTTGCCTCTTTAATTTCTACATTCATGACTTTCCGGTTGAAATAACGACCAATACTGGAACTCTAACCCCAATATCACATGCATCCTTGTATGCTGACGACACTTTAATATATGCATCGGCGAACTCCCCAACAGAAGCGCGAGACATACTTCAAACTCACCTTAGATTAGCGGAAAAATTTCTAACCAAGTGGGGTCTTCACGTTAATGCAGGAAAATCTGAACTTATATGTTTCCGAAATGAGTCAGCGAAGGGCAGACCAAACACGGTGAAGGCAAGTAAACTCATAACAGTTCAAGTCGGAGGGGCTACGTTAATTCCCAAGAACAGCCTTCGATTTCTGGGGGTCGATTTACACCACAGAATGAAGGTCAATCCTCACGCCCAGGCCTTACTATCCAGAGCTAAACAAGCTGCCGCCTTACTAGGGTGCATGCTCACTTCCAAAGCCGTTTCTACTTCGGTTAAGACCCTCATGTATAAATGCCTAATTAGACCCATATTGTCATACGCTTTTCCTACGTGGTTCACTATATCACCTAGCGTCGCCAAGGACATTCAGATCTTTGAGAGGAAGATATTAAGAAAATGCCTCTCGAAGTACAGAAGACCTGACAAAAAGTTCTTCAGAAACGCCACGCTATATGATGAATCGGGAATCAAGCCGTTCTTATACTACAATCTGGAACTGGCTCATAAGCACCTCTCGAAAGCCTCTGAGCACTACAACACTAAAATAAGGGCTACAGCGGAAACTAACCCGTGGGAACCAAACCAAGCTAATCTCGAATACTATATCTCTCCATTCTCCGTATTCTTGGATCAGCCACATGCGATGTTCACCCCCTCTAACGATGACGAATTCACACCTAGATTTTACAAATATCCCACCCCAAGAATATACAGGGGATAACGGCGCCCAACCTCCTGGATACAAAAACCTAGGAACCGGAACTGGGAAGTTCAGATCAGTCTCCCCGAAGCTCTCCTGAATGAATATGGTATTAGTAACACACCTTAGTTCATAAGACCTTTTAATAATTAAAAATAATACAAAATCATGAAGCAGCTTATATGTAAGCGAACGCCTGGTGGGATGGGACTCTTTGAATTATTAGCACAATAGTGCCGTACCTCGCTGTATCGCGTCCCCCTTTGTATGCTGGAGTCCCACCCCACCCCGTTTGCACTAGTCTTAAATCTAGAATCTAAAATACTGTACTTTTGTAATGTAATACAATTACCTATAATTAGACAGAATAGTATTAAGTAACTTTTTCAAGACTGAGTGCAGTCATTCCCTTGTCATTAATGATGTTATCTCTCCTTTATGTCCTGCGTCAGGAACGCCAGAAGGGACAAATTTAATTAGGGTAATTTAAGATAGATTTAGTTTAGTTAGTAGCTTATTTATTTACTCCTCAACATGCGAAGGCCAACGGGAGCAATTGGCAACCCTCAACAAGTCATGCTTTCTAATGATGTTACTGGCCTCCGGCCGAAGAGTAGGTAACTAAATATTGTAGACGGATATAAACTGCAGTCTGTCAAAATGTATCTTGACATGTATTCGATAGTATAACCTAAAATGTACACTATTAAGACTCAATAAAATAATCTGAATCTGAATCTGACAATTAGCGTTCGGTGTAACGAATTTATAGCGCGGATTGTTTTCTAATTTCTTTTCCATTTTCTGTAGAATTCAATGCAGTTGTACGTTATCGAACGGAGTATTTTGCAAAGCGGGAAAGACAATTGTGTAATTCCAGGAGTATGAAACTGATTGACTTGGACGATGTAAGCAACATGAATTGGGATAATATCAAGACGATAGCCGATTTCGACGGTGGTAAGTGCTCGTGCTTTGAATTTTGGCACCCTAATCGCGTTCGCTTGGCTTCGTCCGGGTTTTTGAGGTTTTTTCGTTCGTGGTCAACCGAACTAAGCGAAAGGTGCACCCATTGATATATGGGAACGGTTTCAACTGGCCGCAATTGATAAGTGATGTTCTGGAACCTTCTCTGACGCAGGAAGGATATTCAAAATGTTGTATTTTCGTTGGCTCATTTGAATAGGTCAAGGAGACTTCATTGAATTAGATGCACATATTCAAGCAATCAGCTGCTAGAGATTTTGCTTTGTAGATGTGTTTTTGTCCACGTAACACCGCAACAAAATTGCACAATCTATAGAAAATAAGACTAAGGTTTTTTTCAACGTTGAGCTGTGGGAATCTTCAAAAAGGGATAGATCAGCTCCTACCTCTCGTCATGCCGGGTTTCTACTAAGGTCATAAAAATAAGACTCGTCTACATACTTTTCTGCCAACTAAAACAACCTTCGTTTCCCCCAATCTCTGTCCACATCAATTTTCATTAGTAGTCTAATTTTTCCTCAATTCGAAGTCTGTCCCTTCCTTCCTGCACTGACAAAGTAATCCCAATTTGGGCCAAAGTACAAAGTACAGTCAAACTTCCATAACTCGAATCATCGTTATCCCAAAAAAACGTTCGACTTATAGAGACTTCGGCTTAGAGAACAATTTGCCAAAACCGAGGGATTCATTTAAAAACGCTACAATTAATGAATTAATTCACATTTTTATTTACGTCAAATCAAGTACTGCATACTAGTTACACTGTGTTAAAATAATCAGTAATTTGTGGTTGAAAATTTTCTATTTTTTTATTATTATTTTCAATAAAAAAAGATTCCAATTTGTTTAAAGCCTTATAATAAGCGTCAGTTGTATTCTCATTCGTTTGCGAATATAAATTCAAACTTCTCAAGGAATCCGCTACATCATTACTTACAAAGTTGTTGGATGAATTCTTCCTCCGAGCCCTCGTCATCGCTTTCCACTGCGGTTGCAGTCTGGGCCACTGATTCCGAGCTATAATTCTCAACGATATCATCAGTAAGAATACCTGCTGTACAAATTTCATTGTCTATCTCAATATAATCTTCAAGAGTAGCACTGGAAGCTGCATTATTCGATGATATTCATGCGTCGTAATCAGCTTGTATCAAGTTCCTATCGTGATCAATAATTTGTAAGAATATCAAAGGTATGTCATCCTCTTGGTCCCATGTCGAATGCTGACCAAATTCAGCTTCTTAAAAACACTTGGCTATTGTTTCATTTTAGATGTCGATATTCCATGCTTTTGTTCTGTGATTAATACAATCTAGAAGTGTAATATAGTGTTTATTTGTTGTCTCTAAATGTGTTTCCTTGAAAATCCTGCTTTGATAGTGACATTTTCAAATTTTGAATTATTCCTTGGTCAAGCGGTTGTAGTTTGGAGGTCATATTTGGTGGAAAACACGCCAATTCAATAGATTTTAATTTGCTCTGCAAATCTTTTGGATGTGCAGGACAATTGTCAATGAATAATAACATTTTTCGCCCTGCGTGTAAAAATTGCTTATCTAATTTTTCAATCCATTCTTCGAAAATTTGTCCGGTCATGCATGCCTTGAAGTTTGACTTGCAATCACTGAACACCGCGAAAGCAACGGGGTCTGCTAGTTTTGCCAATTAAAAGGATGTTCTGTTTTTCGGAACCATCTATATTTGCCGCCAACATTACTGTAACCCGCTGCTTGCTATGCTTGCCTCCGTAACATTTTTCGTCCTTGAAAGTAAGTGTTTTATCCGGTAGACATTGGAAAAATAATGCTGTTTCGTTGGCATTGAAAATATTGCGTTTATTGTATTTTTCTAATAGCACATCTGTTAGAAACGTCAGTTTTCCATTTATCACAGTCCTCGTCACGAACATCACTACTCTCGCCGCATGCCTCGTTGTGGCACACACCATGCCTAAAATTTAACATACGTATGGGACACATTGGCTAATCGGTTATTATATAAAGATTTATCTATACCTTTGCTTCCATTTATCAAGCCAACCAGTGCTTGCCTTAAAATCATTTTCAACAAATCGCTTCGTAAACTCCAATGCCTTGTCCTTTAATACTCCTCCAGATATGGGCATGTTTTGGTTTCTTGCTGCTGTAAACCAGTCGAATACTGCTTTGTTGACATTTCAAATACTGGTCTATTTATTCTTTTGCTGCATCCAGTTAAACTGCCAGATTCGACTGATACAATAAACGATTCCTTGTTTTTTGAAATTGTAGAAACCGTAGTCGCCAGAACGCCGTATTTAACCGCCACATCCTTTTCCTTTAATCCACTTTCTACTTCTTTTATTAGTTTAAATTATTCTTTGAGAACACGCTTCCGCGCCATGGCCAATTAATTCTACTACATATTTAATATTCGTAATATGTTGTTCGTATTCGTTCAATCGCGACTGAAATTTGCACCGTGCAGCAACCTCATAAGGCATTCCTTTACAACTACGGACTGCCCCAGCTATGAAAACTCAAAACAAAAGGCAACAAACTATGATGCAAGCAATGACCAGATACCAAAAAAAATTCGCAATCAGGGAATTCCCAGAATTATTCGACTTATTCATTGCAACTGCCAGTTTTTTTTGTTCGAGTTATGAAGAAATTCGAGGTGTGGAGGTTCGAGTTATAGAAGAAAGCCAAAAGTCACAGGGTGCTAGGTCGAGGCTGTACGGCATTGTTTGTTGCTAAATAATTTTGCACTAGGTTCGAGAAATGAGCTGGCGCAGCATCATGCTAAAAGAGTCAGTCACCGCTTAACCAAAAATGTGACCGTTTTCTTTCAACTGCATCATGCAATTCAGAGCTCCAACTTAACATTCTTTATTGATCGTCTGATCTCTAGGAGCAGATTCGTAATACAAAATACAGGGTGGAGCAAAAGTTTCTGACCATAGTATTTCTTGTATAAAATTTGAAAGAAAAGAGATTGATTTAATATTTTAATTTTATTATAAACTACATGTAATATTCGTTGACTATTTGAAATTAAAGACTATTGTATGTCCAGTATTTAATACATCTTTATTGTTTCTTCTTAACCTTCATCGTCTTTTTCTGTCAGTGTGGTATCACCACCATTGATGGGTGCGTTCAAAAACTACCTGAATATATCTTGATAGCAGTGACATCTGGTGGTGTTATAATATTATTACACGCTTTTTTCTTTTAACAGAGATTTCATTGACATTTTCAATTGACTTATGTTTGATTAAATATTCTAAAATAATTGGACTGCAAGGGTTGTTACATTAACTACGGCCAACCATATCTTTGAGGTGGTCTACTGACCCTACCACTACGAGTTCTCCTAACATCTGGTTCGTTTACAATCAACGGTACAGGTGGTTCTTGATCTCTTACCGACTCTGTTTCTGACTCCGAATTACCAGCGGTTTGATATTCATCTGCTGATGCATTACTATCATTCAATTCTGGTAGATCCGGTTCATCCACATTACAATCAATTCTTTCATTGCCACTGTTAACATTTTCTTGTACGTTGCGCCCACGTGGCGTTACAATTTCAATTGGTTTCAATTTATCAGGACTTGCCACATTAAATCTAACATTATCTTCAAATAATACCTCTCCCCCATTCACCTCGTTGTTTTTAGTCTTGGCAATGAACCGTCGGTTTCGTCTAAAATGATTCTCAAAATTATCCCTGATAATATATGATCGATTGTTAACATTACTCACAATGGTTCCGTAGTTCCACTCCCTTCCGTTTTTCTTAAAAATAATGAGATCACCTACATTTAACACTGGCAGTGCTTTTGCATTCCGGTCATAATAATACTTTTGCTTTTTACGCTTTTCTTTAATTTTATTTTTAACCGTTTCTTCACTTAAGTTGTTTCGATACAACAATGAATCCGAAATTGGCATTCCCGTCTTGACCACCCGACCAAAAAACAGCTGGACTGGTGTCAATCGCATACTTGCCACAGGGGTTGTGTTATATTCCAAAATTCGATATTGATACCTTTCCGTGTCTCTCTCTTCAACACAACGTTTCAAAATATTTTTAGCAATCGCAACACCCTTCTCGGCTAAACCATTGCTTTGTGGGTACCGAGGGCTTGAAAATTTCATGACAATATTATAATCGTTTGCGAATTTTCCAAATTCACGCGAGTTAAATGGAATGTTATCCGCTTTAATTACCGTTGGGTATCCCAGTTTGTCAAAATTAACCTCTAACTTCGCGATGATATGACGCGCTGTTTTGTCTTTTAAATGTTCCACAATTATAAAACCCGAATACGCATCAATCACAGACAAGAAATCCTGTCCCGTATACTCGAACACATCCATTGACACTATATGAAATGGATACTTCGGTAGCTCTTCTTGAACCAGCTCCTCTTTTTGATTGTTACGCGTGACTTTTCACAAATGGCACAAGATGTAACCATTTCTTTTATCTGACCGTTCATGTTTGGCCAGTAATAATGCATTCTTGCACGTGCTAGTGTTTTCTCGATTCCCAAATGTGGTGCATGCAACCACTTACTAAGTTTTCCTTGTAATTCTTTTGGAATAACTAGTCGATGATCACGAAATAGCAAGCCATTCTCAAAATGAAGCTCATTTTTGAATTTGTGGAATACCCGGCTTAAATCATCCAGTAGATGGTAATTTGGCCAACCCTTCTCAACATATTGACAAATTCGTAACAAATTTTCATCACGTTCAATGATTGAACGATACAAATCATAATTTTCTTCCGATAAACACGCTGCTTTAGTTACTGTATGTATTATCCCCGTTAAATCCGTGTCTTCATGACATTCTGATAATTGGGCCCGTGACAGGCAGTCAGCTACGAGCATTTCTTTGCCCGGTTTGTAAACAACAGTCATCTTTGGATATTTCAAAAGTGCCATGAGCATTCGCTGAAGCCGCATTGTCACATCATCAATATCCCGCTTGACTAGTGTTTCCAACGGTTTGTGATCACTTTCCACCGTAAATTGACGCCCATACAAGAAATAATGAAATCGCTGACATGCGAAAACAATTGCCAATAACTCTTTTTCGATTTGAGCCCACTTTTGTTCACTCTTGCTTAACGTCCGAGACGCATATGCTACTGGGTGTCCATTCTGAATGATTACGCAACCCAATCCATCTTGGGACGCATCCGTTTGCACAATGACTGGCAATTTCGGATCATAAATCGCCAATACCGGCTCCGATGTTACGACATTACGCAATTCCCTGAATTCCCGATCATGATTTTCCTTCCATTCGAATTTCACATTGTTTCGCGTGAGATCCCGCAAATGCGCCGATTGCTTTGACAAATTCGGAATAAATTTCGCTAAATATTTCAAAATACCCAAGAATCTTGACACAGCCGCTTTATCCTCCGGCGTTTTCATCTTTAAAATCGCGTCCCGATACTTTAAATTTGCTTTAAATTTTCCATCAAATAAAATATGACCCATAAATTTAACTTCGTGTTTCCGATACTGAATTTTATCCGGGTTAAATTTAATATTGTATTTACGTGCTCTTTCCATTACTTTATCCATTATCCGATCGTGTTCGTCTTCCGTTTCCGCGCAAATAGCAACATCATCGAAATAAATTATTACTCCTTCAATATCTCCTAACATTTTAACCATTTCTCGTTGAAACAATTCCGGTACAAAATTAAGCCCAAATGGCACACGCCTGAATTTATATCGACCAAAGGGAGTCATAAATGTTGTTAGATCAGAGCTCACATCGTCCAATTCCATTTGCCAATAGCCACTTTTCAAATCTAAAACCGAAAAAACGCGCATATTTGCCAGCCCAGACGTTAAATCATCTATCGTTGGAATCAAAAAATGCTCTCGCTTGATGCATTCATTGAGTGGTTTTGGGTCTAAACAAATACGAAGTTCACTCGAGTTAGGCTTTTCAACTATTTGCAAATTATTAACCCAGTCCGTTGGGTAATCAACAGGTGAAATGATTCCATCCTGTACCATCTGTACTAATTGTAACTTTAATCGCTCCAACAACGAATTTGGTATCCGTTTTTTATAATGAAGGACTGGCTTTGAGTTTTCTTTCATATTTATTGTGAATGTTCCCGGAAATTTACCCAAACCTTCAAAGACGTCACGATTGCTTTTTAAAAATTCCTCCCGTGTTTGTGACAAACATGCAACATAATTTACATCCGTTCGTTTAACTAATCCAAATCGTTCGCTTGATTCAAGACCCAGTATCGGTTCACACACATCATCGACAACAATAAAGCGAGAGACATGTTCCTTTTTTAAGTTAGTATCAATGCATTTTAGTTTAACCGTACCATAAACATTAACATTGTTTCCATTATAATCAAAGACCGAATAATTTTCATTTTCATTTTCCAATTGAACCCCCAACTTCTTGAATATTTTGGCCGGAATGCAGTCCACATCAGATCCAGTATCTAACTTAAACCTAACTAACTGATTTCCCACTTGAAACTCCTTATACCACCGCTTCGTGTGGTTGGGCACGTTACTTGAATTTATTCTATAAATACGATCCAGTTTTATGTCCCTATTCGCACTACCATCAATGATTTTCACACAATTACCTGTTTTACCCCAGCTGACTGAGTGTTGTTGCTGTTTTACATTTTGATTGTTTTCCGCTTTTGATCCACTGTTGTCCGTTTGCTTGCTCTTCGATTTACAAAAACGCTGGAAATGACCCTTACGCCCACATGACCGGCAATTGATATCCTTGGCTTTACACGATTGTAAATGATTTGCATTGAAATCATTACCACAATTGTAACAACGACGAGTTACAACATCAATTGTTTGTTTTGGCTGTTCAGCCACGCTGTCGATACTTGATTGGTTATTTATGTTCAACCTAACCCTATTTTCCTTCGCAGCTTCGTATGTTTTACACATTTCAATTACTTTGTTTAATGGCTCCTCCTTGCCATCCAACAGCTTCAATTGCAATTTTCTATCTTCCACTCCAATGATAATTCGATCTTTTAACATGCGCTCTTCATATTTCAATTCTTTTCCGCACTCACATTTGCTCTTGAAATCGCAAAACTGAACTTGCTTGCGAAGTTCAGTTTCAAACGCAGCAAACGGTTGCTTTTCCTTTTGCAAAATGTTGTTGAATTTGAAGGATTCCATAGTTGTGTTTTTCTTTGGACTCCAATATTCCTCAAACGCCTTCAGAACATCATTTAATGTGCGCTGGTTGACTACTGCGACAGAAGCCTGTTCACCCTCGGCTGGTGCAACTACAATATTCTCTCCAAGAATACCATTTTCCGTTCCATCATTTGGAAACAATGTATTATAAATTTCTCGCGCTTGACGGCCAATTAACCACAGACATGTTGCAATTTTTGTTGACTCCGTTCCATTTGCTTTACCTGTTGCTCGCATATACATTAAAAACTCACTTTTCCATGCGTGCCATTCCTTTGCCACGTTTGTGCAATCCAATTCTTTTGGTAAACGATCGTTCGCCATTATTATTCCTCAGTATTTCACCACTTATACGCTGAACTCCTTTGTTCGGTACCGAACACGATTTGATTTCCAAAATTAACTTCTGACACCATGTAATATTCGTTGACTATTTGAAATTAAAGACTATTGTATGTCCAGTATTTAATACATCTTTATTGTTTCTTCTTAACCTTCATCGTCTTTTTCTGTCAGTGTGGTATCACCACCATTGATGGGTGCGTTCAAAAACTACCTGAATATATCTTGATAGCAGTGACATCTGGTGGTGTTATAATATTATTACACTACACACATTAGGTAATATAATAAATAGTAAGTACGAAGTATGTCCTCTTTCGTTTTCTATACACTTTAAACGTCGTTTTCTGGAACTTTCACATAATTTTTTTAGGTAGTTTGCAGAAATTGCGTCCCACTCAACTTGTACACGTTCAATCAGCTAGGATCTCTAAAGACACTCTCCTTTAATTTGTACCACACATTTTCGATGGGATTTAAATTAGGAAAACTACCCGGCTTATCAATCGACACAATAGAAAAATTCTCATAAATCTTCTCATTAGTTTTCAAAGCAGTATGCGGCTTGACGCCATCTTGCATCAAAATCACTTCCTTTCGATCCCTGAATTGTTGGCGACTAGTGAGGCATTGCACAAAAACTGGGAGAATATTTTCCCTGTAATATTCTCCATTAACAGACACACCTTGCTGAACAAAGTGAAGTTAGCTTTTTCCGCGATTGCTCACTCCGCCAGCTACCATGATTTTTAAGTCGAATTTCGGAGTCTGTATTACGGGAATATTTACGGAATTGCTGATTCTCACTGTCCTATTCTGTCGATTGGGTATTGGATGCAGTGGGATCCAGGACTCGTCTGTAAAACGGATGTTTGCACGCAGCCTTACATCACGGGCATTGTCATCAGCAAATTCGAGGTTTTTGAGATTTTGGCAGAAATTCAGCCGGTCTCGAATGTCAATGTCTTCTTAGAAAGGAGAGGTTTGTTGCGTTGTCTTTAAACTTGCCGGCCCCAGTTGATGGACCGAATGTATTGCTGAACGGTTCGCCTCGACACGTTTTTAATGGCCGCCGCAGAGCTGTTAAGCCGTTTCGTTACTGTTCGCGTCCCCACTTCTGGTCTATTTTCAGCCAATGTTCGAATTTTTCTTTTCGCTTCTGCTGAAAGTACTGACGGTCGACCACTTCTTTGCATATCCTCCACGTTTCTTTTTCGGCATTGCACCATTTTTTCACGGTGTTCTTGCTGATCCTAAGTATGCATGCGTTGAATTGCAAAACGTTTTTGAATTCGACCACTCACCATTATCGTCGCAAAAAATTTTTAATTCAATTCGTTGAAGATTCACGAAGTTTTAAGGGTTGTATAAAAGAGCGTTAAAATTAGGTTCTTTCGATAAATTTGGTAATTTCACTTCAAGTAACCAAATCTGAATGGATAAAATTATATTTTCAAAAGTATTTTTACTGTACAGGAGTTAACATCTAAGGCTAATAAAAAAATACCCAAAAAATTATGGGTCAGCATATTTTACTTGTAATTAGGCCTACCTACAAATCCTCTTCCAACTTTCGTACCTGTTCTTGCTTAGTCTTCAATAAAAGTCATTATTTTCGTATTATCGTTTCAATTTCTGTTTTCACTCTGTATGGAAATTCATTAAAGCTATGTAGCTATGAGGAAATTTAAAGTGGATGTCAAAAATGTTTAAGATAGTTTTTTGTTGATACGTTTATTCGAGTTGATTTTTCATGTCGAAGGTCAGAAAGCGCCACCCTGTACCTTCACAATTAACATTGAGTGGATGTTGCTTCGACGAGCTTCTATCGGCTGTGGCGAGGATGCATGCTTTCACTGTGAAAATTGTTGTTAAGTTCAGGATCAAAAACCATAAATCCACGACTCAATATCAGTTATAACCTTTTTAAGTACATTTCCATTATCGGAGACCATTTCCAAGTTGTCCAAAGTGATTTCAATGCGAAAATTCTTCTGTTCGCCAGCAATTCTGCTGCTAGTAATTTTGGAATGAATTTCGCGCATACGCGAGTCATTCCCAAATTCTCGGTTAAAATTGTATGAACAGTAGTTTTTGGTATTCAAGGATCATTTTCTTATTTTCGCACAGTCAATCAGCGATGATTTTCAATCACAAGTCGTACACGTTCGATGCTATCCGATGTTATTGCTATTGAAGATCGACCAGAACGAGAATCACTATCAACAGATGTGCGGCCATCTTTAAACTGCCGTTACCACTCTTTTGTCTGTGTTTTGCCCATGAACTCGCCCCAAAAAGTTTTCTGCATCATTTCCATAGTTTCCGAACAGGTCTTTCGAGTTTAAAGCAAAACTCGATGCAAATTCGTTGATTTGTTTTTCCGTGATAATCCGACAAACGTAAAAAAGGCACTCTAAACAATTGCACGTTGTGCAGGAACTAAACGTTCTATTAGTAACTGCAGATAACCGATGAGTTCGCCAAGAGTTACTGGTTACGCTCATAATCCACAGAGGTCGCTAGAACTTTCTGGCGCGAAGATATGATGAGGGGTGGGATACTTTTGGGACCGACCTCGTACATAGTACTTCCCAGGCGATAAGAACGATATAAGGGACAGTATGTAACTCACGAGGTTTTGAATCGTTTTGGTTTGACTTATTATTCAGGATGTACAGTTGAAAAATATTTACAAAAAGCCAGGATTGAATTTGTTATTTTTGGTGGAATGTATAAGTGGGATTAACGAAAGCAACACAATTTATTTGAAAGGGTTACAGCTGCGGACATGTAATTAGAAACATTTGTAGCTTGCTAAGAAAAACCCGATTGACCAATGAATCCTTCGATAAAACTCATCTCCCTTAGATTAGTTTTTTAATTGATTCAATGATGATTAAGGACGGTAAAGTGTTAACCGATGCTACCTTGAAAAGGATGACAGGACAATAAAGTCTTGGAAAACCCAAGATTTCGAGCAAACAAGTAATTAGAAACACATAAAAGCTTTTTTTTTAAATTCATTTATTTAAGAAAATATTTAACCAAATAAAAACAATAAATTACAAAAACATATCAGAACGTTACTGATATTTTTTTGTCGGGAAACCCTTCTGCTTGACAACTTTTTGTAGGCGATTCAGCATTGTCGTTATGAGTCTCGTGCATTCCTCCACATGTTTGGAAGCCCATGCTTCTTTCACCATTTCGAACAGATGAAGTCAAGAATTTAAGTACCTTCCCCAGAATTAACTTTTAAGACACTGACGTCCTTACGTCTGGGTATCTAATTGTAACAAGTACCAACGCCCCCATAAGCATACTAGTCAATAGACCATAACGAGTATGGGTACTGCTTTTCTGAATACAGGTACCAGATTTAGTTCAAAGCGTACTGAGACTTCTGCACAACCCTTGGTTTGGATTCGGACCTATCAATCATTCATACCGCTTTTTAGGCAACGGCACCCTATCGTAAACGCAACAGCACGCCAATGCACCACATATAGAAGGATCCTATACCTTAGTATTCGGTTCCAAGCTATATTATAATGAAAGTACCCGCTAATGGGTGTACAACCACAGCCCCTAAGTTTCAGCCTCCACAGGCTCCTCACCGACACCGGCAGGGAAAAGTTCCCTGGGGCCCCTGATCCCTTAGCACCAATATACCCCTGGTAAGGTTTCGAGGAAGCTCAACACAACCTCTTCAATTGAGCCCCCAGTTGCTCCGGATTGATCGCCGTTTTTAGTCCATGGATACTTGGGGACAATTGACTCCCATCAATGTCGGTCAGCTAAGTTCGAAAACCCGCTACTTGACACCTCCATGCGTATTTCAGTCTAAGAGTCCGTGAGGGTGACTATTCCCCCTTAAGTCAGTCAGCAAAAGACGAGCTCTACTGTGCGACTTCTCCTATGCAGTTGGATCATTTAGCGTTACCCAGGATGCACCGCGAGGAGGCGACCCATTTACATCCCACCATTTCGAACAATTGGTCCGTAAAGTTCGTACTGCTTTGGCTTGTTTTCTGTCTCCCACAAGTGCTCGATTGGATTTAAGTCTGGACTCCTTGATGGCCAGTCTAAAACGATGACACTGTTGTCCTCCAAAAATTATAGATGGGTATCGATTAATCGGAAAAATCGGTGTTTTGTTTGAATAATCGATGTTCTCTATGTTTGATTAATCGTAAAATCGATGTCTTGGGTTGAACGCGGGAGACGTCATTGCAGATCTAATTTAATTTACTCAGTTCCCTCACGCGATCCACTCACTGATACTGTATCATTCAAAATCAAAATACAGAAATTTTACAAATACCATTTAACATAAGACATAGCATTAATTAAAAACTATTTTTGTCGTCGATAATTTCCACGCCTTATCCAATAGATCAAAATCAAAACTGTTGTGTTTCCTTAGACGGGATGTTTATTATTTTATTTTTGTATATACGTAATTCAAGCACCAGTTATGCCCGTCTTCAGTACATTTAACCACTAATTCAATGCAGTCATAGATGGGTCTATATATATCACATAACTTCAGCAAAGAGGAAAGGTATCAAAATTAGATCTTCATTACAATACTTAATTGCAATTTTTTTGGGAACGGAAAACCTAGCTCAATTGATTAATTTTATGATCTTTCCTGGCAGCTAGAGATATTATCACTTTGGAGATCGTCCTGCCATTTTTGCTCGGTCGACTTCCTCCTTCCTTTGCTACTGCCCTCAGTAGTTTCTATTGCACATTTCCCACATCGTGGTTCAATCTCCGATCTTCAGATTCCTTCAGAATTGCAAGACTTTCTTGCGCATCTAATTTCCTGCAATCTGTTCCCTCTTGAATCACCGCTATATTGTCCCAGCCGATGTTGTGTCCATCCCCAGTGATGTGCCTGGCTACCATTGACTTGAGCGACGCAGGGTCCCTTCCTTTCTTCCGCCTCTCTTAGATGCTCCACCCATCGTACAGACACTAGTCGCTTGGTTGCCCTATGCACGATGACACTGTTGTCCTGCAGAAAAGAAACTTCCTCCTGTGTCGTGCCGTATGTTTGGGATCATTTTCGTGTTTAAACTTATAATAGGAAGATCCTCTTCAGCCCATGGAAGCATGATGGTTTCTAAGGTGTCGTCGTACTTCTCCTCGGTTAATATTCGTTCTATACACGAACACCAAACCACGAGAAACATTCCCAAACATTGATGGAGCCACCTCCGTACTTAAATACAGTCGAAGTCTAGCGAGGGACGAAATTCTTACTTCTTGGTCGCCTTACATACCTCCTGCCAATAGGATCAATGCGATTTATTTTTGTTTCGTCGCTCCAAAGCATGAATTTCCACTGATTTTTTCAGGTTAAATGTTCCCGTGCGAAGTCCATTCTTTTCTGTCTATCATATCATGTAGTCCGGCTTGCACAAAACATTTTCTAACTGTTCACACGGAAATATCGCTACTTTCCCCGAAATATCGGTGATGAATTTCGACAGTTGATCTTTTTGGGCTCTTTTTCGATGTGCGGACAATTTCATTATCCATACTATGAGTTGTCTTTCGGGCTCTTTTAGCCTATATCTTGGATAGTCCTACGGCTTTTCACGTGTTTCAGTGCTCCGTAAATCATTTTTAGGGACCACTCTAAGCGGCTGACAATTTGACGATATGACAAGCCCATTATGGCTCATCAAGAGTACACAAAACTTTCTATAACTGATGTCTAATTTCATAGTTTATGCTTTCATTTCGGTGTATATTTTTGTATAAAAATTTAGCTCTTTCCATGGAAATTAGGTCTTCTAAATTTAGTTCTTGGCCTGTTCTATAAACTTTGGCTGTTGGGAATAGCACAGGGATGGTTTTATACTGCTTGGTTACTAGTCTAGAGATAACCAACAGGTTTTTTAAAAGTTTGTCTACAATACAAGATGTCATAAAAAGTTTTGGAAAGAATGTGCCCATACATAATTTGGATATCATTCCTTGCTGGAAAGAATCTAAAGCGACATAAGATACCAACTAAAACAGTCACTTTTTTCTTTAGATCATTTATGTGTGGGGTTCATGTAAGTCTCTCGTCTCTAACGCAACAAACTAAAAAAAATATTCAGGCAAAAAAGGTGTGACATAGTTTATTGTGATTTTCAATCTTATTTTTTGTGAGCAATTTGCTTCCGACTTTAGTTCAACTTTACATTGCCGCATCTCATACAATGATCCTATTTTTGTTCCTTTTATTTCAAAAAAAGAAGACAGTAGGACATGCTGGGCGTTAGGGCTGAGCATTTTGGATGTATGTTTTTGCATCACACTTCCCTCTCCAGTGTTTAATGACCACCGTAAGCATATACAAAAGATCTTTCCCCTGAAACCATTGATTGACATATAATGAGGCAAATAAGATCAAATCAAATGATCGAGTCAGTCAAAAATAAAACAAGCCGTGAGGTGCGACCCATGATGTCCACACGGTCAACTTCCCAGTAATATCTAAAAAGATATTAAAAATATTAAACACAATAATAATTATGGAAATAATACTACTTCAAATAATAAAAATGTACATCTCGTAAAAGTTATTGGAATGACTTAATATTAATCATAACATCTACGCGAGCGTCAATTGATTACGTAAGGATTTTGGTGCATTGGTTTGATTGATTATTCACGCTGATCAATCGGAGGGGGGGAGGTTACATAGCAGTTTTTTCATTAAAGTTAAAACATGGTGCTGTGAACACTATTAAAAATCTCCGCAAATTATGCAAATAATAAAAAACTTTGATTGACTTTACAACAATGTCTTTAGAGTAAAGGATTTAAGGTATTATGATTCGAATGAACCCTTTTTACATGGTGACTGAATGAATTTTTATTTTTAATTTAATTTTTTTTTGTAATCATGAGAAAAGTTTTTGCTGGTTTCTCTACGAAAATTGATAAAATTTTATAAATTCTACAAACATTTATTATTACGATGTGCAAATCAAGTTAAAAATGAATTTTTTTATGAAAAAAACACTACTTTTCCATTTTTTTTAATAAATTAAAAAAACGCTTTAACGATTTTTTTAAAATATAAAAACATCATAAAAATGATAATACGCGTCGATTGACACATTAATGATGGAAATATTATATTTAGTTCTCGAGATATAATGAATTACGTAAATGACCTTGAACGTTTAATGATTTTTTATTTTTTATGTAATTTTTTTTTGTAATCATGAAAAAAAATTTGCTGGTTTTTTCACAAGAACTGTTTGGAGTATGTAAATTATATAAACCTTGATTACTTAGGTTTAAAAATCAGATAAAAAATTTTGAGTTTTTGAAAAAAAACCTAATTTTTTGCACTTTTTTTAAAAAATTGAAAAACGGCTCCAAGAAATTATTTAAAAATTTGATAGAATTACATAAATGTTAATACGCGTTGATTGACACCTTGTTCAAAAAAATTGTACGTTTGGTCCGCGAGGTATAACGCATGAAAGATATGACCTTCAAATGGGCAAAACAGCAACCCCCCCCCCCCCCGACCGAAGTTTACCAAAAACTAATCAGCTCTTAAGATTGCAAAGACGCTTCGATTGACACCTTAACAAAGTTGATACGACTTTTTTTACGTGAGTTATGGTCGTAGAAAAAAGTGTCCACGAACGTACATACGTACGTACATACACACACACACACATCTCCCTTTCTAAAAACACTTTATATATACTCTTTAGGTCTCAAAACGTAAAGAAATGTTGAAAATGCCAATTTCGATTTTCGAGGCGATTACAAGAACTTCCCATATACTGGCAAGTTAACAAGCAATATTTTTAGGCCTCAAATTAATTTGCATCGTTTGATTCTTTGTAGAAGTTGAGCCATTCCATTTATTAAATCACTGGATTCCTTTTAAACGGAAATTTATACTTTAGTTTTTCTTCAATCTGGAGAAGCTGTTAATATTCCATCTTATTCTGTTGGAAGTTTTATTTTAGACTAAAAATAAATATTTTAAAATCCCCTAATAATACAATTTCAGATATAAGCGTCGACGAATGTGTAACGCTTTCTGCCAACCATCAAAATGGTTGTGGCGACAGAACATCCTCATCACAACGCTATTCGGAACAAAGAAATATTAGCGATGTAACGGCTGACAAGCCGACAACATCTAACAGTCTTCTAATCGAAAGTCTAATACAATTGCTATGTGCAGTGCTCGAAAAGGATCCGCAATTGTCGGATCAATCGTATCGCGCGATATGCGAACAATTGTCCAAAATCAATCTCATCGACGATTCCTATGCAATGAAAGAATTCGAAGAGATACGCAGCCAATATCAAATGCAAATCTACAAGATAATTCGTGCTGTTGGCGGCCATGATATTCCGAATTCGTTGCCGACCGTGGTGGCTGGCGAAAGGTATCCAATTGAGACGTGTTGGTCTCGATATCATCGTGAATTCGATGAAGTGGAATTTATTGCAGGTATGTGATAGCGCCTATTGCGAAGTTCGACAATCATGGCATATACTTTCCGATTGATTATATTTCAATTAAAATTCAGGTGGTGGATTCGGGAAGGTGTTCAAAGCCAGACACAAACTGGATTGCATCGAATACGCTATCAAACAGGTGAAAATCCATTCGACAACAATCAAACTGTGCCATCTAGCCGAAGTGAAAACGATCGCTAGTTTAAATCATCCGAACGTTGTCCAGTATAAGGCAGCCTGGCTGGAACCCTATGTACTCGATAAAAGTCGTGTGGCGATGCTGGAGTCAGAAAGCCACAATCACAGTGACTTTGAATCGAATCAACCACTCTCGACTGAACAACACAGCAGTAACGCCAGCAGCATTGATAACACGCTCAGTGAATTAGAGTTAAGACGACCAGCAAATGATGATTCGTCCAGTTTCATTCAATTCGAAAGATCACAAGAAGAAATTACTGAAAAGAGTGCCACAAGCTCCACCAACAAAATGATCTGTAAATACGAAAGTAATTCAATAGAAGAGGACACGCGTAAAAAACAGAAGCTAGCCATACTATACATACAAATGTCGCTGTGTCAATTAACGCTTCGCAAATGGTTGAACAACCGAAATGAGTGCAGTTCCATGGACGAGTTTTATTTCGACTTCTTTGAGAAGCGAACTGATATCGCCCATTTAGATATAGTGTATGATATTTTCTATCAAATTCTCTCGGGTCTAAATTACATACACTCAAAGAATATAATTCATCACGATATCAAGCCAAGCAATATATTTCTGGAAGTAGATCCGGACGGTCGCTTGTGCGCCCAACTAGGCGATTTCGGTCTTGCGTGTCCGCTTCAAAACGGGCACGAAGGAATGGTGTTAGGCACACCGCTGTACGCTGCGCCCGAACAATTGAGAGGAGAATGTAATCCTAAAGTAAGCATCGATCCAATTTCTAATCAGAATCTCTGTCAATTTTCAATTTATTTCAGAGCGATATTTACAGCTTGGGAATCGTTCTCATAGAGTTGCTTGTCCAGTTTGGAACCGATATGGAACGTGTCAGGACAATCGAAAATGCACGAAACGAAATATTGCCAACTGTTCTAAATAAAAAATCGTCTAAATTAGTTCAAAGGTAATTTCTTTCGACTTTTAATCCAGCCTGGTTAACAAAAATTCTATTGATTATTTGCAGCCTACTTAGCCACGAACGTATTCGACCAACTACAAAGGATCTCATGGAAGTGTTCCGTAAAATAAACCTAGAACAAAACGTGCGTGCCTTACGAGCATCCGAAAGTATTTCGTCGTCGAAACAAGATAAGAAAATAACGGAACTAACCAATGAAATCAATACACTGCACGAAAATACAGATTTTATAAATAATCAGATGCAAGATTTTCAGGACAAAGTTGACGAACAACACATGGAAATTGATGAGTTGAAAAATGCACTTTTGGACAAAGACAATGAAATTGCACTTTTGCGTATTCAACTGATGCAATACGAAAATGTGAATCAGTGAATCTAAAAATGAAATGTATCCATTTCGTATCTAAATCTATTTATTAGGAATTTTACGTTTTCAGTTTAAATTTTTCTCGGTAATTATGTTTTGAATTATTGTCGCAAATCTGTAAAGTTGAATCGAATTGCTGATTGTTTTATTGAAGTATTTGAATTGTTACTTAAAAGACGAAAATAATTTGGTTGTAAGTATAATAAAATATTTATTTTGATTTTTTGGGTTTTATTTTTCGAGGTCTTGAATTCCATTATTCTTTCCCAGTTATGGAAGGCACACAATTTTGACCACATAGTAAACGACTGGGTAAGTGGCAATCGCCCACCAAGCAAATCACACGAAACCAGACAGCAGTTAAAATTTGCAAATTTTAGATTGCGGTCGTTGAACCGAGGCATTCGGAGGCGATTTTTTCAGGAGAGAAATGATTGGTACGCTACTGACGATGTTGTAGTAAATCTTTTATAGAGTTCAAGACTATTTTTGCTACTGTCGACAGGAGATGCGTTTACAGATGAATCAAGTAAAATCAATATGAATTTTTGATGTCATTTCTTACTATCATAATCCACATCTTCGGAGTTGTTTTTAATTTTTCATGCAATGTCTTCTACTTTTTTCATGAAGTGCACCTGTGACTTGAAAACTAATATTTTAGTTACTTCCTTATTGGGCTGGATATTTTCAATATTTACTCGCTGTTGTTTGGACTGGTGTCTCTTTATTGATGATGTTATGAAAAAGCTATGGAATGTAAAAATGAACTAAACGCTCAAATTCATATATGAATTCACTGAAGGTTTGTTAAAGATGTAATAATGAATGCATGTCATTTTGCAGCTTTTATTTCTTTCTTAGAAATTTAAATACATCCACCATAAAGTCTATGATGTTTTCAATGTTTACATCCTTAAACCAAACAACAAGCATATGGTGTAAACTGAGAAGTTCACTCGGAACCAAAAAAGGATGAAATTTCTATCTCACCGCTAAAATCTTTAAAACAAGTTCTGCAGATTATCCTCCTGCTGGAAACAGCGTTCAAAAAAACATGTAAACACATCATCATATTATGTCATGTCATGTCATGTCATTGACCGTATTTAGAAAATGTAACTTGTACTCGTTTTTTCGTTTGTGCTAGTATACGTAGTAAATTGATTTGGAGTTCGAATTTATTCATAGGAAGAGTCTGCGGTTATTTTGGTACGGTTTTGCAACAGGTTATGGGACCAGATAACGGAGAAAGAATAAATTTTGAAGAGCGAAAATTGGATCGAAGGTAACCTCACTTTTACGATAGTTTTGACACGAACGACGAAATGGGAGATAGCAAGGAAAAGTTGAACAATTCAAATTACATGAAGTGGAAGTTCAAGATAGAGTTGTTGTTGAAAAAAGAACTTTTGTGGACGGCAATAAATAAAATACGACCTGTGAATCTACCAGCTACGACGTCGAATGCAGAAAAAGAAGAAAAACAACACATGCAGGAGGTGTGGGGATCGAATCGACGAACAAGCGTTTTCTTGGATAGGTTTGTCCATTGATGATGACCAAATTGTACATATTCATGGCGAAACTACTGCACTCGGTGCTTGGAACAAATCAAACCAGTACCACGAAAAGGCAACACTGAGTAATAAAGTACATTTGATGCGAAGGATTTGTTCTTTGAAAATGGAGGAAAATGACCATGTTCCGGATCACATTAATAAAATAAAGTATTATCTTGGGATCGAAGTTGCAAAGGATAAGAGAGGAAATTTCCAATTGTGCCAATCAAAACACATTGAACAAATCGCAAAAATATTCGGACTGCAGAATGCGAAAGAAATGAGGACACCGATGGAAGTATGATATTACAGGTCACCTACAGAAGCACACCAGATGATTAACAACTCAAACTACCAAAAGTTGCTCGGATGCTATTTGTACGTTTCCATCAATACAAGACCGGATATCACCACAAGTGTCAACATTTTGGCTCAAAAAACATAATGTCCGAATCAAGAGGATTGGTAACAACTCAAGCGAGTGGTAAAGTACCTCAAGGGAACAGCGGACTTGACACTGAAACTAAGCGGCAACGATGACGAAAGAAAGGAATTATTTGGATATTCAGATGCAAACTGGGCAGAGGATAAAAAGACGCGTAAATCGAACAGCGGCTGTTTTCTTTCTGAATGGAGGACTCATGAATTGGTCATGTAAAAAGGAAACCTGTGTCTCATTGTCGCCAACTGAAGCGGAATTCATCGGATACCAGTCAAGAAACCAACCAAGCAGACCTGAATGTGAAAATCGAGAATCCAACAACCATTTACGAAGATAATCAGAGCTGCATAATGATTTTCAAGGACGATAAGTTCAGCCACATGACCAAGCACATAGACACAAAATTCCATTTCGTCAAGGATCACATCAATAAAGCACATATCCGCTGCGAATTCTGTCCAACAGAAGAAATGATAGATCTCTTTAAGAAGCCCTTGCCACCAGCCAGACACGTTGAATTGAGAAGAAAATGTAAGGTCATCTTAAATGTTTGAACGATGAGGAGTGTTGGAAACAGCGTTCAAACAAACATGTAAACACATCTTCATCATATTATGTCATGTCACGTCATTGACCGTATTTAGAAAATGTAACTTGTACTCGTTTTTTCGTTTGTGTCAATATACGTAGTAAATTGATTTGGAGTTCGAATTTATTCATAGGAAGAGTCTGCGGTTATTTTGGTACGGTCTTGCAACACCTCCCAAATTATATAAGGTATTTAAAGTACTTTCCCCGAAATTAATCAGTAATACACGGTCTTTGAGGAGGACTTGATTGAATTAAATGTCAATAAACACTCCTCCTCTTGGGCACACTCTGATGCATATCTCTAAGGGGAGGGGGTCCCAGAATTGCTGCCGGCTTACAGAGATGAAGGCACTGGTTGACCAAGTGCAGACTATGTAGCTTACTTTACCACAACCACCACGTTACTCCCACAAAAAGGCCTCACCTTGTCAAGGATAATAGTAACCTATCATCAAGGGCGGATCCAGCATTTGACTCAGGTGGGGGATCACTGCCTCAAAAATCACAATAAAAGAAGACAATATTGCAAAAAATCGTAAAAATCACTAGTTTACCACAGCTCAGGGGGGAGTCATGATCCCCCCTTGTATCCGCCCTTGCCTATCATGTGCTTGTCGATCCCATGGTAACCTATAAAATCTCACAAGGTAGGAACACAGCCTAAGCGCGGACTTTAATGGACCTTAGGTGTTCCATCTAGTTCAATATTTAGAATTTAAAAAAAAAACGCTGTGGGTATTTTCGTATTGTGTTCAAAAATGAAGCAGAATTGTTAAAGTGCAAAATATTATAACTAATAACTTTCTGAAAGGAAAAACTTATTGCAAAATCACCGAGGTTGTTGGAAGATCAAAAGGAACGATATAGTTTAAAAAAATCGTTATGTGTGCGATTTAAGAGTGGCCAATGAATCCAGCAGAGTCCACAGCAAAAAATTTTGATTCTCGTGATGAACGACGGATCGTGTGACTTTTTGCGCCTTTTTTGAGCGCTCCAAAGCAAACTGCAGATGTGTCGAATGTGTGGGGCATAAATTGCAATGTTGAAACAGTTAGAAGAATTTTTCGAAAGAGAAATTCAAATGATCGTATAGCTCGAAACCTTTCGAAAATAAAAAGAATAGGAAGAAATGGTTGACTTTCGCCAAGAAGTGTTTGAAATATGGTTTCGAATACTGGGAGTTCCATCTTTTAACATCCGATGGTTCATCACAATATGGCGTTAGCCCAATTCGAAACAAGAACCTAGACAATTACGCTCAACAGTAAAACATGACCGTTGATCGATAATGGTCCGAGATGTGTTTCTCCTTCTGGCGTTGAAGTTTATAGATACCAGAATGAAAAAGTGGGTGTAACTTAACATTTTGAAGAAAATATTTGATAGTCATTGTTGAAAAACTAGGACTATTGCAGAATTGCAAATTATATATCCACAATGATCCAAAACATAACCCCCATTTTTTTTAAAAATGGCTCTTATACAAGTGCCCAACAGCTATCCACAGTCTCTTTATTTGAAAATAATCAAACATGTTTGAAATTTACTTGATCGGAAAATCCGCACGCATACAATTTCAAATAAAAACGACTTGACACGTGCATTATTGTAAGAATGGGGTGAAATTGACCAAACGTACCTGAAATATTTTGTGAAATTGATTCAACTCAGACTGAAAGTAGTAATTGAAAAGCAAGAATACCTTAGAAAATATTAATTATTGCAAACACAATAAAATATTATGGTTAAATTTAATTTTACGGATTTGGCTGTGAGGTAGCATTTTGTTTTTCAATGAAATTCATTACTTTTAGTAATAAATTTTTGCCAAAATTAAATTGAAAAAACTTATTTTATTAACCTGTACTATATAGTTTGCGTGTAACAATTTTTTTTGGATACCATATTACACTTCTTGGATGAATGAGAGTCGCCTAATTAATTCTATTCATATTTTACCATTTTGGCTGTGATTCTCTATACATACACAAATGACTAAGCGATCGTTTTTTTAACGGAATAACAGGAATTGAAAATTATAATAATAATAATATAATAATTATATCTTCTAGCCTTCATTTCATCACACTTATGTTAAGTGCCACTTATAATACTCATTGAATCCGTTGCAATAATCTATCACTCAGCAATTGAAACAAAATAAATTATTATGTGTTTAAAAGAGAGCACAACGTGAGTATCATAGTAGAGGCTCCGCAAAAGTAGTGCAAATCTGCTGATCTAGTGTTTATTGAATTGAATATGCAGATAACAGAGAATCTAGCGGAATTACTGTACGAAACATGTGACACAGAAGAATTAAATCGTCTTCCTCCGTAATTATTTTAAAAAAATCGGTAAAGATTTGCTGAATATGTTTTGAGCGCCAAAGCATGTCAATTCAGCTGTTAATAATAGACTAACAATCATGTGCTCTCTGTTATGACAGTCTAGATTTCAATGAACACTGGTAGTCTTATTTTGCTGCTAAAAGTAATTCCCGTGTTAAGCTGATTAATTGACTGGAAAAGGTGTTGGTATTCATGCTGCGCACAACGATGTTGTCTGTTTTCAAGAAGAGCACATGTTGGACGCTATTTTCACTAACTAGCGGTACGTATTCTATCTCAGATTTAAGTTTCTCATCAACAGAAAACAAACAACTTCATTATGCAATGTTAAACTTTGCTCCACTATAAATATGTACACAAATAATCTTTAGACATGAGGTATACTAAAAAAAGTAGTATAGTAAGTCTAGATAGCAAATAAGTCTTGTGTTTTTAGTTTCGGTGAAATTGGACTACAAGTTTGAATGTTTGATGAAAATCCAAACTTTCCGAGTTGAAACTCTAGGTTGTCTTTAATATATTACAGTTACACATAATATTACTAGAACCTAGCTCCAGGATGATGAGAACCATTTAGATTCTCGTATGAAGCTGGCTATGCAGCGTATATTTAAACTAGCTACTTCCGAGAGGCTATCTAGGAAGAGCGAACCTAGGGTTTGCATGCGTTCCCTGGATAGTGCTGGACATTCGTACAGAATATGTTGGATCGATTTTTCCTCTTCTTGCGATTTGCAGCTTCGGCAGATATCGTTGACAGGAATACCCATCTTTCTGCATGTCTGCCAATCAGACAATGCCCTGTCAGTACGGATATGATGAAACTTAAGGTTTCACGGCTCGTGTTGAGGAGCTCAGTGCGTGCCAAGTTTGCCTGGTTGTCCTACAAAGTTTGAACTTGTATTTTAAGGACATAAAGTCTAGTCACGTGCAACTCACTGAATTTTACTGCGCTGATATCTTGATTCCAACGCCAGTCCTGGCATCAGCGCAAAGCGCTGACGCTATTGCGCCACGACGCCATGGAGTATCTTGACTGACACACTAGCCACATTTTTGCTTCTAACGCACGTATCAGAGTTCTTGAATTGCGTTACTCGATGCGTCGAACTAGACTTATGTTTTGAATTTTCAACTCCAACGCCAATACCAGCACATTGAATTCACTTTGATCGCCTCTTCTGCTGCGCTAACGTGATGATACACTGCGCTATTGAGACTTATGTCTGGTATCAGCGCAATGGCCTCAAAGACAGTGTATCAGTGCAATAGCGCCGCGCAGTGCTGCTTGACGTATGTCTAATGAAGTGTACTAGTGAGATGAACAGGATCGAAATTTCACTAAAGACTGGAAAGAAACGGAATAATGTCGTGGCCAAAGGCACAACATACTACAGGCTTTTCTCAGCTACGGAATCTTTTATCTCATTGAGGAAAAAAGGAAACATCGGGGTGAATAACATCAGGTTGGAGACCTAATCAATAATTCATCCTGCCTACTGAAAAGAAAAGCAACAAAAAATTGCCAAGCTGTTAAAAAATGTTCATGGGCAGATGAAGAACGTCCCAAATGGTACAAGAGAATAATATTCGATCTCTCATCAGCAGTAATTCTCCAGGAAACATCATTTTGTGGTTGTTATTCTAATTTTTCGTATAAACCATATCAAATCACAATAAAAGTATTCAAACTGAACAAGTTTGTTCTCAAATCGTTCAACAAATCATGGTTTTTGCGCAAAGGATATTGCCAAACTAAATTTAATGCCAATTGTTATTATTTATTTAGTAATATATAGTAGATGTAGTTAATTTACATGTCAGAACTGGCCAAAATATAAGAGTCGAACACTTTTATTCAAATACTTCCATTGTGTTTGAAAAAATTGTGTAAAAATGAAGCGTTTAAATAAAAGTTTATTGGTTGGTTGGTTGTAGTGGCAGCCTCCTTTATCCAAAGATGGCTCATCATAGGCCCATTGTGATACCACAATAGATTGAGACGGCGCTATAACCTACAGAATGACGAGAACCATTTAGATTCTCGTATGAAGTTGGCTATGCGGCTAACATTTAAATCAACTACTTCCGTGAGGCTGTCCAGGAAAGGTAAGCCTAAGGTTTGCATGCGTTTCCTGGATAGTGCTGGTGTTGCGACCACAGCGGATTGGCACTGCGGTCACGGAAAATTTATTTGAACCTAGCCTTCCACCCCCTGTATAGCGCAACGATGCCGGCTAAAGCTCAGCGCGTGTGTGTGGCTCTTTAGGAGGTTAGGCTAGGCCCGTGTCGATCCAAATAACATGTACAAGGGATGGGAATCAGGATTGGATGTTGGTACTGAGCCTGAAGAAAAAAAAACCTTAGGCCATAATACGGTTAAAAGGAATATATATATTTCGAATAATTAAAAAAAAAATAACATTATAATAATCTTATAAAATTACAAAAATATAATTCGAAATAATAACAAAAATTAAAGTTTTGAAGAAAACTATAAGAAAGAAAATTATCGAAAAAAAATTAATTATGATAAAAAGAAAATTATGGTAACTAAATAATAATGATAATAAAAATAATTATGATTAAAAGAAAATTATAAAAACAAAATAATAATCAAAAAAATAGTAATTATGAAGTGGATTCAACACACAAAAAATATCAACTTTACTCCAAATAGTTATCGGTACCCAACTTACTCTGGCTGATGACGGGCGGTCCTCACCGCTGGAAGTTGTCCTGAAAAAAAACCAAACAAATAGACGATGGCCTGACTTCACTCACTTGGCTTTCTTTTTTTCTTGAACTTGACTACATATTTTAAGTTCATCGAATTTATACGAAACTTTGTTAAATTTACTCATTTTTATGATGGAAAATGACTGATCTCTACATAGGCATTGATCTTCTCAACTCCAAATTCACATCAGTGGTTCATAACCAATTATTTATTGAGTGTCCTAATGTAAATCCTAAATAGGAATTATTTGTTCTAAAGGTTGAATCCCTCAAATTCCCATGTGTTCGCCTTTTTACACTAAAACTAATAATTTATAAAAAGAATCTTATCGTACAATGGCAGTTAATTTTCGCGATCTAAATCTTTATTTCTTTCAATTATTGAAAAAACTTATTAAAATTTCGTTTAATTGTGCTCAATATATGGTAATAGAATATATGAAAAATAATGACTGCTCAACGCGCTGATCCCGCACTCGACTGCATCCACGCCGCGCACCAACGGTGTTCAACATGCCACTCCATGCTACCACATAACTCACCTCGAGCCACTTTTTTTCTAAATTCATTCAGCTCCCCGTTCTGCTGTAAATCCTTCACTTCTTATTATTATTTCTTCTTCTTCTTTTCTTCAAGTATAGACCACTATGTCCTTTCACAAGCAAAACTATTTCACGCGTTCTTTTTTTTTTCTTAACACTTTGGCTTCTTTTTTTCTTCACTTATTTCACGCGTTCTTTGTTTTTTTCTTCTTCTTAACACTTTGGCTTCCTTATTTTCTTCAACTATTTCATGCGTTCTCATTTTTCCCTTCAAATCGAAACTCGCCTTCTCCCATCCTCTTTCCACGACCAACTCATATTTCACGCGATCTTTTTCGTTTCTCAAATCGACCCCGACAGCTTTTCCGTCCACCACCTACTGTCTTCAAGTACCTCAGTTTTTCATCCACCCCATTCCATATTTTTGGGGCCGGGTGCAAAAGGTCCCGCTGGCTTCCAGTTGGAAGCGGATTCCAGATCTTTCCTAGTTGCCAGATCGCATCAGCCCGCTACTTGGCATTGACCTTTCATCCGCATTCCAACTGAAAGCTGTAACCCGAGCAGGAAAAAATGCAAGGAAAAAATATTACAGGTTCTGAGGCAGCGACGCTCCCTGAAGGCTACTGTCTAGAGATGACAGCAGAGGTGCAGTTGTTAGACCTAAACTTAAGGCGGCTTGTTGCAAGATATTTGCAACACTGGTCATTCATACAGAAAATGTTAGATTGTCTCTTCCTCGTCTTCCGATCTGCAACTTCGGCAGAAATCGTTGAAAGGAACACCCAATCTTTCTGCGTGTCTGCCAATCAGTCAGGACGGATACAATGGAACTCAAGGTTTCTCGGCTCGTGTTAAGAAGTCGCTTGGTGCGTTTCGAGCACAGTGCGTGCCAAGTTTGCCTGGTTGTCCTACAAGTTTCTTCAAGTAGCCAGGCCCTATTTGCAAGGTTGACCGACCTGGGGTGTAAGTGTATACTCTTGTAGCTCAGTGCCAGCTCGTGCTAGGGCATCTGCTTCGCAATTTCCCGGTATATCACTATGCCCCGGTACCCAGCAAAGAATCACTTCGCAATGGAGCGATATCATGTTCAGTTGTGAGCGGCATTCCATTGTAATTTTGGATGGGGTATGCACGCTGGATAGTGATTGGAAAGCAGCTTGACTGTCAAAGAAAATGTTTAAATTTCTTATGGAAATTTTCTGGTTTCTCAGCCAGTCTACTTCCTTGTAAATCGCAATGACCTCTGCCTGAAAAACACTCCAGTGGTCTGGTAGCCAGAAGGATAGTTTCAGGCCTAGCTGTTCTGAGAAAACGCCACAGCCATTTCCATCCATTTTTGATACATCAGTATAGATGTCGATCGATTCCTATATCTCACTTCTTTCTATGGTCCAGTCATCCCTACTCGGAATGACTGACTTGAAACCGTTGTGAAAACAGGAAATCGAAGAATCGAGGTCTGGCGTTAGTCCATCCCTCCGAAGTATTGTGGAGTGGCCATTGTTCCCCTCATGCCAGAGACGTAGAGCTTTCAACCGAATCGCAGAGCACTTGGCCTGCTGTCTTCTGAGTAGCTCAGTCGGGAGCCAATTTAATAGAAGAACAATGCCTTTGTCGGGGTGGTGCGTAGAGCCCTGGTGATAAAAATAGCTGCAATCCTTCTGACCTTGTTTAGCAGGTTTACATTTGATGCTTTGATAGCAGGCCACCAAATAACTGCGCCATACAGAAGGATTGGTTCCACTATCGCCGTATAGAGCCATGATACAATTTTGGGTTTCAATCCCCACCTTTTTCCAATGGCTCTTTTGCAGCAGTAGATTGCGCGTGTCGTTTTATATTTTTTTTCATTTTTTTTTACTAGAAATGATACCGACTGTCGTTATCTATCTGCATTTATTGAAGTTGATATTTGTTTTGAATATTAAATTGTATGGAAGAATCTTCTTTGACGAATTATTCACATTTTCACCAGATTACTTAAATGCCCTTTTAAATTGAATATTTGTCCTTGTATCATTTATTTCAGCATTTTCTAT
The DNA here is from genome assembly GCA_963942545.1 of Oxycera nigricornis. NCBI lineage: Eukaryota > Metazoa > Arthropoda > Insecta > Diptera > Stratiomyidae > Oxycera > Oxycera nigricornis. The sequence continues at coordinate 30,387,145 of OZ012662.1, read as the reverse complement.
GGCATCACAAGTTAATCTTAACAAAAACAACTACATAGTTTGGATGGACCTAGAAATGACGGGGCTCGAAATAGAAAAGGACACTATACTGGAAGCAAGTTGTATTTTAACGGATGATCAACTGAACATCGTTGAAGAAGGACCGAGTCTTATAATCCATCAATCTGACTTGATTTTAAATAATATGAATGATTGGTGTAAAAATCAACATCAAAAAGTATTTACTGCAATATTTTTTTTATTCTTTAAAAAAAATTAATATATTTGCAATTGATAATTTTTAGACGGGTCTAACGGAAGCGTCACGAAACTCAAACATGTCCATTGAACAAGCCGAAACAGTTCTACTTGATTTTCTTAAAAGACACATTCCCGCAAAGACATGTCCACTAGCCGGCAATAGTGTATATATGGATCGTTTGTTTATTTATAAATACATGCCGAAATTGAATGATTACATGCATTATCGAATTATCGATGTATCGTCAATAAAAGAGTTGTGTCAACGATGGAATCCAACAATTAGTTCTCAGGCTCCCACTAAGAAGCGGTCACATCGCAGTTTAGACGATATTAAAGAAAGTATAGAAGAGTTACAATATTTTAGGAAATTTATGTTTTTGGATAACAAATAAAAGATAAAACTGAAATAGTCAATTTATTTACAATTGTAAAAATGTTATTTTACCAATACTTGGTGCCTCAATTCCTGGACATTTTTATTAAATTATTTAATTGTTCTAAGGTCGTACTAGAACATGCTACAAAAAAGATCATTGAAACTTACTTGTTGCGGATCAGAATGTAGACTCGTCACGTTTTGATAAAAACAATTAAAATATTGATTAAAGTTCAATTTGAGATATTTCGTAGTAATTTTCTTATCATTGGGTTTTTGAGTTTAGCTGCATAGCACAAGCTAAGATTCCTCTCGTCCATCAACCTTGCCCGAGTAGCTTTTCAGCAAACCCGACACACTTCCTAAACAGAGCACTAGGTTTAAGATGAGTTAATAATTTTAAGAGTTTTTATCCCCCTGTAACACTTAGCAACATTTTCAAAGACACCCTTATTTTATTAACTTCCCAGTATATGGGAAATTCTTGTAATCGCCTCGAAAATCAAAAATGAAATTTTCTACATTTCTTTACGTTTTGAGGTCTGTAGAGTATATTTGAAGTGTTTTTATAAAGAGAGATGTATGTGTGTATATACGTACGTTCGTGGATCGTTTTTCTAGGATCATAACTCACGTAAACAAAGTCGTATCAACTTTGTTAAGGTGCCAATCGAAGCGTCTTTGTAATCTTAAGAGCTGATTAGTTTTGTGGTAACTTCGGTCCGGGGGTATGTTGTTTTGACCCTTTGAAGGTCATTTATGTCATGCGCTATTACTCGCGAACCAAACATAAAATTTGCATCGTTAAGGTGTCAATCGACGCGTATTAACATTTGTGTGATTCTGTCACATTTTTAAAAAAATGTTGGAGCCGTTTTCAAATTTATTAAAAAAAGTGCAAAAAATTAGGTTTTTTTCAAAAACAATAAATTTTTAAGCTGGTTTACGAGACACAGCAATCAATGTTTATAAAAGTTATATAATCCTAACAGTTCTTGTAAAAAACCATCAAAATTTTATCTCACGATCACAAAAATAAATAAAAAATAAAAAAATCATTAAAAGTCATTATAACCTTCAAGGTCATTTTTGTCATTCACTATATCTCACGAACCAAATATAATATTTATAACATTAAGGTGTCAATCGACGTGTATTAACGTGTTTCCTTTGACCCGTTTTTTAATTTAATAAAAGAAAATGCGAAAAACAAGGGTTTTTCATAAAAACTAAATTTTTAATCTGATTTGCACAACACAGTAATCAATGTTTATAAAATTTATAAATTCCTATCAGTTTTTGTAAAAAAAAACCAGCAAAACGCTTTTCCATAATTTGAAGGAAATAAAAAACAAATAAAAAAAACATTCAAAGTCACTACGTAAATAGGGTTCATACGAATGATATTACTTTATATCTCTTATTCTAAAGGCATTGTTGAAAAGTCAATCGAAGTTTCTTAATATTTGCATAATTTTGAATAGTTTTCACAGCACCGTGTTTTAACTTTAACGAAAAAACTGCTTAAATTTTGAAAACCAATAAAAATCAAATTTGTATTTGTGGTAACAATCGTTTTGAATGTTTTGTAGTCAATACTTTCCAAGATCATATGCTTCAAAAAGCTTTTATCGAATAAAAAATTATAGTTTTTAGTAGCTTTGTTTTTAGTGTTCATAAAATTTCAATCACTTCCCCCATCATCATTTGTAATACATTTTACTTTTACCATGCAATGAAACCGATTATTGACTGCATATTCAATGTGTTTCAAGACAAACTGAAAATAAAAAATAATTATTAGTCTCATTGATTATATATGGGAAATTCTTGTTATCTCATTGATTTAAAATCGTGAAAATGTAGAAATCCACGTGAACAACACCCCATCCACCAAAATCCTTAAGTAATCAATGGACGCTCCAGTAAATGTTACGATTAATATGAAGTCATTCAAATTACTGTTATAAAAGGTACATTATTATTAAAGTAGTATGATTTTCATAATTATTATTGTGTTTAATATTCTTAATATTTATGTAGATATTACTGGTAAGTTGACCGTGTGAACCTCAACGGTCGCACCTCGAGGCTTGTTACAAAACAAATTAATCGTATCCGCCTCAGACATTTAAATATTTTAATCACAAAATATTAAGAAAACATTTTTTTTATTTTCCCTTTCTTATAAATACAACTATTTTAACTAATTAAATTATTTTAACTCATGGTAAAATTTGTTACAAAACAATTTTCTAGACATCTCCTCCCTTCATGTAACACTTAGTAACATTTTCAAATACCCTCCTCTCCCTTGGAGTGTTACGTATTATATGGATGGCCCCAACACCTTAAAATTAAGAAATATATAAATACTGATAAAAATAATCAATAGCACGTTTATTCACCAGTTTTACCAATACGAAGAATTTAACTAAAACATTTTCATATACTAGTTTTTGCATCGCTTTTTGTGGCACTGTATGCATGAATGAATACTTTGTTGAAAATAATAAAAATTTCGTCTAAATTCGAAAAAGTTAATCATCCCATAAACATTTTGGTGAACCTTTTTGAGTGCCTACCGTTAATCTCATTCCCATACAGTCAGTCGTTGTTGCCATATTCAATCGGTTTTGTTATTCAGCTGTTTTCAGCACAAATGCCGACCACTTGACGTCTCGCAATCGGCTGCACGTCTCGTATTCGTGTCTTGACGTGCGATTAAGCAAGCTATGTTGTAGCTTGTCCAACGTAGTTGAGGACGACAGGTGCGGGAAAACGTATTTTCATTTACCCACGGCGGCAAGTGTCGGGTTGATTGTTTAGTGTTTGGAATCGCCAGAAACTCTGCTTGATTACTGGTGCCGTCGACCGCAATCGGCAAACTCTATTCGCGTCGGAAGTGACAAGCGCATGATGGAATCGTGTTCGGCGGTGGAAAAAGAATTGGATCGCGTTATAGCGAAATTCACGACAATCCGTGATCATTCGGATCGTGTAATTACAGACGTTGCGAATCTGTTTGACTCGTTGCGGGACAATCTCATTGATGGTACGTACAATTATTTGTCCAACCTCCGGATTCTAGTCCGTGCCCGACATTCTTTGTTTCCATCTCCATAGGCCACTTCATCCGTGCTTTGTATGTACACACTCAATGTGCGTACAGTCCGTTGTTGTTTTTCTAGAGATTTTCTTTTCGCACAGGAAAACACGAGAAAATTGGAGGAAAAGAGTGGCACGAAGAAAGTCTTTTGTTAGTGTCTAGCTGTCGAAGAGCGCCGGGGGTGCAATGAAGGGGCAAAGACTTCGTCGGGTATGTTTGTATCTTTGAAACCGTCTCGACCCGCTTGCTCGCTTCGGGAGAATTTATTATTGTTTGTTTAATGTTTTTAAAAAAAACTATAAGCTCGTCTCTTTGACAAAATTTCGCGAGGCGACACAAATTAAGCACTGCAGTTTGGCGTGTCTCGAGTCTCTTGTATTCTTGTGCAAGGCAGTGTAAACACGAACTGTTAAGAGAGCTTTGACCCTGGCACCGAAAAAAAATGTTTGCTAATGTCGGAGAGGATCATTTTTGTCGCCCTTCGACTGTGGTTGACAGACATAAATATTAAGGACTTCTCATGTTCATGAGGTCCACTTTAATTATTCACATATTTATTGGACTATTAATTTTTGAAATAACTTATTTCTTAACCCGGGAGGTCCCAGAACTTTTTTCTTCTAATTTTCTGATTAAAATTTTTAGGGATTGTAGATTTTGGGGCGTAGATTCCAAAAAATAGGTGGTTTGAATTTTCCGAAATACAAAGAAATGATTTTGAATGGTGGGTTTAGTCGGTAGAAATCCGGCATATCGTGAGGCTGGAGCCAATCGGTATCTTTTGAAGATTCCCACCTTCCAACGACGAAAAAAAGAAAATTACGAAACTCGTGACTGAACAACTTGCAATGATCCTAGTTTCGCGCAATGTTCCTGTGTCATTGTAGCCATTGGCTTTCAGAAGCAATTGAAAACCAGTGAACAAATGATCGAAGAACATTTTTTTTCAACGTTGGGAGGTGGAAATCTTTAAAAGATACCGATCAGCTTCTGCCTCTCGGCATGCCGGATTTTTACCGACTAAAACCACCTCCGTTTCCTTGCATCACTCTCTCCATCAATTTTTAGCAATTCTCCGTATATAAATTTCAGTACATAGTAACTTCCAGACGATAAGAAATCGGTATAAGGGATAGTACCAAATTTGTGAATTTTAGTATCCTTTTAGTTAAATTAATCGTTCAGAATATATGTCCATAAATTATTTTATGTTAACTACATGTTTGGCTTTGAATTTAGTGGAGCTGATTGTACTTGTGGTTTACTTCGAATGTTGATCCTGAAGGAGGTATTTTTTAGTGTCGTTTTAAAGAAAGTTGGGTTCGCTATGTTTTTAATTTTGTCCGGTAGTGTATTGGGATCTTCTTTTAGCCGATCAGTTCTGGCAAATGCGATAGCTATATTATTCATGTTTCTCATTCTGTAAGTGTGTTTCCCCTCAATTCTATCTAATTTCACAGTGGTGTACTCATTACGGTGTAAATCCTTATGTATGAATTTAGCTTTTTCCGTGTAAATCGTGCCTTGCAAATTCAATTCTTGGGCTGTTTTGTAAACTTCACTCGTTGGAGTTGGCATAGGGAGATTGTAAATGGTCTTATACGCCTTGGTTACTAATCTGGATTTGATTAAGAGGTTACCTTTAGAAGTTTGACTCATATTCAAGATGCTGTAAGAAATTTTGGAAAGGAGATGCGCATATACAATTTGGATTTTTTTTTCTTTGGAAAGAAGTAGAAGCGACGTAGCAGTCCAATGAAGACAGCCAGTTTTTTCCTTAGCTCATTTATGTGTGGAGTCCATGTTAGTTTCTCGTCTATTAGAAGTCCAAAATATTTCATTTGTTCCACTTTCTGGAGGGTCGTGTCATTGATTTTTACGTGTGGTTGTATGTCGGTCTTGTTCTTTTGTTTGAAAATGATATATTTGGTTTCCCCCGCGTTTATTGCCAATCTATTTTGTAGAAGCCAATACCATTACTTGTCCAGGTCAGTATTTACTTTTTGCTCAATTTCGAGATTAGTTTTGCCTGAGTACACGAGCACAGTGTCATCTGCGTACATAACCACTTTCGCAACAAGGTCTGCTTTTTTATGGCGTTGATATAGAGTAGAAATAACGTTGGTCCTAGGATCGAACCCTGCGGAACACATATGGTAACTTTAGCAGTTTTGCTTTTGACACCTCCTATTACTGTGTTTTGAGATCTATCCGTCAAGTAACTGCGTATTAATTCATTTGCTTTTCCAACAATTCCATATTCTCTGAGCCTGGTGATTAAAGTTTCCTGTGTCACTGTGTCGAAGGCTTTCTTTAGGTCCACGAAAACTGCTGCAACGTAATGGCCTTTATCCAAGTACTCGGTTGGTTGTTGGTTGGTTGTAGTGGCAGCCCCCTTTGTCAAAAGGCGGCTCACTTAGGCCAAGATAGGCCCATTGTGATACCACATTTTAATAGGGAGCGGCACTAAAACCTGTTGGGTGACGAGAATCATTTCGATTCTCGTATGAATCCGGCGACGCAGCTAATGTTCAAATCAGCTACTTCCGTGAGGCTGTCCAGGAAGGGTGAGCCTAAGGTTTTCATGCGTTTCCTGGACAGTGCTGGGCATTCACACAGAAAATGTTGGATCGTTTCCTCCTCCTCCTCCGATCTGCAGCTGCGGCAGAAATCGTGGAAAGGGACACCCAGTCTTTCTGCGTGTCTGCCAATGAGACAATGTCCCGTCAGTACGGATACGATGAAACTTAATGTTTCACGGCTCGTGTTGAGGAGCTGCTTGGTGCGCTTTGAGCTCAATGCGTGCCAAGTTTGCCTGGTTGTCCTGCAGGTTTCTTCCAGCAGCCAGGCCCTGTTCGCAGCCTCTATATAATACTGCTTGAAACTTAGCTTGACGGAGGCCAACGGATGGCCGACTTGGGGTGTTAGTGTATAATCCTGGAGCTCAGTGCCAGCTCTAGCTAGGCCATCAGCTTCGCAGTTCCCAGGTATATCACTGTGACCCGGCACCCAGCAGATAGTCACTTCACAGTGAAGCGACATCGCGTTCAGTAGTGTGCGACATTCCATTACAATTTTGGATGAGGTATACACGTTGGATAATGATTGGATAGCAGCTTGACTGTCGGAGAAAATGTTGAGATTTCTTATAGAAATTTTCTGATTTCTCAGCCAGTCCACTGCCTTATGTAGTGCGATGACCTCTGCCTGAAAGACACTGCAGTGATCTGGTAGCCGGAAGGATAGTCTCAGACCTAGCTGTTCAGAATAAACACCACAGCCAACTTTTCCATCCATTTTTGATCCATCAGTGTAGATGTCGACCGATTCCTGTGTCCTATTTCCTTCCATGATCCAGTCATCTCTGCTAGGGATGACGGACTTGAAACTGTGGTGGAAGCAGGGAATCGGAGGAGTGAGGTCTACTTTCCCTGGCGTTGGTCCATCCCTCCTTAATATGGTGGAGTGGCCGATATTCCCATCACGCCAGAGATTTAGAGCTTTCAATCGAATAGCAGAGCACTTGGCCTGCTGTCTCGTTAGGAGCTCCGTCGGGAGCCAATTTAATAGCATAAACAATGCTTTTGTCGGGGTAGTGCGTATAGCCCCGGTGATTGCAATAGCTGCAGTCCTCCTGACCCTGTTAACCAGGTTCGCGTTTGATGTTTTTGCCATTGCTGGCCACCAAATAACCACACCATACAGAAGGATTGGTTCCACTATCGCTGTATAGAGCCATGATACAGTTTTGGGTTTCAGTCCCCATCTTTTCCCAATAGCTCTTTTGCAGCAGTAGATTGCGCATGCCGCTTTACGCGCTCTTTCCGCTATGTTTGCTTTCCATGCGAGTTTGGAGTCTAAGATCAGACCTAAATATTTGACCTGATGAGACGGATTGAGACTTGTCTCACCAAGTTTAGGTGGAGCAAATCGTGGAATTTTGTATCTTCTTGTGAAGAGCATAAATTCCGTCTTTTGCGGATTTATCTTTAGACCACACTCTTTGCTCCATTTGGTAAGAATACCTAGGGCAAAGTTTAGTCTTTCCGATAGGGTGTTAACAAATTTTCCCGATATTGCTATTGCAACATCGTCGGCATAAGCTACGACTTTGCAGCCAGTCGCTTCTATTTTTGACAGGAGTTCATCCACCACTAGGTTCCATAGAAGGGGTGATAGCACCCCACCTTGTGGTGTGCCTCTGCAAACCCTCCTTCGTAAGGTACTGTTTCCTAGCGTGGAGTTGATGTTCCTGCTGCTAAGCAATTGACCGATGAACCCTATCAGGTTGTCGTCGGCATTGCTTCCCCCGAGTGCTTTACCAATAGCCTTATGGCTGATATTGTTGAAAGCCCCTTCGATGTCTATAAAAACTGCTTGCGTGTATGCTTTGACGCTTAGCGATTTTTCGATGTAGCTGGTGAGCGAGTGAAGAGCTGTTTCAACCGATCTCCCTTTTGTGTATGCGTGCTGCGCATTAGAGAGTGGTTTCAGAATAGCTCTCAGATGGATCTCTATCAGTCGCTCCAGCGTTTTTAGCAGAAAAGAGGTGAGACTGATAGGTCTGTAATCCTTAGGTGAGGAGTGGGATGTTTTACCCGCTTTAGGTATGAAAACTATTTTTGCTTCTCTCCACTGCTGTGGAATGTAAGCCATCCGTACACATGCTTTGAAAATGGCGTTCAACCATGGCAGTGCTATATTGATACCCTGCTGGATCTCGATAGGTGAGATGTTATCCATGCCAGGGGATTTGAAGGGTTGAAATGAGCTGATTGCCCAGCGTAGTAGCCTGTCATTTACAGGCACAGTAGTTGGCATGCACTCCGGGGGCGTGTGTGGATCCGCTTTGTCAGCCACAGCCTCACTGCCCGGGAAGTGCGTATCTACGAGAACGGACAGAGTCTCTGAGCTGGATTTCGTCCAGACTCCATTTGCGTCCTTAACGGACCCTAAAAATGAGGGGGAGCTCGTCATAACTTTTCGCAGGCGGCTGACATCCTTGGAGTGTTCTATTTCTGCACAGAAGCTTCTCCAAGAGGTGCGTTTAGCCTTTCTGATAGAGGATTTGAACTCCTTCAGTTTTGTTTTATAAGAACACCAGTCATTAGATTCTTTAGCTCGATTGAAGGACTTCCTACATTCCTTCCGCAGCTCCGCAATGTCACTATTCCACCATGGGGGCTTGTACTTCCCTCTAGGCTTCGTTGGACTACATGCAGACCTTGCTGCGTCATTGAAGGCCAATGTAAGGGTCCCAACAGCTTCCTCAAGACCGGGTATGTCTACAATCTCTGGAGGTCCGCCTTCTAGCGCAGACTCGAATACCGATTGGTATTTGACCCAATCCATCCTCCTTTTGTTAATGAAGGTTGGATTTGTCGGAGGGTCAGATGCCAAATCGAACCTTATGTATAGGTGATCGGAGAACGAGCACTCTTGCGATACGTGCCATCCCTTGATAGCTTGGTTCAAGTGCTCGTTCGTCATAGTGATATCCAGAACCTCTCTACGGCTTGCCGTAATGAAGGTAGGATCCTCACCTTTGTTAGCTAGGGCTAAGTCATGTAATAAGATAAATTCAAATAGTGACTCACCCCGTTTATTCGTGTCGGTGCTACCCCAGATGCGATGATGGGCATTGGCGTCCGCTCCGACTATTAGAGGAATGCCTCTTGCAGTGGCTTCCCTTGTGATCCTCTGCAGGCTAGTTGGAGGTGGCAGAACATCATGCGCCATATAGCAGGAGACAGCCCAAAGGGGTTTGGACTGTCTTTCCACTGCTATCGCAACGGTGTCCTGGTCACTGAAATTATACAAGGTTTAAAACTTCAAGCCTTCCTTTACAATTATGCAAGCTCTCGGTTTACCTGCTGTGTTGAAGGATACTGTGTTGTATCCTTTCAAGTTGAGCCCGCAAACCCGGTTTCCAACAACCCAAGGTTCCTGGGCCAGTATTAGCTCCTCTCCTTTTTGAGCCAGGTGGAGGAGCAGCGCGGCGGATGCCGCCTTCGAGTGATGGAGGTTAATCTGCAGAAACCTCAGCATCGCGACACAATGTTTTATCCGCCTCCTCGTCAGATAAGGACATCTCCTCCTCCTCGACCAGGTCGAGGGTTTGGAGAAGGTCCCCAGCCAACTCCGTGGTGGAGGTGGTGCTTCTTCCGTCATCGGTGAGAAGATCTGACTCAGAGAGGTCCACGGTCGGGTCTACTGATGCTTCCACAGTTCCCTCGCTTCCACTCCCCTTGCTCGGTTCCCGTACTGCCTTCCCAGTACGGTCCTTGCGATATACTCGCAGGGTGATAGCCGAGAAACCGTAGCTGATCACCCCGCTCTTCGACTCCAATGGAGCTAGCGACTCCTCGTTCAGGATTATTAGGGCCTCTCGCTGTCCATTGCTGGGCTCGCTAACCTTAGCTACCTTCCAATTTTCCACCGGGAGGTCAGCATTACTGAGCTTGATTAGCTCAACAATTTCTTCCGGTGTGGATGGCTCCGCTGGTATCCACGCCCTGGACCGAGGCCTATTCGGGATATCTTCCCTGGAGACAGCGTCCAGCTTTGCTCCAGGCCAGACTTCTCCCAATCTGCCTATAGCCTGCTTGTAAAGATCCGCTGAACGTTGATCTGTACAGGCTATCAATTTAACGTGACCCTGGTACCAGCCAGCATCACGACAACTTGGTGGAGGGCCAGGATTTGCCTCGAGTATGGGCTTGTACACTCGAAGAAGCGCGATTTCTACCATCTTCCAATTTGACGGTGAGATGGTACCATCGCTACTGCTTCTGTCGATAACAGCCCATACCAGGCTGTCCTTGGCAGCTTCACTGAAACTCCTGCCCTTAACAGGATTGGGTGTGACCAGTTTTGGTCTTTTACTAACCGGCAGTTGGACGCTCGGTTGAATTGGGGCAGACTCATTAGATCTACATCTTTTATGAGTTGCCTCTTTCTTTGGAATAGAGGCTTTGTAAGCCTCTACCGTGGTGGTTGCCCATTTCAGGGAGATTTTATCCTTCTGGGAAAGACCATCCGGAGGTAAATCTTTCAGCCTTTTCAGGACTTTGAAGGCAGACCTTCTGTCTCTGTAAGCCGTGACTGAGGGGTTTTGTTGCTTCTTAACACCTGAAGTGGAAGCGGTGTTGGAGGGCGCTCCGGAAACAGTTCGGGCCGACTTGTTCGCCGTTACCTTGGTGTTACCGCTAGCGCCAATAGGCTTGACTGAGGGAGTACTTGCCCCTGGCATAGCTGCCTTGGAGCATGCATCCCTCGAAGAAGTAGGGGGTTGGCTGAGTATCGCGGTCTTCTTCCCACTAGAAGGACGCGTCACCTTCGTCCACTTCCCTTCCGGGCCGAGTGGATCCTCCTTTTTAAATTTATCGGGATTCATTGCGATTTGGGTCCCCCCTCACAGCCGCTATCTCCACTCGTTGTGCAGTTCCCCTGAGACCCCATGGTTATCTATGCCGAAGCAGGGAGGCCATGCGAGGGTTGGCACAGTCCCTTATGAGGATATGTGCTCAGAGCCGGGCCGGGGATTAATCAGGAGTCCAAACTCAACTGAACCTACACGGCCAGACTAGTGGCGACGAGTTTTGAACGTACCGTGAGGCCTGCCAGGGTTTTACCGGGACGGAGGCAGCATTGGCATTAGCCTGAAAGCCATTTCCGCAAGATGTCACTCTTGCGTACTCAGGTGACAGAATACCACTACTACCAGCCCAAAGCATCATATATAGTCGTTAAGACGAGAGAGTTGTCAAAAAAAAACAATCGAGAGTCGTGCCGTGGTAGATCATTTAGCGTTACCCAGGATGCACCGCGAGGAGGCGATCTACCCATACATCCCATCCAAGTACTCATTCACAAATCTAATTACACCAGGAATGACATCTGTTGTGCCTTTGCCCGCCTGGAATCCGTACTGGTTTCTATCCAAGATTTCGTTTTGCAATGAGAATTCTTTGATTCGGGAATCTACAATTTTTTCAAGGATTTTACTTAAGGAATTCAAGAGTGAGATTGGTCTGTAATTGTTTGGATCAGTTTCATCACCTCCTTCAAAAATCGGTATAACTGCAGAGATTTTTAAGTGTCCCGGGAATCTTCCCTGCTTAATCTATCTATCTATTTATTAATTTCACGAGTGTATCAGCAATATTTTCTTCGATTAATTTGAGGTCATCAACGGAGATACCATCAGGGCCTGGTGCATGGTATGGTTTCTTAGAGAATCAATAATTTCGATTATTTCTTTTTTATTGGTTGTTCTTAAATGGGAAGAAGAAATTGGGGATGTTTCGGGACGAAGATGATGTCCGCATCGGTGGTAATTTCTTTACTATTTCATGACCTATTTTTGAGAAATGGTGGTTAAGGCAGTTGGCAATTTCCTTCGGTTCACTGATTATCTTATTCAAGAAAGATAGTTTTTCGATATTGTGTGTCTTACTTTTTTCGCCTTTCCTTAGAACATCGTCAATTCAAATTCAAATGGCAATCCTTTCAATTCATCGGGGAATTCGTCAATCATGGCAAAAAGTAGCGCCAATGCTTTGCCAAATCTCTCTTCGTATTTCGAGTTCGATCGCGGGTTTCAGCCTTGGTAAATTTCGAAATTTACCAAATAACCAAATGGTGTGCACTGAGACCAAACTTTATAGCCGAAACGAATGGGCTTGCCTTTGATGAATTGCATGCAGTCATGTTTACCATAATAAGCGATCATGCTTTCGTCATACGATAGATTTTGTGTTGGATGGAAATTCTTCAGAAAGTTCGCTTTCAAAGGATCCATTATCGGACGCAGCTTCCAAAAGTTTATTAACTTCCCAGTTCCCTATGGGAAGTTATTGTAATGGGGTCGATTTTGCGAATCCCAAATTTTGATATATCTCCACGTTTTAAGATCTCTAGAATCCAAATCCATCGTTTTTAGAGAGATGTCTGTGAGTGTGTATGTACGTATGTGCGGATGTACGTATGTGCGTTCGGAGTAATTTTCCGTCTCGATTATCTCAAGAACCAAAGATCGGATTGACATGGGACTGGTTTTAAACAACGCGTAATTACGTAACTTAGAACTGAATGACTTCTCAGCAAAATCGGTTAGGCCGTTTTTTATTTAGGATGAAAAAACTGAAAAAACGACTAAAAATTGCTTATTTTTAAACTGTTGATACGCACTATTAATTCTTGCAGATACCAAATACCTTGATAGTAATGTTGTTGTTATTGTGCGTTTTAGCAAAATTGTGATCAAATTTGTAAAAAATGTTATTCAAAAAAAAAGATTAATTTATAAAATTCCAAACTTATATTATCAGGTTTGGGTGAATGGGAGTAGAGACGCTAATGCAGTTTATAATTGGATATTGTTATAAATAATTTAATTTCGTTAAAAACAATTAAATAACATTAGTTATAATCTGATATTGTATATATAAAGTCAATTATAATTATTCAGTAACGGTCAAACATTCTTAATAACGAATGATTATTGTAAATAATAAATAAATACCCTCAATAATAGTTGTGGATTCCGAGGCCGAGATGGAGAACGAAGTTAAGGACGAAGTGGACGACAAGAAGGATGACGAGGACGAAGAGGATGAGGTTGCCGAGGCTTTGGTAGAGGATGACCAGGTGGTGGAGACGTCTTCCTCTACCAAAGCTTTTATGGTTAGATAAAAAATTGATAAAAATAGTAACAGTAATTATATTAATTTAGAATAATGATGTTTAATAATAGTAATTATTAATAAAAGCAAATTATAGCTTTTTATTCACCCCACTGGGAAGTTAGTCGTGTGGGCCTCAAGGGTCGCACTTAGACCACATTTTTCTTGTTATTTTCTGGTGGACTCAAATTCGGCTCGAAATGTAGCACTCGGAGTATTTTTTGGAATCTGTTAAGTCGCATCGTCTGGAATATTACTTCATTGCTTAGATCATCTGAGCTATTCCAGTATGCTTTAATGGTCGAAACTGTATTGTATCCAGTCACCAATAGAGTGCCAATGAAAGTACGCAAATCTGGAACCGTAATGTTGACTGGTTTCTGCAAATGCAACACGGAATATCATTTTGAGCAATCATAAATATGTTGCAGCAAATCATCGTCAAAAAATCGAGGTTCGTGGATCCTTGGTTGTGCCTAGCAATGTTTGAGTTTTGAATATGTGGCTTGGTATTGTCGCATATATGTTGAATCTCGTTAAAATCCTTTTTAGTTTTCCGCTTATTGCTGATCGTTTAACTGCTGCCCGTTTCATGAGACATTGTACTTCTTTTCCTTCAAACCGCGTTCAGTACTTAATCCTGAGCATCCGGTAGATCATGGAGTTGTACACTGCTATTTTGTGAGTAAATGGGTGATTGAATGTACATACATCCAAAGAAGCGAGAATAATCGGGAACTCATGAGACGGGCAGCAGTTGAACGATCAGCAATAAGCGGAAAACTAAAAAGGAGTTTAACGAGATTCAACATAGATGCGACAATAACAAGCCACAGATTCAAAACTCAAACATTGCTAGTCACAACCAAGGATCCACGAATCTCGACGGAAAAAAGCGGGATATACGAGGTTTCTTGTAAGGATTGTGACAAGGTCTACATCGAACAGACTATTAAGCCGATCCAAAAAAGAATGCAGGAGTACATCAGAGAAGCTGAACTAGCCATCAAAAATGGGAGGACGGAGATCAGATCATCGGCGGCAAAACATATAATTGAGGAGGGCCACACGATCACATTGTCAAACTCAAAATGTTTCAAAATGGAACAAACAAACGGTCTCAACTGGATACGTATGAGAGTTCGATGATAGCAAGAATTCCAGAATCGACTCGCTTGAATCATGATCTTGGGAACGGTTTTTCGGAGCTAATTAAACTAATCCTGTAAGATAAAGTTAAACCAGGACCTAATTAGCAATAAGTTTAGGATATTTAAGATAGATAATTCATATTCATCTTCAGGCACAGTGTAACACGGAAGAAGGTCACAAGTAATGTCCGAAATACATATATATTTGTAATAAAGAATTTTGAAATCGTGTATAAAGAGTAGTGTATGTTATTTATTAAAGAAACACGGTGGAGTATAACTCGTCGAAACTTGATTGATTCAAAAAAATTAGTCTATTTATACTATTCTTGCCCTAACTCTAATTACTTCTTTTCACGTACGTTTCGATTTTTCTCACCGCATGAGTTTCGGACGTTGTCCCAATTCCATATATTGATGAGACATCTTAAGGTTCGAATATCTTTACCTCAAACCCAAGCCAATGACAAAAACATGTAGTTGGTTTTCCATGTTTTCCTAGTGCTCAAATGTACATTGGAAAATTTGCACAAGAATGTGCACATGATCGCTAGCGCTACAAGCGTGGCGCATGCCATACTCAACTCTTCAATAGCATGAAATTTGAATATGGTTGATGCAATTAATGGGACTAATGGAAATGTTCCGCTTTTGTTTATCCTTTTTGGGCTTTGTCATGTACGTTTTGTAATGAATGAGTTATTTGGACATTTGCTGTTATTTGTGAGCTATGTTTACATTAATTAATGTATATTCAAAGCGCGTGTCTTTCTTACGAGCATATTTTTCAAAAATCCTCTATTTTTTGCAGTTTTTCAAATTAATACGCATGTTACCGTATTCCTTGAAATGTCTTAGGTGATTATCTATGAGCCCTTAAGGCGAATAGCTGTTTAATACATATACATACAGTTAGTGTAAAAAGTATTCGTACGATCCTATATGCTTTTGAGTTATGAGTTATGCTTATGAGTTTTCCGTACTTCTGTCTGTTTTTAAATTGAAAAAAATCATGCATATTGTACTTAATTGGCTTTATTGATAGCCTAGAGAATAAACTAACAAAACATTTCAATAAATAAGCAAAGAAAGCAAACAGAAAAACTCCATTCTGAGTCGCGCAAAAAGTATTCGTACGATTTAATTTTTTATGTTATTTTTGACTTAATCGTGGATGTCAGTATTTCGGGGGGTTGCCTTTGGTGGCTATAACAGATTGTATGCGATTCGACACAGATTTAACGAGATCAGCGCAGTACAAGGGAGGTATTTTCTCCCATTCCTCCTTAAGAGCGTTTTGGAAATCTCTTATTGGAAATTGGCTTTTTCCTTATTTGTATGTCTAGAAATTGCCACAAATGCTCTATCGAATTTAAGTCAGGGGATTGGGGAAGCGTTTCGGGGTGTTGTAGCCAAAGCCGAGTATTTTGTGCTTGGGGTCGTTGTCCTGCTGGAGCAAAAAATTATTTCCGAGTCCCATTTTTTCAACATTAGCACGCAAATTCTCCTTCAAAATATTTATATACCCTAAATGGTTCATAATGCCTTCAGCAAAATGAAGATTTCCCACGCCCTTTGAGCTCATACATCCCTAGACCATCGCTGAGCCTCCACCATGTTTCACCGTTGGAATCATGTTCTTTGGCTGTAGCTCTGTATTCGGCTGCCGCCACACGCGGATATTCCCATCCGACGCAAAAATGTTGAATTTACTCTCGTCGCTCCAAATGGTCCTGCCAAAGATTTCATCGCCTACGTTTCGATATTTTTTGGCAAAGGCAGTCGCTTGATCCGATTAGCTTTGCTTACGAAAAATTTCTTCCGTGGACGCCTCCCATGAAAATCCATTTCGCGAAGCGTGTTGCGCACTGTTGAATCACATACATAGTTCCTCGCCGCCCCAGCTCTGCAGCAATTTTCTGAGCACTACATCTTGGATTCTTTTTTACTTCCCGGATCAAAAAGCGTCGCTCTGCTTCAGTTAAAGTACGAGGGCGCCCGATTCTTGGCTTATTTGCAACTGTTTGTTGTTGGAAAAACGACCTATAATTGATTCCACTGTGAATTTGGGCCTCTCAACAGCATCTGCGATCTTTTTTAGTGACCATGTCTTGTTATGGAGCTGGATTATTGTTTTCCTTTCACTTTCTGTTGTTTCACGGCCCTTTCGCCCCATTTTAGTAGCAAATGTAAGTAGAGACGCGTGTTTATGTGTCATGATAAATGAATAATATAAGTCTGACACGCAACTGCATCAAGAACATCTGACATATCACTTATGAATAGCGTTGCGTCCATTTTTCCTGGAAAACGGGATCCGTACGAATACTTTTTAGGCGTCTCGAAATAACCTTTTTCTGCTTGTTCTTTTTTTGCATGTTATTAGCTTGTATTGTTTATATATTATTCATGTTATCAATGAAGGGACTTAAATACAATATGTAAGATTTTTTTTTAATTTGTAAACAGAGGCAAAAGTATGGAATACTCATAATTTTCGGAAATATATTGTGTCGTACGAATACTTTTCACACTCACTGTATGTATAATCCAATTCTATGGTGCCAAGGAGAGAGAACCTTTTCTAAATGTCTTCACACACTGTTTTTGAGTTTCAGATAAGGATACCAGTGAATGAATCAGTAATGATTAACTCGCTTGAAATTCCATCTGCTTATCTAGGCGGATTGTTTACATGTACTAGTGATGTCTTACAGTATGTTAATTGTGTGCCTATGATGCGGCGGCGCAATAGCATGCGCTATTGAGATTTTTTTCAGTGCAATTATCTTTTTTTTTTAATGCCGTATGTCACAGCATTCATATTTTAAGCCTGGAACTGTTCAAAATGTGTATCTGACAAACAAAACCATCCCCATTTAATGCAAACGCTTCGGGGTGCTTTAGAATACGCTACTCATAATCACATACATATTTTCGTGGTAATGTAAATAGGCTTTAAAACAGAACTATTATTTTTTCTCTCTTATCTTTTGTCAGATCTCTGGGGAAAAAATCTGCTACAATGCTTTTTCATCAAGATCGATTTTTGCTTTCGTACGTTCTAATAACTTCTACTTTCTGCTTTAAAGTTAATGTGTTTCCACACGTTTCAGAGGTATTTTTGCTTAAACTTCCAACACTATTTGCTACAAGCTTATGACGCAATCTAAAGGTGTATGCACTTTAACCACCTTTTTCTGTTTATTGATCGCAAATCATCCTAAACGTTGGAACTTAAACAATATAAAGTCGAATTCTTGGATCCTACATAAAAAAACGTTAACTGTTCGCTCAAGCGAGATATTTCCAAACAAAATGCATAAAAAAGAGCCAATGCAAAATAGGCGAATTTTCACATACACTCTTTGATAATAAGCGGCTTGAATTCCAGCGATTTATCTATTTTAGGGAAGTTCTCCCCAAACAGAGACGCCAAACGATTAAAAAACAACCGCCTGCCCTTTTAGAAAGTACACAGGCTTAAGCCTTCCCGTAGAAGTATTGATGACATCAGTTAAAAAAGTAAGATTCTTTTAGATAAAGACAATTCATTTGGCCCTGATTTAATTTCGGCCACTGTAGTACTCAAGCAGTACTCGGTGATGACCAATGATATACACAGTCTAGCCATAAATACTGTCAGTAGTTTCAGTGTTCATAACTCAAAAACTATAAGGGATAGAAAATCGAATAAAAATTTATTTTAAAATATAGGAAAATAGAAATCGAATTCACTAATAATTGTTCGAAATGACCGCCATTGTTATCGATACAGAGTTTAAGTCGTTTCTATCGGAATTTCGGCATCAGCTTTCACAATACTTTGTTCCAAGGCCTCCAAATTTGTATGGCGCTTCTTACAAGCCTTCTCTTCGAGGATATTCCACAGCCCATAGTCCAGGTGGTTTAGATCTGGACTACCGGACGGTCAATCTTGATGAGCAATAAAGCATGTTGTTCTCAAGCCACGCTTGATTTGTCTTGGCTGTGTGCGTCGGGGCAGAGTCCTGTTGAAATACCCAATCGATTCTGTCGAATAAATCATCGCTCAGAGGCTTGACTACATTCTCTAGAACACCTTGCTACACTTTGGCCAATGTTTTCACTCCTGTTTCGCAAAAATGAATTGGTGTGACGCCGTGATATGACACTCAATATGACAAGTGGGATGATGACCTCTCTGGAACCTTATCCTTGGCTTCATACGACGTTCTGGCATACACTCTATCATTCTACTTGTTGAACTTCTCTTCGATGGTAAAAATTTTCTAGTCTGTGAATAGTTTATTTTTGTATCGATTTTTGCCGTACAAGCGCAACATCTTTTTCGATCTTCCGCGCCTAATTGCTTTTAATTTCTCAGTTAGAAGGTGACTGGTATATCTTTTGTAAGCTCTCATGCCTAAATCATCACGAAGAATACGAGAAACCGTCCTTGGCGATATTTTCATCTCTCTAGACATGATTTTCTGCTTGCGCAAAGCATTTCGATTGATTCTCGAGCGCACAGCTTCAAAAATTTTTAACACGTACAGAACGTGGTCTGCCGGTTCTAATACGGTCTACTACATCGCCAGTAGTCTTATAACGTTGAATAGTTCGATATACAAACAGTTCGCCAACTTTGAGCGGCGCGATTACGGTGATAATCTGCTTCGTCGTCTTCCCCGCCTTAAACAAACCGATAACAGTAACGCGCACGTGATAATCGCTCCACTCTATGGCTATACAATGTAACAACTAAACCAGATGCGTTGTTTTTTCAATAGCACAGACATGTGGGATTACATAGACAGTGTTACCAACTTTCTAGGAGCATAATTTCTCATTTTACAGGCCAATGACAGTATTTACTGCAAGACTGTGTAACACTGAATAAAACTTTTTAAAACTCTACTGCTAAAAATATTTTTTTAATAGAAAAACATTTAATTTTGTTTTCAGAAGAACCAAACGCAGAAGTTTCCGAGACGCAAATACAAATCCTCCGAGAGGCGTTCGATAAAACCAAGGAGAAACTACAGCGACTAACGGCCGACCATAGAGACCTGCACGGCACCGTGAGTAAGGTCGGCAAAGTGATTGACCGCAATTTCGTATCGGATTTTCAAGCAACAGCACGCACAGATGCTCTCACAGATGAACACAACATGCGTCTTTTGAATAAACTCGCAGCACAACATTATATTCGACAGGGCATGAATGATGTGGCTGAAGCATTAATAAAGGTATTCTCGAAAAACATCCAATGCTCTTGTCTTTCTCAAATAAATTTACAACTACTGATGATCCTAGGAAGCAGACGTTAGCGATGAACTTTCACCAAAAGTTCGCGAACAATCCGAGCAATTTGCAATTGTCTATAATATTTGGGAATCGATAGCAAACCGCAATTTGGTACCAGCACTAGAATGGTCAGCAAAATATTCGGATAAGCTGGATGCAAAGAGCAGTCCTCTAGAATTTAAATTGCATCGACTAGCTTTCATTCAGGTTAGCTACATTTCACACACTCTAAAAGATTATTTCAATAATTATCTTTGAAAACTACGCATCATAGATATTATCCAAGGGTGTTTGTGCACAAAGTGAAGCGATCACATACGCTCGATCGAATTTTGGAAAGTTCGTGAATCGCTACGAAAAAGATATACAAAATTTGATGGGATCATTGATTTATTTACCAACCGGCATCAACAATTCACCATACAAAAATCTCATGTCGGAAGAATTATGGACTGAGGCGGCTTTTATTTTTTTGAAGGACTCGTGCACTGTATTAGGGATCAGCAAAGACTCCCCACTTTCAGTTGTAGTAAATGCTGGATGCACTGCATTGCCGGCACTATTGAATTTGAAACAAGTGATGCAATCACGACAAGTGCTAGGCATATGGAGCGGACGAGATGAACTGCCGGTAACTATGAATTGAATTTTTAGCTTGTGTCTTGTTTTCTTATGATTTGCATAGATTGTGTTTATTATTCTCAAATTCTTTCATTGAGAATATCTTATGTTTACTTCAAAGATCGCAACTTTTTGGTAAACAAGATGATAACTTGTTTATCAGAAAGTTGGCGTCTTGTTGTCTTTTTATTTTTACGATGAATGAACTTAGTCACAAAAATTGCCGTGTTTACTAACAAAAACCTGTCTCGCATCGCAAAATATTATCGCGTAGAATCTGAACTCAACAACAATAAACATTTTCAATCATTCATAGATCGAAATCGATTTGGATCCAGAAAATCGATACCACTCAGTGTTCGCATGTCCAATCTTAAGACAACAAACATCCGACGACAATCCGCCAATGAAATTGTCTTGTGGTCATGTCATATCACGAGATGCTTTAAACAAATTAAGCAACGGCCTGTTGTAAGTAACCGCAATGTGTATGAAACTGAACATCCACCGCTTCATACCAAATTCTCTTCATTACAGATTGAAATGTCCATATTGTCCGATCGAACAGAATCCCGAAGATGCAAAATATATTTACTTTTAAAGTGGACGATTAGATTTTTATGTGTTACACATAAATATGATAGGAAGGATTTTTGTTTTGTTTTAATTTCGTTTCCGATAACAACATGCCCGGAAGAATACGAAGAAAACATTCACACGATTTCGCAGTGATTGTGGTTAGTTCAAACTAAATAGTTATTGTCTTTTCTAGCTTATCATACAGTTAGAGATAATGAAATATTGAATGCAATGTATAATGTATTGAATACGAGAAAGTGTTATTCAAACACACAGTAAATATTTAAGCTAGTTTGAATATGATGTCTTTACTTGGACTACATTGAAGTAGTCTCTACGACAGTTAAGTGATATAAACCAAAATATTATTGGTATCTTTTTTTCATGTATAGTCATTTCATGTTCTTGTGTTCTTTTTTTTAAAAAAAAACTGATGGTATCACACGATTTTTTAATATGTATGAAAAATTCAAATAAATAGAAATATATTTAATTAAAGTGATTACAGAAATATTTTTATATTTGCTTCAAATATGTATTTGGCTACCGTAAGTCAATAAGGGCTGAGGGTGATTAGCGCTTGTGCTTACTTGTGTTGATTACTAAGAATTATGAAAGAAATTCTACCAAAGATAACATTCTTTAGAGATAGTAACTGTTTTATTATAAGCGACGAGAAATAAATAGGAATCTTATTTCAAAGATTATTTCACACGAGAATCCGAAAAGGAAAATATAATGGACGAATAAACAGGCGACCCGGGAGTCTAACGCAAAGCCCTACTTCGCAGGCTTTGATCTACGGTTATCTTTGGACACGGTTATGAAACAACCAACGCACAGATGTTGAAATTAGAAATTCCAAATCATTACGATTTTAAGCTGCAGAAGACATACTGGTGAAGTCATCTGAAACCTTTTCGGGATTTTCGAATTATTTCACCCACCAGTGCTAATTTGCGATACTACGACGAATAGTCCAGCACCCACAGAAACGCTCCATTTATAGTTTAGTTCCTTCCTCATTGCTCTTGACCCATGTCGGTACCGAGACAAGGAGAAGTCCCAGGCTTGATTCTAAGAACAAGTGATACAATTGACGTAGTCGGCCTGGGATGGTACGCACCCTCTCACTGACAGCTATACTAAATTCTACATACGTTCCGTTAGAGCTTACGTCGAAGTTGATATCATCGTTAAGCTTGAGTTTCTCGAGTCCGGACCCGAGGAACTTTAGGTGACGTGCTCAAAGTGAGGTTAGTGTTCATTCGAAGTGAGAAGAAAGTGAGTTTCAAATATGGAGGACTGTGAGAATTTGCGAGACTTAGGAAATTTGATGGATTTGGCGGATTTAATGAATGAAGTGAGTGAAGTTAATCGACCTCAAAGATCGTGCAGTGCCCGAACAATCTTTCGCGATAGAAACAGCGGTTATTTTGAAGCTACGTTTCTAAAAATGAAAAATAATGATCCGGGTCAATTCATGAAGAATTGCCGGATGAATAAACATAGTTTCCAATTTTTGCTGAGTCTGATTCAGCAAAATTTGATAAAACGATCACGACGCAAGCCGGTTTCTCCTGTCGGCTGGCCGTAACATTGTCGTAAGTAAATACAATAATATATTAATAACATGAATATAGTATTGAAAATATTGTAGATATTTGGCGCAAGAAGTGAGCATTCAGTTTTTGGCATGGTCCTTCAAGCTCGGAAAAGAGACTGTGCGGCGAATCATTTTGGAAACATGTGAGGCGATATGGACGACATTACATCCCCTTTATGTAGGGGAGCCAACGCTAGAAGATTTCAAGATGATTGAGAATGATTTTCAAAGCAAATGGGGTATCCCACACTGCATTGGAAGCATCGACGGTAAACATATTGCCATAGAAAGGCCGACAAATAGTGGAGCGCTATTTTATAGTTCCAAAAAATATTATTGTATTGTTCTGCTAGCGGCATGCGGCATTTGCACATTAATTTTGGGAGAACAATTCTTAAGCAACAGCTGGAGATGCCATCTACATGCAAACTTCCGGGCAGTAACATCATTTCGCCCAAATATTTCGTGCCTGATGCTGCCTTCCCGTTATCATACCATGTTATGAAACCATACGCGGGCCATAATTTGGAGGCGAAAAAGGAAATCTTCAATAAGAAAATATGCCAAGCACGCCAAACTATTGAGAATACGTTTGGCATTCTTACAGCAAGGTGGAGGTGGTGCGGAACACAATCGGTATGAATCCGGACAATGCTGACAGGATAGTGCTGACTTGTGTTGCCCTAGATAATTTTATTATGATGGACAATTATGTCCGGACAGAATATTACTATCCGGAAAATTACGCCGATTGGGTATCCGATGATGGAATCGAACATCCAGGCATGTGGAGGCAAGAAATACAGCCGCTATCGTCCCTCAACTTACCGAGGACACAACGTCGATTCGATGGAATAAGTGCGGTCCAAAAAAAACTATTTGTATGTATATTTGTAGATTTTATATTAAAAACGCAAATAGAAAACACAACTTTTTTATTGCATTGCACAAGTAACTGCATTTACATTTTCACAGCTCTCACATCAGTAGGTAGGTAACTCTTAAACTTCTAAAAATAAATTTGTTAAGTTGAAACGAAATTGCAAAATGTAATTGAATCCATAAAAAATATACTAAATATGCATTACACAGTTGTCAAATCAGTTGGTAAGTGTTTAACATCTAAATAAAATCTTATCCTAAATAGAAACGAAATTTCAAAATTGAATTGAATTCATATAACATAAACTAAATGTAGATTACCACAGTTGACAAATCACATGAACGCTATATATATTACCCTGTATATTTGTTCTTTAAATTGAACAAACATGTAAATAGTTCCTTACATGCTAAGCTTTTTTGGGGAGCAGAAATTTGCTTCAACACAGCTACCACTGTTGTTGCGATAGATAAATCTAAGCTGTCTTCCGAGGGCTGTATTGCATTTTTTTCTTTTGACTTGACGAGACCGCTTGACTTGCGGGCTCGGACGTCAATTGTAGTCAGACCTATAGTCCAACCATCAAGCAAGGATTTCGCTTGGATTGCAACACTCGGCATTACAGTAGAACCTCGATTATCCGGACCTCATTATCCGGATTGCTCAAAACAAAAGAAAAACCAATTATACTTGCTTATTTTAAGGTAGAGAACTTGGTCCACTGTTGCTCGCGTTTTTTTGATTGTTTATCGCAATTGTTCCGAGAAATTCTTGTGTAAAGAATTATGAATTTGCATCCTGTGTACAACAAAATTATGTCAGTAGTCGTGCGGATGCAATACGCATTGGACGTTCTTTTGTAAAAAAATTATCGGTCACGATTTAAATATTTATTTTTAATATTATCGATGTTAAAAGACAAATTGGATAAATCGATGCTTTGAAACGCGGAGACTCGGGACAAAATCTATCTAATAAATTCGGGGTCGGAACATCAACCATCTCGGATATAAAAAAAAACAAAGTGACAATATTGCACAGTTTACTAGCTATTTAATGTTACAAGAAGAAAGCTCAAAACGGAAATTATGAAAAAATTAAGAAATACAGACGTCGAAGAGTGTATTTTTATGTGGTTCAGACAAAGACGATCAACTGGACAGTCAATTATTGTGTGAAAAAGCAATATTTTTCAACACAAAATTCAATGGAGATTCTACGTTCAAAGCAAGTTCGAGTTAACTTAAAAAATTTAAAGAACGACATGGTATCAGGGAACTTGAAATTCATGGGGAAAAGCTTTCCGCTGACATACCTTCAGCAAACACATTCGTTGACACAGCTATTTGTGGAGAAGGAAGGATTCGACGAAGTGTTTTTATACAATGCTGATGAGACCGGTTTGAATTGGAAAAAAACTACCTAATAAATCTTTAGTATCAAGACGTGAAAATACTGCACTTGAGTATAAAATTAGTAAAGAACGTGGCACTATAATGGTGTGTACAAGTGTAACAGGCAGACACAGACCTCCACTGCTTGTAATTGGTAAATCGAAGCTGATACTTCTAGACTACGATTGGTTATTGAATATTAGAAATTATTTGAAGTCGATTGTTCTTTCAATACAGTATTTCTTAAGTTAACAAGAATCGTGCATAAATCTATTATGTATTCGTATCTGCTGTGCTACCTTACAAATGAAACAACTGCAAACCGTATCGATCAGAATACCATAATTAATTTTAAACATATTAACACCGTTTAAATGAAAAGTATAAAATGCAGAATGTCTTTTTATTTACATCATTTATTTTCTCTTTCATATAGTTTTCTTCGAAGTTAAGTCGCTACTGAATGTTAGCTAAATATACAATTACGTATTATTTTCTGCTAAAATAAATAATAGTCCACTGTAGAATCATGCGTAAGTTTCAAACGTATGCCACCTTCATTTGAATTTGTAGATAAAAGCACAATCAGAAACAAATGAGGTGTCATATTTCTCCTTTTAATTAGTATGTTTTGATAACAGTTATTAGCAGTTCTTTTCATTGCCTGTTATATTTAAGTCGGCTAAGCATTTCCATCTAAGGTTCAACGAAATTTTTAACATGCTGTCATGGATAAACAGTAAAAGATAGTGTACCAGCTTTTGCCTGAATTTTTTAACGAGTTTTGTTGAACTTATGTTCGTGTCGAATCATTTTTGATAGATAATTTAATCATAACTAAGTTTTCCAATTGTATAACATTTCCATAAAGTGTAATTCGTCTCAATAAGCACTTATATAATGCTTGATTGGATTCAAAAAGCGTATTGAAACTTTAATGGGGCTTGATCGAGCAAGAGTTAACAGCAAACTCAGTCATAACTTATTTTTGAAAAAAAAACCATCTCAGAAGCAGTAGTAATTGTCATGCCACCGCCATTCACTTTCGTTTCTTCTCCTTCTTCGCCAGATCCAATCCTTGAATATTTTTCGGTGGAATTTTATACGTCTCCGTCAACAGATTATGAATAAACTTCACTTGGTTGCCTTGCACTTGAAGCTGATCCTGTTTTTGATTAGGCGATTTCACCGTCGACGTGCTTGCCGCGGCACCAACTTTACACGCTTTGGCGAATTCCGATAGGATAATACCGTAGGCTTCCAAGTTACTTATCAATGTTACTTTCTTGTTTCCGGAACGTGTCGCTAGGGTCATTTGAATGGGAGGCTTATTGCAGGACACATCGTTTTTCGAACGCATCTCGTACGTGTGATGCATGCGAGCTAGAACGGTCTGATACAAATCATCGAAAAGCGCACTTTCCTGTCCGTAGATTCCACTTAGTGTTTGATCCAATTTGATTTGTTTTGTGTTGCCAAGGTGGGGTAGCTGGTTTTTGCTTATGTACTCCTTCAGTATCTTCTTGATTTGTGCGCTTTGGATTCCATCGCCCTTTTTATAGCTGAGTTTTGTGAAGAACGGCAGCGTGTCGTCTGTAATTGTGTACAGTTCGGTCATGGCTACGTGAAAGAGCTGCGCCTTTGTATCTTCTTCCTTTTCACCAGATGGACTTTTCGGGATGTAATTTACCAGATCCGGATGTTCGAAATCAATTGAAATTATCTTCTCGATGCCTTTGCCTTCCTCCCGGACAACTAAAAAGCCTTTATCTACCATTTCATTTAGGAATTTAGAGAACTTCTTGTAAGTCGTCTGTTTCAGTTCAATCGGTCGGACAGCGGCGGGCAACACATGCAGCCGATAGAAATTGCTGGTCAGAAGAGGCAACGTAAGACTTTTCCCGTCGAATTTCAAGGCGGCCAAAAAAGCATTTCTAAGTACAGAATCCATGCTATCCGTCTCCTTTATTCCCTCTGCTTGCGCTGGTTCGTCCTCTCTGTCATCCCAATCCTTATCATGAGTTGTGCTGTCTGCTTCTATTTGCAACCTTTCTGTCGTTTCCACAATTTCCTGTTCATTTTTTTCGATCTCACCATGCAAAATTTCTTTGCCGCCTGATTTCTTTTTAGTATTCGCGCCCAGAGCGGGAAAATCGTCGTCTTTTGGTATTTCCATCACAGCGTCGCTTTGAGGTATTTGCAGGGTCACGGACGGTTCAATTCCCCACAGTTTATCGCCGAAAACGTGCAACATTTTCACACACGGGCCATGTCCTGCAGACATGTACAAATCATCACTGGATCGGGCCAATTTGCCGACTCCGACGGCAGCTTTGTTCGAGGTAAGATTTACCGCGACGATTTCGTCTCTTTTGTAATTCCCATATGAACCCAAGCCGTTTCCGTGCCGGATAACACCTGCAATATTAGAAATGCAATTTAAGAGGCAGGAAAGATTTCTCAACACGAATTTTGCCAATCATTTGAGTTTGTTTCTGGAAATCCGTAAAACTATTCTGATAATTGTGTTTTCAAGAATATTTTTAGAACGATTGATTGCTTTACCTGGCAGCATGAGATCAGCCCCGTTTCCTAGCTTCGGAAGCACTGCCGGATGTGTTGTGAAATAGGGAACTAGCGTCGGAACTACCCACAATGCGTACAACGTTGGCACCAATTTCTCATGCTCATCCTCGAAGAATATCGGACGTTTCTCAACAGCATACACGGAGCAATTGGTTCCCGCGTGTGTGATCAATTTCACTTGAGTTGCGGTCGATTTAGTGGGCACCAAAACATTTAAGTCGGCCTCGCTAGCAGTTGGAAAGTCACGTTGAATTTTGGCTCGCAACTTTTTGCCTTCGGATCCTTTTAGCTGGACATTACTCTTGACTTTGAACGGTTTCAGAAACATGTTTCTCGTTGAAATTGGGATGGCAGGAATCGCGCTACCGACGGATTTAGTTTTGGCTAGTCGAAATAATGGACAACCTCGTCCCACCGCAATGCATGCATGTATCAAAATCAGTGTATTCACATGTGTCAAGTTTGAAGTTTTCCTTGCTTTTGTTCATAGCTGAATATGTGTCGAAGGGGAAACGTAAACACAGCCGGTATTTGGTAAAATTCCGTGAGTGCCGAAAATACGAACAGAGACTTTTTGTTGGCTGATGGCAAGAAGAAGAAACGTCAAAATTGAAGTTGTTCAGGTTGAGGTTCGTGGTCGCAGAAAAATATTCCAAAAACATTGAAAATGGCAATGATTTTTACCAGGTAATTAAATATCAACCGGGAATGTTTGACTTTATCAGCAGCTTTTGTTTGTGCGAATTGGTTGGAATGGCGAATTTCGTTGTCTCTTGAGTGTGGGGAATATGTCGTCTGATTACATAAACATGATCTGGATATGAAAGTGTATTTGCCTTTGCGTTGATAATTGTTCCAGGGAACCTATCGACCTATCGGATGGTTTAGACTGGGTGATCAAAAAATATAGAGAAATCCAAAAATTTATCGGTTGAAGGATTTTCTATTAAAAATGTGTATAAAAGCGTTTTCAAACTTGCCTTCAAAGTATCATAGAATTGTCTGTAAAGGAACTTTAAATCATGGCTAACTATCGACAGTCAAACATAATGTAAAAATGTTACAGGATCGCCACATAATAAATAGCGATATCATTGTTTGAACCGCCAAGGAAGACATGGTACCAAGATTTATCTTCGCGCAATCAAACAAATAGAGATAAAAAATTAATTTATGACTAGAGAAAGCGACAGAGTCGCAGAAATGATGGCAAAGAGGTGTTTGCAGATAGTAAGCTTCTACCAATGTTATGTTCAACGTTAACAGCGAGTAAATGAATATTGTGACTAATATTGTGTGTAGTCCTGCGCACGTTCTCAGTATCTCTGAATGGTGCTGATTGCGCCGACCCTATTCTTACGGCTGCTGCATCGCCATTGAATTAATTAGAAACACTTGTAGATTACTAAGAAAAACACAATTTGTGAATGAATCCTTGGATATAACTCATTCCCCGTAAGATAATTTTTTATCTGCTTCAATGGCAAGGCGTTAGCCGACGCTACCTCTACCAGGACGACAGGACAACAAAACCCGGGGAAACCAAAGACTTGGAGCAGACACTTATTTAGAAACACTGTATTTTACTATAAATAGGATGGCATGCAAATTCATTATGATCAGTTTGAAAAAGTAAGTTGCACTCGTTGCAGTTTATATGTGTCTTTCAAAGATTTTAAAAACCGTTTTTAATCTCAATAAAGGTGGGAAAGACTAAGAGTTACACTCTTTTAGTTAAACACATTGCAAGATTCTAGACTTGAGAGAGTCATGCCGCCTAGAGTGTTCTATAAAAATGGTTCACGGAGGACTGAAACACGTAAAAAGTCGCAAGAAGCAACTGTCAAAATTCATCACCGACTTTTCGGGGAAAGTAGCGAAATTTCGTAGAGAACAGTCAGAAGACGTCTTGTGGAAGCCAGACTACCTGGCAGCATAGCCAGAAAAAAGCTCCTAGTAATGGCAACTAATCGGAAGAGTGGACATTCTTCCTTTGGAGCGACGAAACAAAAAATAAATTGCATCGGTCCGAATGGCAGGAGATATGTAAGACGACCAAAAAAGGGAATTCGCTACGCTTCAACTGTTGTCAAGCACCGAAGTGGCTCCATGAATGTTTTTTGGGACGTCTCTCGTAGTTTGGTGTTGGACCAATACGGTGCATTGAATGAATATTAACCAAGGAAAAGTACGTCAACATCTTAGAAAACATAATGTCTCCATGCACTGAGGAGAATTTTCTTATTTGGAAGTTTCTGCACGACAACTACGCCAAATATACTACACGACGCACAAGGAACTTTCTGGAAGACAACAGCGTCGCTGTTTTGAACTGGCCATCAACGAGTCCAGAATAAATTTCGATCGGGCACTTTTGGAGGGAAATTAAATAAACCATAACAGTAAGAAATTTCACAAACATGGACCAATTGTCCGAATCGATGAAAGAAGCATGGGCATCCATACATGTGGAGGCATGCATGAGACTTATGGCTGATCGTCTACAAGAGGTCGTGAAGCAGAAGGCTTCCTCGACACGATACTGATATGTTTTTGTAATTTATTGATTTTACTTGATAAAATATTTGCTTAAATGGATTTTCAAATAGTTGTTATGTTTCTAATTAAGTGTCCGCTCGATATCTTGGGGTTCCAAGACTTTATTTCCTGTCGTCCTGTTAGAGGCAGTAACGGCTAACGTTTTATCTCCCACAAATGCCATTGAATCAGGTAAGAACTAACCTAAGCGGAATGAGTTATATCGAAGGATTCATTGACAAATTGAATTTTCCTTAGCAAGCTACAAGTGTTTCCATTTATGTATCCGCAACTGTATCTAAATGTCTGTGAAGATGACATTTCAGCTTATAATTTTCCCCAATGAAATCTTGAAATTTTTCCCCATTTGAACTTAACGATTATCTTCTTTCGATAGAAGAGGTCAAAGATTTAGGTGTTGTGTTCAACCCTAAACTTAGTTCGATGCCCACATCCACCAAATTACAGGCAAAATCTCAATACTTAACCTTCCGATAGGCGCGGGTATGCACCAGATACGCAGCGGAAATGTTTGTTTACTGTTCTTCGGTTCTTGGCGAGCTTTCGATCTCCCTTCTTGTCTACCCTCTTCTTTCGACCACAACCTAGCACAAGTAAACTATACCAATAAATATACCTGCCTTTTTAAACGCGTATATAATATAGATATGACGATTAAAAAGACAGATATGTTTATTACAAACAAGTGGTATCTGTGAGATACGCGCGCTCGCCCGTGTCGGTCTAGGAGGCGCGCCTATCGGAAGGTTAAAGGATATATCTTCTCTAGTTCATTTATTCATATCGCTTGGTCGTCCGATCCTGGAATATTTTTTCCAAGTTTGGTCGCCATATTTGTATTGCCTGATATCTCTCATTGAATCTGTATAATAAGTAAGAATTGTTTACAGAGCTATGCCAACCCGAATATGGTTGAAAAGTGTCAAATGAGCGCTGCGCTTTTTTGATGACCACTAAGCAAGGCGTTTGAACCCCTGAAATGTGATATGGCTCAACGTGTGAGATACAAGTATATCGGCAAACTATTGCAACCATATGCGTCAACATTGTAGAACGAAAATAAATCGATACTATGCGAAAATAGTTGTAGGTCAATGGTTTTTACATGTGAATTAGGCTAAGTTTTTTGTATAAAAGAAGCGAGGGTGATTGAATAAAATGACATTCTTACTAGACAAGTTGAGCTACCTACATCGGTATCCTTTTTAGTTGAAGAGACTGTTACCAGCGGCGCTTGCGCTGTATTAGAAATATGGGCAACTTATGCTTGCCATTAGCTTTGGTGCTTGCGCCCATATTTAGGTAAAGATAAAATTTGATTAAATTAATTTAATTAATTTCATGGCGATCCTGCCCACTAGAAACCTGTTTCACTTGTCTCATTTTTATCTTTATTTTTTACATTCATATGTTGTATCACTTTGTAATTGGCTTAGGTTGTCAAGAGAATAACAATAAATAAATCAATGTACATTCCGGATCTTCGTTAGCACAGGGAATAGATAAGATCCATAAATTGGTTCAAGTTTTGCAACTAACGCTTAATTTTTATTTAATAAAATGCAATAAGATTAGCGGAACACTGTGAATTAAGTGAAGGATGAGCAGAATCGTGTTGAATAACTTGAATCGTGACAGCAGAAGCACCCTCTGAAAATTGGACAGTAAGCGACCAGTATGAACCATTTGGAATCTAGCGACGTGAGAAGCCCTGAAAGTAGTACAAAAGCTATTGTCTTAGCAAGACAATTCAGAAGGAATCACCAGAGTGAAGCATAAAATGACTTCAGTAATTGAAAGAAATGACGTGATAGAAACGTTCATGCAATCTCTGAGAAATGTTTTCGTTGTGACGCCACGGAATTATTTTTTTGTTCAAAATGAATGATAATATTTGTGACTGTCAAGAAACTTCCATGTATTTATCGTGAGATAATAACCATGTGACGATGGCAGACACTTTACAAAATGGCATTATTTGCAGCGGAGACCAATATTTACTAAATCAGAAAAAGTCAGCAAGTCTATCAAATTAAAGACGATGAATATTACTAAACACAGATCAGAGAACCCCAAATCAAATAGAGTCTCACTATGAAACACAGAACAGCAAAAAATACAATGATATCACGAAAGGGTATGCACTGATCAAAATTCAGAACAAGACCGATTGACTGTCAAAAGAAGACTGACTAAGCAGAGTCCTGAAAGAGTGATCCCTTGAAGGACAATATGCTAGGAAGAAAAGGCCCTAAATAGTTCCCTAACTATAGATAGTTTCCTAGCTATAGATAGTTCCCTAACACTACGCTTTTCTAATCATGGTTACAGATCAGATATATTCTTGTATACTGTTACGTTCGCCACGCAGCGTGGTCGACCCACGAACCCATAAGGGCAAAATAAGGGACTGTCCTGCCCCTGAAGACCCCAAACCACTGTCCGGGTAAACGTTGCCTTTCAAAAATGTATACGCGAACAGCCACTTCACACTATCAGGTCATCAATGAATTATATTGTAAGAATATTGAATTATATAATTAGGGAGTAGATCCATTTAGGTTAACGATTTCAAATTATGTAAATACATCTGGGATTTATATAGGTTAAGTATATTGAATTATATTAATATATTTCAATTCATTTAGTTGAGGGTGTAGAATAAGTTAATTATGGTTTGGGTTTATCTAGATTACGAATAGTAGATAAGAGTTGAGTAGTCTAAGATGTTGTCGTGGACTTTTGAAGTATGCCCGTGTCGTCGTAGTCAACGATTAGAATTCATCGCAATAATTCATCAATGGAACCACTCAGGTCGCCGCCAATGCGATCTTCACGCGACCTCAAGGCTACGATGATTCATCTACACAGCGGTCCTCCATTACCAGTGTCGCAGTATATCTGCCCAAAGGCCGCCTATACACACACAGCAGCACAGTCTCAACCAAAGGCATTGCTGTGACCAATCGTGGAGGCCGAGCACGAAGCTTAGATCGCCCCGCCCGCTGACGTGCATCGGAAATCGACACAAAACATCCAAAGCCAATGAAAGCGTCAACGAGTTCAGCAAGCTCGGCCGGCCGTTGACCACCGATGCAACACACGGGATCGGGGAGAGCCCATAAATATCGTCAAATGAACAGCTGGAGGGTCGGTTCGGTGTGGTTGTGACCCAAGAAAGCACACGTTGTGGGACGGAATTCAGCGGCGAAGTCTTTGAGTGGCGAAATCTGTTTGGAGAGCGTCTTTGAGTCGGCGAAATCAGGTTCTCAAACTGAGAAAACTCGGGGAACGACGCGGCATCTTACGCGTGCGCAGCTACAGCGAGGAGCGAAAACAGGATTGCAGCGGAAGAAGCTAGGAAACAGCCACCTGAATAAGGTTAAGGAAGAATTGTAAGCAGATATAAGTATAGGTAGGAGAATAAGCTAGGTTTTAAAAAAATAGAATAGTTCATTTAATTAGATTGGTGATTTGTGTGAAGTGGCGAAGCAAACGTCGCGTCGGTCCCTTGGTTGCGATCCATTTTCTTGAAATGGTTTCGGGTCGTCGCGAATCCTGTTCCCGTTTCCGGATTCGCGGACAGGGCAGTCCCGGCGTGGAAACGGGTGGCGCCCCTTTGTTGAAATATATTCACACACCCCTCTTCGCGGGTTCAAGCCGGATGGGACTGTCCAAAGTATGACTAGGATCGGCTGTAGTGGTAGACTTTGCCCGAATTACAGTTGTAACAATACGTATTAATCTTTTGGTTTCCTTATGCTTTTAATCGCACTTTCTTTGAATTTGTCCAACGTGAATTTATACGGTCCTTGTTTTTCTAACACAAACCTTACGTACTCAGAGTATTCAGATAGCTCGAACATTTTGAAACTTCCCACACTCTTCCATCGTAGAATCTTTCTTTATTCTCATATGGCAAGCCTCCGATGAAATTGAACTGCTCCTTTCGAGTCGCAACACTAGGAGTTTCGATTTTTTTTACTTGTTCTTTGCCGAGTTAGTTGCTTATTTTAATTTGTCATTATTTACTTGGTGGCAAGTAGTTTTCAAAAAATTGAGATTTGAAGCCAGACTATCAGTTCTTTCAGCTGTAAGTGAATGCCTGAGTTAAATCCGGCTAATAATCAGGAACGAGCGTGTGAGTGCATACTTCATTTCACTTCCCAGTGCTCCGTCAGGAAATGTGATAACTCGAACATATCTCAAGGTCAAAAATCGTTTCAAGCTGTTGCGCCATCGATTAGGATGATGAAACAGCACAACTCACTTCAACTTGGTCCTATGCTCTCAATTAACACCCAGCTTCACCACTGTTTAGTTTTTGTTCATCTGTTCATAGATCAATTGAAATAAAAAATAAATCAATTGCGGCTAAAAAAAATTCTACATTATAACCGAAAAATAATCTCCAAATTAATTTTCAGAGGTCTTTGTGGCCGAGGTGTCTTGCCACAAATAGCCGCTCTTCGTTCGCCCAGCCACCTTCAAAATGTCCGTTGCGTTACAATGAAAATCGTTCAGAAGCCCGAAGAAAAAGATGAAACTCACGATGAAAGAAATATGCGCTTAAAGCGTGAATTATCGCCACATTTAACCATCTATAAATTCCAGCTGACAAGTATGCTGTCCATCACGCACAGGATTACAGGTAAAATTTATAAACCAACAATAAATCAATCATCCTTTATTACGCCATTGATTTGTTAGGTTTGATGTTGACTGGATACCTGTCGGTGTTTGGATTTGGTGCTCTGATCCTTCCACACGACTTCCAACATTATCTAACCATGTTTGAAGGACTACAGCTTAGTTCTGCGTCGCTAATTGCCATCAAAATGATACTTGCCTTCCCGGCCAGCTACCATTTGTGCAACGGTGTTCGTCATTTGTTGTGGGACAGCGGACGACTATTGAAACTCAAGGAAGTGTATACAAGTGGTTATGCTATGCTCGGCTCAGCGGTTGGCTTGACTATTTTGTTGGCTCTATTGTAAATGACGAGCGAATAATTGGAATGTAATTCTGTACACTTTCTCACTTGGCATAGCATTGCTAAATTTGTATTTATTTGGAATAGCAATAATTTTCTGTAAAGTCGCAATAAATTTCAGTTGTGTCCGATGGTGTTTTGTTGAAATCAATATTATGTAAGTGAAATCAGAAAATAAAGATCGTTTCATGCAATTGAATTGTAACGGTGGAGTATTTTTCATTTGGCGGATAACCATTCAATATAGGGTAAAAATTATTGACGAAGAGATGCAGTAAAGGCACTCAATTTTCCCACTCTTCAACTACAAATAAAGAAGAGAACAGCCACATGTGACGTCCAACTACAAATGGCCGTAAAATACAAATCAAGCGGGTTCAAATTACACCTAAAAATTCTGCACGAGCTGCAAGCAGAAAAGGTGTCTAATACTCAGTTGAACGAAACGCTAAGCAATTTTAACTTCCTTAAATCTTCTAAAAACATAATCAAAAAACGCAAGGAATGGGAGACCCTGCACCCTGAGTTGAAAAAGACTTATTTAGGTTGGTTCACTGCTGAATTCAAAATGAAAATCTGGACCGCTGGAGTAACAGGATTAAATCAAACTCTCCAAATAACTAGACCAGTCTGTAATAATCTTTGCAAATGAGAGCATACGCTATAGATCTTTTAATCAACGAATGGAACAAAAGAGGATATCGGGTTCTATATAGATTTTGATAGCCATGCAGCGATGAAGATTCTGAACTACTGAGATACACACACGACGCAAAACTGCCCTGCGAAGGCTTTAAAAATCCCAACAATATCGCGAGGGCAAATGACGTCACATTATTCTGTTGACCAAAATACATGGAAATGCTGATCACTTTGCTAAAATTGAAATGGTGAGTGTCTTTATACCGTAGCAATAAAGCAATTCTGAGGCGTACCCGAAGGACATTATGTCCTTACTCTTGAGAAATGGATTAAAGAAAAGCTTAGCTACCACTGAAGGTTTCTAGCAGGCCTTACAATTCAAGCTTTTAATTCTTATAGTCGTAACAAATCTTAATATTTACAAAGGAGGATGTAAGACTCATAACTGGTAGTTGTCCTCTAAAGAATTATATTATGTAGATTAAAGGCACCGTCGATAAGCACTGCAGACTCTGCCAGAAAGAAATGGACACACTAGACACATTTTAGAGGATACTGAAAACCCTGTATACATTTATTTAATCAGATTTCATCTTACAGACTAGGATAGTTCAATTGCAAGACAAAAATAAGTGAAAAGGCTAATTAAATAAAATGCACGTTAAATTCTGCTTACAAATATAGAGTCAGTGAGGAAATGAACCAAGTTGCAGCTTATTGGTATTTCGGAGGTGCTTAAATATCGACAAACGTCCTAGTACAGTCTTAGCATACGGAACGGTAAATGTGTTAACGGCTCTGGCAGGCCGTTCTGAAATACGATAATCAAGCCAATCAGGGAGGTTAGAGTTCAATTGACGGTGGTGAAGCCGAAACAGAAAACATTCATATAAGAGGAGTCTGCGGGATTTTAAAGTAAGAAATTGAAGCATCGAAATCTCTCAGCATAAGGTATGTATGTAATACTAAATTTAAAGATAAGAAACGAGTGACTTTGTGTTGTACAGATTCAATCAGAAAGTCTAGATATTGATAATAAGGTGTTCATACTTACGAACATTATTGAAGCATGACCCTAACGATGCTAGTGTATAGATTGACGAAGAAAGAAATGACGATAAACATAGGAGAGTGCTTTAGTGCGAACCCCGAGACATGTGCGGATATTGACATCATGTGAGGCTCAAATTTAAGTTTTGGGTCGAAAACCACTCCCAGATCTTTTATTTGAAAAACAGCCACAAGTGGGAGATTACGTAACATATAAATATGATCAATTGGTCATTTTGAAACATTTCTGGACATTTAAAGAGAAAAAATTAATTTGGCTCCTAGAATCAAACATTACTCATTGAGTATACCGGTTATAGACCTGTTATAGAACATATAATACCAAAGTAAGTTTCAGCCTAACTTTTTAACGTTTTCATATCTATTAGCTCTACAGTACCGCAACATATCTTCTCTCGCATTGATTTTCTCAATTTCAAACTTAAATACGTTTCGACTACTATTGAGTCACAGACAACTTTGCGGCGCTCGCTAAAGACCTTTTCTTATGACATTTCTTAATCAGGCCGATGACACCACAATAACAACAATTGAACGTCTTGCTGTTGTCAAGCGTTTCCAAGTTACAAGATTCGAGTGGCGACTAAAACCGGAATCGGTGTTTTGTTTTTAAGACGATTTGCAATCCTACAAGTGTTTTATGTTGAGATTCTTCAAGAACCTATTCCGTACGACAATGGAAACGGAAGAAGACTACGATGTGCTTGATTTGCTGGCCTACAATTGTACAAATCTAAGTGAAAATCTGGGATTGGCCAAAACCACGGACGAAACCGACGAAATATTAAGAAAATATCTAGAGAAAGCTGACGCGGAGACGAAACCTATTCCAGAATTTAAAGAGGGTAGGTAAATAGGCATATTGCTCAATGCATGCATGATAATGCTGGCATAGAGAAGTTCCGGCAGCTGTTCGTTTGATAAATTTAACTCCTGTCGTCATTTGGCTCGGGTGAGGGAGGCTTCTTCCATGAGCTGACGCACAATTGTGGCTTTCACAAGGAAATTTTGTAGTATGGCATGTACTTGATGGATTAAGGCAATCAATAATTGACAATTATAATTGGCTACGAAAATTATGGGATGTTTAAACAGATGGAAGCGGTCTGTCGATCGATTGAAACTTTTGGGATGAGCATCAGCTTTACCGGCGCAATGTAAACAAAACACTATAAATTTCCTTCATTATGCATTAAATGCTCATTTTTTAATGCAAAAACAATTGAGTTAAAGTACATCATCAGTTTTATTGACAGTGAATCATTCAATAATTGTAAATTCGGGATATGTTTCGACAGGTCCTAAAAAAAAAGCAACTCTAGGATTAGTTGTTGTGAACATTAAAGTTAAAGTATTATATACCGATTTGTTAAGAAACAATCTTGCCCCTTACGTCTAGTATTTTGTATGCAATAATGAGGAGATAACTTCTTATCACAATTGTCTAATTATCAGTTTGATCGCAAATTTCGCCACACTAAGTTAATTCGACTCTGTGATGTTCCTTTTTCCATTGCTCAGGTATTTCCAATGCCCTCCTAATGTACAGTGGCTCTCACTCAAAATGGTATACAGTGGTTTACGTACAAAATATACATTAGAACCTTGATTATCCGGAGTAATGATGAAGAGAGTGGTGCTTGGTTAATCGAAAACCACGGATAATTGAATTTCCTTATATATTTACTTATGTTTTATAAGGGTGCAAGAAAAATCATGATTTATGGCAATACAAAATTTGTATTTATTAGAAAAAACGATTTCTACATATACAGTCGAACTTCCCTAAGTCGAACAACCAACTGCCAAAGAAAATTGTTCGAGTTATAGAAAATTCGAATTATGGAGTACGTTTACATTTATATTTTCAACTAATAATGTAGAAACAAAACTGAAACCTACGAGTACGAATAATCAACTATAGCGTATACGAATAAAGAAATGAAATGTTTTATTCTAAATTTAAATTCTTTATGAGTTTACATGTAAAACATTAGTTTAACATGCAGTAAGTATACGGCAAAGTTTAAATTGTGTAACTGGTGATTTTAGTTTGTGAATGTTTTCTTTCTTGTGTTTAAATATTTCTTCAGTTGATAAAAACAGAAAGAAATGTTGCTGGGCGCTGACTCCGCTGTTTCTATCGCCTGACGTACAATTTCAAGAGCATTCTGAATTTCGTTTGTTGTCGGTTTCGATACTTCTGCTTAATCATCAGCATCACTATCCGAATCTAAATCGATCGCACGGGCAGACAGACTTTCTAAAATGTCGGAGTCTATGAGATACTCTGAGATGACAACGTTTTCATTTACGTTTACATAGTCCATGAAATTCAAAGATGAATTGCTTCCCATACGCGCATTTCATTCGTTCCAATACTCTGACAGTTCCTCAAACTGATTTTTTTTTCTCAGTTGCACTTGAAAAATTCGCCAATGGTATCAAATCTT
This sequence comes from Oxycera nigricornis, assembly GCA_963942545.1. Taxonomy (NCBI): domain Eukaryota; kingdom Metazoa; phylum Arthropoda; class Insecta; order Diptera; family Stratiomyidae; genus Oxycera; species Oxycera nigricornis. The sequence goes on along the minus strand of OZ012662.1, from coordinate 30,347,904 downwards.
CATCATCCCACTCTGAGAAATCACCAAATCCGCATTTTTCAAAGCAGTTGCTTATTGTTTTCTGCTTTACGTCCACAGTCCATGCAGCTGATATTTCTCGTACACTTGCAAGCAAGGTGCAAGGTTCACATTAGTGATGGTTGAATTAATCAACACAGCGTGGATTCTTCTAACTAATTATTCTACTCATGATTTATGTTGTCTTATTTCGTTTGTATGATTGTTGGATCTTATACCGATACTGCTAACAGACTAAACAGTCATGTTCTTCCGTTTTTGGTAGCCAATTAAAAAAAAACAGAAAAATTTAAAAAATTTACAATTTTGCCGAAACTGTAAGTGGCTCTATCATTTTTCACTCATTTTCACAACCAAAAATTCATTTAGCCTATCCTCAAACCACCACAGCCGATCTGGCTGATAATGATCTAGAGTGTTATGGATGCTGTAGTTAAGCCCTTGTCAATAGCGCTTAAAGCTTTTCTTAAAATTCTCTGTCTATAATAGACTTTTCAGTTTTTTAAGACACCCATGTCCATCGGCTGCAGCTTTGACGTCATATTAGGTGGGGAAAAACTAGTTTTATCGGTTGAAGCTTATGTTGAAAGTCTTTACAATGGGAAGGCAAATTTCTTGTCTCTCATAAGCAGCCAGTCTTCAAATAGCACACTTGAAATCCAAGCTTTCTTATTGCTACGATAGTCAACAGCCAATGTTTTGATTCCCTTATAACATCTGTGTTTGGCACTTTTTCCAATTATCAACAATTTTAGCTTTTCGGAACCGTCCATATTAGCTCCAACTAGACAAGTTATTCGCTCTTTACTATTCTTTCCACCAAAACACCTGTCGTTTTTAAAAGAAAGCGTCTTGTTCGGTAAACATTTGAAAAATAGTCCCGTTTCGTCGATTTTTTGGCTCGTAGCCTTCTAACAACTTGGGTAGAACATTTCGTTTCCAGTCAATGCAGTATTCTTCGCTAAACGATGCACTTTCTCCACTTATTTTCTTGTGAACAATATTGTTTGTGACTTTGAATTTGTCTAGCCATCCTATACTAGCCTGAAAATTATCGCAGCCAAGGATTCGTGCGTACTCCAAAGCTTTTTCTCTAATTAAAGGCCCTGTAAGGGGTAAGTTATTTACTCGGGCTAGTTGAATCCACTTTAAAATTGCACTGTCAATGGAATTGTAAATGCACGGTTTTATTCTCTTTCTTCCTAAGCAATGTGTTGAATCAATTGTGGCTAAAATCGAAATTCTATTTTTCCATATTGTTGACAATGTACTTCTGGGTATCTCAAACTCAGTGGCAATAACTTTCTTTTTATCACCTTTCTTAATCCTTTCTATTAAAGCAGCTTTCTCGGTTATCTTCAGTGACTTCAGTTTTCGTCCTGACATATCTAGTAATATTATAAAATTCGTTTTCATTCAAGGATTACAGTAAATAATATTCCAACTACCGATTTTGATTGTTCCACGCCTTATATTTAGCGCGCAGTTTGAATGAAATGGCACTTCAACGCAACACTTTTTAATTAAACGTTCACAATAAATTATATTCCAACTTCTGTTTTCGACTGTTCCACGACTTATATTTAGTGCACAATGTGAATAAAGCGACACTGTGATGCAACTCTAGCATCAAATCTCTAAATTCCCATTCATATTCTCAGATAAACACACAAAGCAGCGAAACATTTCGGGGAACCCCCGTGGTTCCTTTCTTTTTATGCTTCGTTTCACAGAACATCGCTCGACCCCCGACTGTGAAGAACTGATGTTCGTTAGCTAGAAATATTTTGAAACTGCAATGAAATACAATTTCCAAGAATTTGAATTCGAGTTACGGAAGTTCAATTTGTTCGCAGACGATAAAATATTTTGTTCGATTTATAGAATAGTTCGAGTTAAAGAAATTCGACTTACAGAAGAATCTTTTGAAGAAATATCGTCTCAAAATGCAGTTGCCAAGAATAAAATTCGAGTTATAGAAAAATCTTGCATTCTTACTTCGTCCGCGATTTAAAAAACAGTAAAAATTTCAGTTTTTTTGCAATCTTGAAAATTAACGACGAAACTGTAAACAAATACGTCAAAAATGCAAAAATTCTTCGTAAATTTTGGGATAGTTACCAAGATATAATTTTGAAGAAAACAGCTGATTAGATTATGTTAAATCGACATCAGCAATTGAGCTCCAATTATACTGTTCAATGCCAGTAAAACAAAGAAAAGAAAACCTATTCGAATGGAGGAAAATTTTATGTACAAGATTCTCTATAATCGCTTGCCAAAGTATACCGGTATTGTCCAGGTACTACATTTTATAGTTTAGGATTATTCTCAGTTACTGGCAAAATATGTGAGACTAATAGAAATCAACTTGATCCAAACCGAGCTGAAACTTTAAGTTTTCATCATCACAATTTACCATTAATCAAGAAAACTTAAGTATGGCGGAAGGTATATGGACAAGGCATTGCGCATACAACGTTACTTTCACCCCCGCGCGAAACCTTCAGGGGTATGATGAATTTTGATATTTTTTGGGCAGAAGTAGTATTTCATCGATTTGACGTTACCATTGAGAAGATGTACGGAACGAACCAATTTGGACACTCATCATGTATTGTTGACATACCTTGAATGCGTCACATAACTCCGCAATTGTTTTATTGTTTAAAAAGTTTGTGGTATTTAAGTAATTCTTATTCTGCACAAAAAAAATTACTTTAATACCACAAACTTTTTAAACAATAAAACAATTGTAGATTTTTGTAATTTTTCAAAAAAAAAGTTTGAGTTGGTTGCCTGAACAAGTAAAAACTTACTAAACAATTATTATTATCTCCATTTCAGATCTCGACTGGTTTAATGTCACCGAACCACTTACATTTAACGAATCACTCAAAGGAAAAGTAGTGGTGCTTGATTTCTTTACATATTGCTGTATCAATTGTATGCATATTCTACCGGATTTAAAGAAACTTGAGAAAAAATTTACGGTTGAAGATGGTCTGGCCGTGGTGGGTGTGCACAGTGCTAAATTCGACAACGAGAAAGATTCTGCGAATATTTTGTCGGCTGTACAACGCTACGACATCATACATCCAGTGGTGAACGATTCAACATCATCGATGTGGATTGATTTGAAAATTAAATGTTGGCCAACGTTGCTTGTTTTAGGTGCTAATGCAAACCCAATTTTTGTTATAATGGGCGAAGGACACTATGATCTATTAGAAAAATATGTGGGTGTGGCGATAAAGTTCTACAAAGGCCAAGGCAAACTATCGAACAACTCGTTACCTCTAAATCCATCAACGGAACTGCTGATGTCGCCGAATTTGAAATTTCCAGGGAAAATCACTTGTTCAAAAGCGTCATCCGACAGTGATTGCGCCGAGCTATACGCTATTTCTGATTCTGGCAATCATAGAATACTTATAATCAATCCATCCGGAGATGTGTTACAGAAAATTGGGGGAAAAGAGAGTGGTTTTGTGGACGGTGACTTCAAGACAGCACGTTTCAATTCGCCTCAAGGTGTGACCTTTTTGAATTTACACACCCTCTTTGTTGCGGACACAGAAAATCATGCAGTTAGGAAGGTAGACTTAAAGAACCAAAGAGTAGAGACCGTGGTAGGGGCAGGAGTGCAAGGAACTGATCGAATCGGCGGTAAAGTTGGCAAAAGCCAACTTATTTCCTCCCCATGGGATGTTGTTTGTCACAAAACACGCGACATGGATATGTCTTTTCATATGGACGAAAGTACTGTACCGGAGAAAGAAATTCTTCTGATCGCGATGGCCGGAACTCATCAAATATGGGCTCTGTTTTTGGATGACGTGATATTCTGGAAGTATAAGCAATATCAAGCCATGTCGTGCGCTGCAATCGTCGGCACCGGTCACGAGGAAAATCGAAATAACTCATATCCAAGCAATGCATCATTTGCTCAACCATCAGGCGTGGCTTTGGCTCGCGATTTCAAAGAACTGTACATTGCTGATAGCGAAAGTTCCTGCGTAAGGAAAGTATCTCTTGCTGATGGCAAAGTATCACCCGTTGTGGGTGGCGATAGAAATCCCTTGGTGAGTATATTTCGTTAGATGGGGAGTCTGGCTAACTAATCACTGTTTTTCGTTTGATAGAATCTATTTGCGTTTGGTGATGTGGATGGGAAGCAGTACGTTGCAAAGCTTCAACACCCGCTTGGAGTTGCATTTAACGCGTACGATGGTCATGTATATGTAGCAGATACCTACAACCACAAAATAAAGAAGATTGACGTCACTCAGAACTTAGCAACAACATGCAAAATTATCGACCTCACAGGTGCTGAATATCAATTCAATGAACCAGGTGGTTTGTGCCTTAGTCCCAGCGGGGAACAACTTTATGTAGCCGATACGAACAATCACACTATTGAAATTATTGACTTAAAAACCATGACGACAAAGCAATTGAAACTGAATTTCAGTATCAGAGCTGATAGTGAACGTGCAGATTATACATTAACCTTAGGAATGCTCAAGGTAAAACCGACTGGTGGCAAACTGAAACTATCAATCACGATTAATTGCATTGATGACACTAAACTAACTGAAGGCGCTCCACAATCATGGAATGTTTACCTGCCAAGCGAATTGTATTTTGTAGATCGACAAAATGGAACATTGAAATCAGATGGTAAAATTGATATCGACATTTCGGCTCCAGTCTCGGAAGCCGACTCACAAGGCATCGTTACAATTTACTGCAAGCTGAACTTATGCAAGAAAACAATTTGCTTTTCAAAACTAATCTCACTCAAGATCCCTGTGCATTTCCATGATGATGGTCTTGATTGCATAATAGAAGATATCAATGTTAATGTTTCGGATACAAGTGCTCAAATTTGATCGAAATGTGACGCCCATTGGCTCAAAACTGAAAAAGAATTCAAACCAAACAGAAATCCAGCAAACGGTGCATTCTGAATATCAAAACAGCTTAAATATTTGTGAACCGTACTTGGTAATGCCTTATATGATCTAACAGTTGTGAACGTTTCTACATGTTTTTTTTTAGAAAAGGGACTCACTAGCGTAACGATACTGTTTATATTTAGAGGTGCGATACAAATGTTGTGTATCTTGTTTTTGTTAGTGTCATTTATTACACATAGTTCTAATATTTGTTTTGTATATTAATGTGTTTTTACGCAATAAAGTGATATTGAATATCAGCAACATCAAAATATATTTTGCATGTTTTGATGAGTATTTATTTTGTTTTAACCAGAAGTTGCTAGAAACCGTTCAACTTGACATTTTCGAGTACTCATCGTTTATTCAAATCAAAGCTATGATGGTAGAAAAACGAATTTTATTTTCTCATAAAATACAGGGGAATGCTTCACATCCCAGTGATAACACCTAGTTTATAATCTTTCTTTGGCAATTATGTGACATATCGACAAATGGCCGAAATGGAAGAATGGAACTCTTTGAACCAAAATCGATAAACATAATACAAGACGGAAGAGCTGCTTCTTGCTATAAAGGTGGGAATTTTATTAAACCCATTGTATGCGTTAAATTGAGACCACCGCTTCCACGGGTGTGTATGGAAGACTGCTATAAACAGCAGTTGCTGGCATATAGGACTGCTCGCGCCCGCCCAAAGAACGACCCTGGAAGAGCTGGAGAAAGCGATTTCGGAATGGAGCCCTAGTTATCGATGTAAATGTTTGATGAATGAATTGAGTGAACAATCCATCGAAACAAAAGGGGTTTATCTGGTGTCCGTGAAAAATTAATGCTGAACCTCTCTTGTCGCCGGCAAAAAACAGAAACCAAACCATGAAGAGAACTCTTTATGGTTGAATTTCACAAATGAAAAAATAGCAATTATTTACATCAGGGGAAAAATTGGTTATTCAATTAATCGATAGAGAACAATAGATACTATGTTTTGTCCTATACGTTTCTATGGTATTTAATTGGCAACTCTGACTGTCGAATACACCTTTTATTGTTATCTATCGTAATTTACATTCCAGCCGAAACTATCCGGAAAGCCGATATAATTTCTATCGTTTTCTGTCCGATTAATGTTGTAGTGTCGTATGTGTTTCTATCGTCAATAGTAAACGTATTCCCTTTATGATTCTATACGATTCTATATAGCATTCATGACTTTCGTTAGTGGTTGATATAATTCCGATGTGGAATTCACATTTCTTTCGCAATTAACTCTTCAAGTATACGCTCCATGTTGTACTGTATAACTTATTGGGACCGGTTACTTAAATTCAGTAACAGTTGTCCACGTGTAAGCTGTTTTTAATGATATTTAATTCACAACTCAATGCGAAAACAAATAACTATATTGTATAAGTTGTGTAAATCGTCGTTCCGTTGGTTTTTTTCTGAAACTGACCAGAAAACCAAAGTTTTTGACTAGGCTAGCTCGAATAAGCGAGACATTAACATATAAATAAATTCTATAATATTGTAAATGATCATATTTCGTTGGACTTGACTACGTCTTTTCCATTATTCCATCCTTAAAAGGTCATGGATTCATTTCTCTTTCCTCAAATAAATTTTGATTTATTTCTGGAAAGCAGTCGTAGTTCCTAATCTGAATTTGATGGCTCCTCTGCCGACTCATTCTTTGAATCTTCTTGTTTTTTGCTTTCTCCGTCGTAGTTCATAAAAGCTAACCAACAAGCGTATGCGATTACTGAATCTTTCGCTTAATTTTTTTTCTCAAACGGCATTCTGATGCTCGAAGACATCTAAAAATCACATTTCGAACTCCGAAAATCTGACAAAAAAAGAGTCATTTATTATAAAATTGATTAATTTGTTAATATCTCTCGCTTATAGTAGCTAATTAGGAATCCCCTGAGAATAGTATATGGGGGTCTTATGAAACTTGTGCTTGCTTTTTTCCCGATATTTTTCGACCCGAAATTTGTCGCAGAATGTTTTTAACAATTATATCTTTGATAAGTAAAAGAACAGAACATAAATTTTCTGGATCTAATACAATACATACATTGTTTAAAAATGGCATCGCATAGTTCGTAGTCCTGTAGCTCGTATTCCCTTCCTCGTGTGAATATAAAACTGAAAAATATTTCATATAGTTATATCTTTTGATATTTTCTGAGATATTGAACAAAATTTTGACAAATGTGATTCACCTTATTTTTTATTTAACTCTTTCCGTCACACTTCTGAATAAATAATAAAATAGTTCTTCTTTCTTTATTTTGTTTGTATTTAGGGTACAAGTAACTTAAAAATACGATTATATAAAATATTAAGTTTACGGATTTCGAGAAACAAGGGGGTTGCTATGGTAACCACCATGGCTGAAAAGGACTTATACACTAAGGTGAATTACATTCGAAATGCAAATCTATATACTTCTGAATATTACACAAATGCAAAACACATTCAAGCCCATGAAATCAAACTCTATCAACAGGAAAAATCCCACACTTACAATTTGTACCCAATTATTTTTTGAGCACGTTACAAAATTACTAATTACGAACTTTTGAATTCAAAAATATAGCCAAATCAGCAAAAACTGAAACCAATTATAGACTAAACTAAATGCAGCACAAAGCGAAAGTTTAGGATAGTATATCCATTGTTTGTTAGATAGCATGTATTTTCACTTAAAAAAATTTAATTTGGTGGTTAGTGTTACTAGCCACTCAGCCTGAAAGAGTTAATATAAAATATTCGTTGCCGGATTTGTATTAAGTAGATCCATCTCCCGCCATTGAAACAAGCTCTCTCGCTCATGTTAAGCCAATATTTGACCTCAAAAATACTGCTCGTTCGTCACTGTCATACAATGTAATTCTCGAATCGTATCATTGTAAAAAAAATCTTTCATAAAAATAAAAATGTCTAGCACAATAAAGTCAACATATTTCTGCAGCACGCCAATTTATGGTATAAGTTTTTGGAAGGTGTTAAGTGTTTTATTAATTTACTTTTAAAAAAATTGTAGAAAAATGCTGGTTTTTCTTGCATAAATAGATTAATCTGTCTCCACCTGCACCTTTTGCTCACACCACGTGCTCCATTGTTTTTATTTAATTTTTATATTTACTATTTTCTATGCTACTGAACTCGTCAATTAACAAATCACCGATCTTGCTCATCCTGAAATTTCCCTTCGCGTTTCCCCGCACAATTAAACCGCACCACCATAGAATATAATTCCCTCATCGATGAGTGCCTGAAATTTCTATTAGAGGCGTGGGAGTAAGAGGGAAAGTAGATCAACTTTTGAGAGACCGTGTGCTTTTCATAACAATCTGAAGGTGTGGGCGTAGTCTAAAACTGTAATTGCGCGAAAAACCCTGATCAGTTATTAAGTGTACGAGCAGCCTGGCATTCAAACTGTTGTATTTACCTTCGCTCCAGATCTGCCTAAGCACTTTCGCGAAACTGAGACAACCACACCATATATGTATCAGTGGCTGCAACGTACCAAATTAAAAATTGTAACATTTTAAAGTTGAAGTGGCGGTTCAATAGAATAGTTTCAGCATTAACAGCATTAAAAGTTCTCGTTTGTTTTCTCATTTTTAGTGTGATTTTTTCTATTCAGGTCCTCATCTACCGTATTTCAAACAAAACTCTCGATTTTTCGTATGTATGTGGGCAAAAAATGAAACGTTAGTTCTAAGCATCGAAGAAACGATGTAGATTCACCAATTCGGGGAAAACATTGATGCATTTTTCCCGTGCCCACTCCTACCCACGGCCTCTAAGCTCACCTTATGCCAAATGGACCAGTTCACCCCCAAAAATATCCCCAATATCTTAAAATAAAAAAACCGCTTTTCAAGTGATGATTTGTTCTTTTATTTTTTTAGTCCCAATGAAGATGGTCTAATTTGAGATTTTTTTCTTTTCAATTTGTGCTCTTAGCTCTAAGCGGAGCTAATTTCAGAGAGGGATGAGTGCCTTAATACTCTTCAACGCCCTCGCCTTCTCCGTCCCCGGAGTCCATGCCGACCTCCTCGTAGTCCTTCTCCAAGGCGGCCAAGTCCTCGCGGGCCTCTGAGAATTCACCTTCCTCCATACCTTCGCCGACGTACCAGTGGACGAAGGCACGCTTGGCGTACATCAAGTCGAACTTGTGATCCAAACGGGCCCAGGCTTCAGCAATGGCTGTGGTGTTGGACAACATGCACACGGCACGTTGAACCTTGGCCAAATCACCGCCAGGAACGACGGTCGGCGGCTGGTAGTTGATGCCGACTTTGAAGCCAGTTGGGCACCAATCTACGAATTGGATTGTGCGCTTGGTTTTGATGGTGGCAATGGCCGCGTTCACGTCCTTGGGGACAACGTCTCCTCGGTACAACATGCAGCACGCCATGTACTTGCCGTGGCGAGGGTCGCACTTGACCATCTGGTTGGCGGGCTCGAAGCAAGCGTTCGTGATCTCGGCTACGGACAATTGCTCGTGGTAAGCCTTCTCAGCGGAAATGACGGGCGCGTAGGTGACCAACGGGAAGTGGATACGTGGGTATGGCACCAAGTTCGTCTGGAACTCGGTCAAGTCAACGTTCAGGGCACCGTCGAATCGCAGCGACGCGGTGATGGACGACACGATCTGACCAATCAGCCTGTTCAAGTTGGTGTAGGTCGGGCGCTCGATGTCCAAGTTCCTACGGCAGATGTCGTAGATAGCCTCGTTGTCAACCATGAATGCGCAGTCCGAATGCTCAAGGGTCGTGTGGGTGGTCAGGATCGAGTTGTATGGTTCTACGACCGCGGTCGAGACTTGTGGAGCTGGGTAGATGGCGAATTCCAGTTTAGATTTCTTGCCATAGTCAACCGACAGGCGTTCCATCAGCAAGGAGGTGAAGCCGGATCCTGTACCTCCACCGAACGAGTGGAAGATCAGGAAACCTTGCAGACCTGTGCATTGATCGGCCAATTTGCGGATGCGGTCCAGGACCAAATCAACGATCTCCTTGCCAATTGTGTAGTGACCTCGAGCGTAGTTGTTGGCAGCATCCTCCTTGCCAGTTATTAACTGCTCAGGATGGAACAATTGCCTGTAGGTTCCAGTACGGACTTCATCGACGACGGTTGGTTCCAAGTCGACGAACACAGCGCGTGGCACATGCTTGCCAGCGCCAGTCTCGCTAAAGAAGGTGTTGAACGAATCGTCTCCACCGCCTACGGTTTTATCTGAGGGCATTTGTCCATCAGGCTGGATTCCATGCTCAAGACAGTACAATTCCCAGCAGGCATTACCGATTTGAACACCGGCTTGTCCAACGTGGATAGAGATACACTCACGCTGCAAACAAGAGAAGAAAATTTAAATAATCATATCAGATACGCAGATACAGAGATATATACTAGTATGAACCCAAGAAAGTCATGAGAATTAGAAATTCACAACCCTTTACTAAATGATACCATCGTTCTCCGCTCTCTTGGGGGAAATAACCGATTATTCGAAGCATTTGCCACATCTGCAATCCCTCGCAAATAACACCCGAGAATTCTTTCCGGTCAATATCAAAGCCGCAATTAGAAGGCGGTAATCATTATGGACATTCCACTCATACTAGAACCAGGCGCCACTGATGTGTCACCCCCAGGGCTGCGCCGATTTTTGAATCACCAGAATGAACTCACTGATGACTCATCGCCGCCGATTTGTGTCTGGGACGTGTCTGGGTCTATGTTAGAGACGTACTTCCGTGGGAAAATATTTAGAAAGTCGTCAAACTTTCACATTTCAAGTCTAGTCGATCAACTTATGGAATTCCTACACTTGCAGGAAATGAATATGCCACGCCACAATCGATTCTCGAATAGAAATCCTATGACTAGACATTTTCCGGTCTCACAAATTTCAAAGGTTCATGTATGAAAACTCTCGAATAATCCAATTGTTTCGTGAATTTCACTTACCATGTTGAATTGGTGACAGTTAAATTACAAACACGAAGTACAAGAAACAGAACAAGATCACTTAATTAAGTGAAATATTTAATAAGTATTATTAAATTGTTTTCACAACGTCAACGGAAAATCGTTTAGAACGGCCAGCTATGAAGCTTTCCAAACAGACAGTGAACGTCGAGACTCGATTCGCCCTTATTTATACCCTTGATGATGTCATCGCGCGGACGCCACGCTTGCTTCGACACGATTGGTCCGTTGAACAACGGTCGACTCACACGAGTGCACAAATCAACAAATCAAATTTTCATGTACAGAAGAAATTAGTAATTATGGATTCGCTACAGGGTGCCTTAGCAGAGCGAAATCGTTTAGTGAATCAAGTTGCACACTTTTCAGCGTAGGTAGATCTCACCTTTTGGCTTTTCTTCCTAGAACCCTGAAATAAGTAGAGTAATAGCTATTATTAATAAAGGTTAAGATTATGGCCACCACCCCCGAAGGGGGTGGGAGTAAGGTGGATCGAAAGAGGGGGGCTCCCCTCATACTATGGCATAAAAAGTTCGCGGCGGTCACGGCCCCATAATAAGTTATGGGGTCTCCCCCACTAAAAAATGATTATTTTGCCTATTTCCAGAGATCATAATGAACCCGTAAATTTGATTTGCGAAGTGATTTTCAGACTTGTTTAGAAGTCGGAAAGATTTTTTTTAAAAATTGTAATATATAAAAAACATGATGCATGCCATTTTTACCAAAAGTGTAATATAAATAGGGGTAACACTTCATTTTTCAACCCCTCTCGCCGCCCCCGGTCCCCTCAACAACCCGGGCGGGTGTCAAATAATCCCAAGTTTACCGCCATTTTGTCTTGCAAACATCGATGTGAAAATAAAAAGTTAAATAGAAAAGGCTTTGTAGCCGATTGATCCGCGTAAAGATTCAATCTGACTCCCACTCCCACGTACGTAATCAATTGACGCTTCCTAAGAAGATAAGATTAATATGTACTGATATCAATTACTGAAATGAGTACTTATCATCATAATACTACACACACATTAGTGCTGATGCGCTCACAGCTCATTATCAGCTCAATCTAACTGATAAAGTTCCCGCGATAAGTAAGCAAAAGCTATGTCGTTAGAAGTTTAATCAAGAAAAAACAAATGCAAGTGCCATCTCTGGGTAGAACAACTGCACTACATGCAATTTTACTTGCCAATTCGACATATGGCAGCAAATTTCGAGCAATTTGAAGGTAATTACCATAGGGATGCTTTTAACGAGCTGTATAAGTGTGTATCCGGTGTTTTTGCCATGGAAGTAAATCAATTTACTGTTGTTTTCGGCTCTAAAAATTTTACCGACAATCCAACTGTCAGTCACAATAAGCTCATTTGGTGTGTATACATGGACGGCTAGAAAGCTGGAACGCTTGAAATTCGATCGAGTTTAGAATAGTCGAGCGCGCATATGGTCGACCACATTCAAACTATACCCGCTTAAAATCGGATCGGCATGTGTGCATTTGCGTTTATGTCCATTGGAGTGCATTTTTCACAAGTGACAATTCTTGCCTTTAAAGACTTAAATTAATAACTTTGTTTCACTGAAACGCCATTGTTTACCTATATTCTGCAACAACACAGTAAACAAAAACAATTCGTTGTGACAAACGTTACCGTTACACTAAATTAAATCGATCTTTCAAGAATATATGTACATTTGCATATTTCAATTCAATCCAATAAAATTTCCTGATCGACTCGTCTCGAGCGGGGTCGGTTTATCATCTTGAGGTATTCGTGAAGTATCCACGCCAACTATCTCATTAGATTCAGGCTGATAATAGGACTGACTACAATTCGAGCTCGTCAAATTGACTTGCGGTAGGCTAAGTAGCTGTCAAATCTGGATAAAACATAAGCTCAACTATAATAACTTATGAAAGTGCTTCGGTATGATGTGTGTCTTAGATATGAAGTGCTCTGTCATCGATGACAGTAGTCGTTGCAGCTCAAGAAATTTATTTAATGTAAATCATAACGTGGAAGCAGGTTTGTCAGTTCATTCACTAAATCTGCCAAATCCATTAAATTTCCTAAGCCTCGCAAATTTTCACAGTCTTCCATATTAAAAAATCATTTCCTTCTCACTTGACAGTTCGAGTGAACACACCACCTCACCTTCAACAAGTCAGCTAAGTTTCTCGGGTCCGGACCCGAGAAACTTCAGCTTAACGACGATGTCATGATTATTTGCATTATTAATATTATTGTGTTTAATATTTTCAATATTCATGTTGATATTACTGGGAAGCTATCCGTGTGCACCTCAAGGGTCGCAGCTCGTTGCTGATTGAAGTTTAATTTTCAATAGATTTATGGATAGTTACACACAGTAGCGCATATGAAATGCTTTTTTAGATTTCACGAAATTAATATATTTCAAATAAAATCAATTAAGCTTAATTTATGTGTAGATAAATTAAAATTAATCAAACTCAGTTTATATATAGATAAAGACAAGTTAAATTAAATTCATGTGTGTAGTTTCATGTGCATTTGTACATATGTATAGGTATGAAATTATGGGCAACATGTGCTCCACGATATGCGATTGCTTAATTCCTTTGCAATAGATTCCCATCAGACGGTTTTCGTAAGTTTTACTCCATAAGATCTTCCAATGATTTCAAGAGGTGTACGCCCTGCCCAATCTTGAGAACGATTTGGTATAGCACAAAATCTAAACAGCTACAACTGGAATTCTTTAAATAGAATTTATTTTTCCATCCCATCTCACTATTGCCACTACCACTCGTGCAACATGGAATGTTCTTCTTCGACACCCTGCCGTGCTACATTTTTGCGGTGTACAAAACAGTACAAAAAGAGTGCGATGACCGGCAACCGGGACCGGTTAATGCAGTGTCTGCACTGCAGCATATTTTCAAGATGCATTCGCACACACATGTATGCAAAGGCACATGGATTAGGCTCGTAGGATGCAGTGTGCCATAAAAAGGGCGTCTCTTCCCCTTCACGTTTGCCGCAACGGTGCGCCGACACTTCGTCGCCTAAATGTACCACGAAAAGTCTCAAGATGTTTATTTCTGGATTATGAACTTGCAAAGTTAACTTTCTATCTTTCGTAATACGTACACACATACACGTACGAATGGTAATATTGACCAAAATAACGGCTGCTCTGTTTGGTCGATTGAATAGAATTACCGCTTGCCGTGACACATCATTTTTGTACATCTGCCCGTGTTACCCTTCCCCGGTGAATGTTAACATGCTTGCTTTAGCCCTTCGGGTCCAATAGGGCGCGGGGTAAAATAGGCCAGGTAGGCAATAAAAATAAGGCACAGGTGCACCAGCGAGTGAGCAAGGTAAGTGACTATTTACCAATCGATTAATTCATGAAAACATTCAGGCATGATGTCACCAACTCGATTTACCAACTGGATATGCCCGGCCCGGCCTTAGATAGATTGCGAGTCGCAAGTAAACGCAAAACTGGACATTTTTAGCGACAGCCGCCATTCAAGCCGACGTTACGTCGACGTCGTGTTGTCTTTACCAAATTTGGCATTGAAACTCGTCCGACTTGGAGTCATTTGCAGTCGAAAGTATTTTGATTCGATGTTGTTTTCGTATGGAATTGTATTTTACTATCGTCCCAAACTGAGCACGCATTGAATCACCATCTGTTCGAGCTGGCGACAAAATCACAGCCCCCGCATTATCTGCTACCCACATAAATGTGGTTAATGTTTTCCAGCAATTTAAATAATAAAAGAACGATTACCGCATCTGGTTGGCGGTCGTCATAGCCAAGATGTTTTGCATTTTGATGAAAGTGGTGGAGGTCTTTCAGATCATGACACTTCTTCCTATTTGGCCTGTAAAGAACAACTGAAAAGTAAGACTTTAATGGTGGGTGCGATCCGCCCCTGCTCTATGGAGCCTACGAATCTCTAGATGTTCTTCTCAATCAAACCCAAAGTATATTAATGGAGGTAATTAAAGTTAGAGGTCCCGTTCGTATGGAAAATATAAATGTATTTAGCTTTTTGACTAGTTTACTTATATTGAGTCCTACATATATGTAAATGAAAACACTGCATTTGCTTAGGATTTTTGACGCTGAGCTAAATTCTAAAGACAAAAAATATAGGACGTTTTGTTATCAAAATATTTGTTAAAACAAGCCACGGGGGTCGACCCTTGAAGTATACATGAGCGATTTCCTAGTAATATTTACATTAATACTAAAAAAAATTCACACAATAATTATACTATTTTTTACTTTACTTAAATAAAAAGTGTGAAATGGGCAGCATATATGGTTTTTTTTCGAAAAAAACTAAATTTTAGAAATATGGAACTCATTTTTTTCATAATTAGTTAGCTCTGATCAATCTCCAGTAATTCAATACGGTCGTTGATTAACTCAGAAACTATACATATGACATAAGGACATTTAAAGTAGGAAATTCTCTCATATATTTTTTAAAGGGATATTTTACAGAGCGAATCTGTCAATAAGTTCGAGATGTCAAAAAGTATGGTAAATATATCATAAAATAAGCCGTGAGGTGAAGAGGTTAACACGAACAATTTTCCATTAATATCTACATAAATATTAAAAGTCTTAAACCCCATAATAATAAATAAATAATATCTACATAAATATTAAAAGTCTTAAACCCCATAATAATAATGAAAACGATCATACTTCAAATAAAAATTTGACAAGAACTCTTTACAAAGTGAAATGATTGATCGTAACATCTTAAATATCGTCCATTTATTCAGCAAAGCATTTGGCGGGAGTCGTGTTTTGATTTTATCCTTACTTTGAACGCTTGCGAGAGGGGCTTACAAAGTCTTTTTTACGTAAGTGGCTATTTTCATATCGACGCTTGAAAAAGAAAAGGGCTTATCTGGAAATTTTGGTGAAATTAAGATTTAATGTTTTTGAATGTAGTTATTGTTTCTACGCCGACTGAACTTTGCCACATATTGATTTTCGGTAGTTACATTCATAATTTCCGTAAGTGATGCATAGGCATTGTGAATGTTCACCATTTTACCTTACAAGGACTAATAATCGTTTTGTATTTATCAATTCATCTTGAAACAACATCTAATATGCAGTAAAAATTCGATGTCTAACTATATGTAAAACAAACGAAAAATTGGATAGAGGAAGAAGTAACTGAAAGGTTGTTAACCCTTACAATGAATGAACTCAAAAATTTCACAATTGGTCCTTAGTTAATTAATGGACACTTCCTTAATCATTATAAATACTACCAAATCATAAAAATTACAACACGCATGCAGGGCCCGATCTAGCTATTTAGCCGCTCCTGGCAAAAATAATTTTTGCCGCCATTTATAGTGAAATATTGTAAGTCATAAGCATGTTTTGTGTATGAAATATTCACATATATTAGTCTATTAGGGCTTCTAAACAAGTATGAAAAATTTCATGAGTGTCTGTAATTTTAAATTTTGAACAGTTTACTTAATAGGCTATTTGATAAATATTTTCGAATAATTATTTATGCCTCCATTAGCTACGAAAATAATAAAATTCCTTTTTTAGTAGCCGCCAACTGTCCTCAATTTTGCCGCCCCTCATTTTTGCCGCCCTGTGCAGTTGCCCGGCTTGCCCCCCCTTAGATCGGGCCCTGCACGCATGAAACGATGCCACAACCAGCTCATTAGAGTCAATGAAGATAGGTAGTGTTATTCGTATCAACCATTATGCATTACAAATATTATTACATTCACTTCGTTGCCCAAGTGACGACTCGATTCTGAATATAAACTTCTGTTGACACTGCTTTTCCTCAAAAAGAATTTGGGAATATCGTGTCGATCAACAGTCAGCTTGCCATTTCCATTATTGTCCGTTTTTTTCGACGAAAGCATTTTGCTGAGGTATGAGATAGATAGATAGATATTATTTTTGTTTTTTTTCGAATCTGGGCTTTGTTACGAATTTTTCAATCTCGCTATTTTCTGCCAACGGTTTAACAATCATGAAACGACGCAACTTTTCCGCTTGGTGTTTTTGTTTGCATGGGTTCGTAAACGTCAGAATGCCTATGATACACACAGCTGCTCTCCTGTTCAAAGATACTTTTGGAAATCGTTTCCTTCATCTTGATCTCGAAAAAAGTCCTTTTGCGGCCATCTTTCTGATTGCTTTATGGTCTGGATGTCCCAACCATAGCATAAAGAATATATAGCACGGACACTATAGCCAAACTTCCACAACTCTGCGTTATAGTTCGCTGTGTGAAATTTTTCACACGTATTAGTGCTCTAATTTGCATCGGTACAAATGTGTTGCCACATTAATTCGATCGCGGCGTGTATACGTACTCGAATTGCTGAAACACAATCGCCCAGTTCCACATGGAGAAATTTCATTGCGTATTTTCACCCGCACTTTCGCACGCGATTTGCGAAACAAAACCAAATCGTTCTTTCTGCAAGAAACGCGCTGTTTGGAATTTCACATGCATACTTTGATCTAATCATAGCGTAAAGTATGCATATATCACGGTTATTTTAAGCTTCCAAAATAAGCATGAGACAAAACATGCAAAAACTCCTCCTCCTTCCTTTTCGTTTTTAAACTCGAATTCGTTTAATTATTTTTCGGGTACAATTTTGCCAGGAGCACTGCGTTTTCTTGACATATTGTGTCAAAAAGAGTGATGAATACAAAAATGTCAATTAGCGACATCTTGTTTTGATTCATGATTCCGTCCAACTTACGTTCTTGAGGTAATTTGGAAATGTATGGAAAAATACGTGTTTTTGAAACCGATAATGATCAGAATCACGAATGGTGCCACAACTATGTAATTTCGCGGCAGTGAAAATAGCCTTTAAACGGTCTAAGGTACTTTGGAATGCTTCAAACATAAATACGGGACAATGTAATTGTTCTATTAAGGTGATTGCGAACGTTTCCACTGAAATTCCACAACTACTACATTATTTAGCTCTCATTTTCATACCCACGTACATGAGAAATTGTATGAATTCTAGCCAAGAAGAAATCGAATGAAAATTCCTAATTATATGGTCCAAAAAATTTTGGTGGAAATTTATATGAATACGCAGTCTCGAATTTTTTGAAACAATCTGTTTACCGCATAAGTTCAGTTTCTTGATTGAATTTCTATATAAAGAAATCAACAAATAAATGCTTAATTTTAAGAGTTAAATCTATGTGTTTAGTATTTATCGTGGTAAATAAAGTGATACAGTCGAACTTCCCTAAGTCGAACTTCTATATCTCGAATTTTTCTATAACTCGAATTTTATTCTTGGCAACTGCATTTTAATATCAATGTAAACGTACTCCATAACTCGAATTTTCTATAACTCGAACAATTTTCTTTGGCAGTTGGTGGTTCGACTTAGGGAAGTTCGACTGTATTTTGATTTTTGTTCTAATCAAGTGCCGTCTAATGAAACTTTGTTAAACGAATGAATATTTGATTCTCTTATTTTAAAAAATATGTTCCTTTAAAATGAGGTTATTGTTATTTGAAAATTAATTAATTCATTCAATTTTACAAGCAAAAGGTGAATTAGTCATAATGTAAGAACGGTCCAGATCCATTATAGGTTTCGGAACTTTGATCCCTTTTCTACACAATTTTGATCCCAAACGTTTTTCAGCAGCGGCAGCACTGATCACCAAGGGTATAAATATGAGCAAATCGAGTCTCGAAGTCACTGTCTGTTTGGAAAGCTTCATAGCTGGCTCTTCTAGACGATACTCCGTGCGCATTGTGAAAGCAATTCTACAATTCTCATAAATTAATTCACTTATTTAAGTGTTCTTGTTCAGTTTCTTGTAATTCAAGTGTAACCAATTCAATATGGTAAGTAGAATCCACCTATCAATTAACCTAGACTAGTTTTCATACATGTGCCCTGGAATTTTGTGAGACCGGAAAAATGTCGGGTCATTGGATTTCCCTTCGAGAATCGATTGTGGCGTGGCATCATAATTTTTTACAAGTGTGGGAATTTGAAAAGTGTCGGTTGGCCGCTAGGCTTGGGAATGGGAAAGTCTAACGACTTTCTAAATGCGCTGCCACGAAAGTACGTTCCTAGTTTGGCGTAGAGCGAAATTCGGGCTTCTGATGCGGCGATGAGTCATCAGTGAGATCATTCGGTTGATTCGAAATGCCGGCACACCCTGGGGGGAGTTTAGTTCTAGAACAAATCGCATGCCCGTGATTACTTCTAATTGCGGCTTTTATATTACCTGAAAGACTTCTCGGGCGTTTTTTTTGGGGGTGGGTGAAACTTTTGGAATAATCGATTAATTTTTCTCGAAGAGCTGCGAACGATGATGTCATTTAGGAAAAGGTCGCAAAGGCGTCTCAGCTTGTGAATACCTAATATTCATGATTTTCTTGGGTGCATGCTAGTATACGTATATCTAATGTATGATTATTTAAATTTTCTTTCCTCGTTTGCAGCGTGAGTGTATCTCTATCCACGTTGGACAAGCCGGTGTTCAAATCGGTAACGCCTGCTGGGAATTGTACTGTCTGGAGCATGGAATCCAGCCCGATGGACAAATGCCCTCAGATAAAACCGTAGGCGGTGCAGATGATTCGTTCAACACCTTCTTCAGCGAGACTGGCGCTGGCAAGCATGTGCCACGCGCTGTGTTCGTCGACTTGGAACCAACCGTCGTCGATGAAGTCCGTACTGGAACCTACAGGCAATTGTTCCATCCTGAACAGTTGATCACTGGCAAGGAAGATGCTGCCAACAACTATGCTCGTGGTCACTACACAATCGGCAAGGAAATCGTTGATGTGGTCCTGGACCGCATCCGCAAGTTGGCCGATCAATGCACTGGTCTCCAAGGTTTCCTGATCTTCCACTCGTTCGGTGGCGGCACTGGATCCGGCTTCACTTCCTTGTTGATGGAACGCCTCTCAGTTGACTATGGCAAGAAATCTAAACTGGAATTCGCCATCTACCCAGCTCCACAAGTCTCGACCGCGGTCGTAGAACCATACAACTCGATCCTGACCACCCACACGACCCTTGAGCATTCGGACTGCGCATTCATGGTTGACAACGAGGCTATCTACGACATCTGCCGTAGGAACTTGGACATCGAGCGCCCGACCTACACCAACTTGAACAGGCTGATTGGTCAGATCGTGTCGTCCATCACCGCGTCGCTGCGATTCGACGGTGCCCTGAACGTTGACTTGACCGAGTTCCAGACGAACTTGGTGCCATACCCACGTATCCACTTCCCGTTGGTCACCTACGCGCCCGTCATTTCCGCTGAGAAGGCTTACCACGAGCAATTGTCCGTAGCCGAGATCACGAACGCTTGCTTCGAGCCCGCCAACCAGATGGTCAAGTGCGACCCTCGCCACGGCAAGTACATGGCGTGCTGCATGTTGTACCGAGGAGACGTTGTCCCCAAGGACGTGAACGCGGCCATTGCCACCATCAAAACCAAGCGCACAATCCAATTCGTAGATTGGTGCCCAACTGGCTTCAAAGTCGGCATCAACTACCAGCCGCCGACCGTCGTTCCTGGCGGTGATTTGGCCAAGGTTCAACGTGCCGTGTGCATGTTGTCCAACACCACAGCCATTGCCGAAGCCTGGGCCCGTTTGGATCACAAGTTCGACTTGATGTACGCCAAGCGTGCCTTCGTCCACTGGTACGTCGGCGAAGGTATGGAGGAAGGTGAATTCTCAGAGGCCCGCGAGGACTTGGCTGCCTTGGAGAAGGACTATGAGGAGGTCGGCATGGACTCCGGAGACGCAGAAGGCGAGGGTGTTGAAGAGTATTAAGGGACTCGTCCCTCTCTGAAATTAGCTCTGCTTGGAGCTAAGAGCACAAATTGAAAAGAAAATTAATCTCAAATCAGATCATCTTCATTGAGACCAAAAAATAAAAGAAATCATTAATTGAAGAGCGGCATTTTTATTTTAAAATATTTATGGGAGCAGGCAGTTTCTTTGAAGATAGGTTTGTTTGGCACCAGGTGAGGTTAGCGGCCCTGGGCGCCGCAGGCTGCATATTTTTATCTAGTATACTCTGGTATACACTTCATATTCAACTGACCACGCCAAAAAATTGAACTTAGACATAAGGATAAAGATACTACTATCGTTGGACGCTAAGGCAAGTCGAAGGTTTAATTGACAAGAACAAAATTTTGCAGCAAAAACCAAAAAAAAATCGTATAGCCTTCCTTTTAAATTGAGCAATTAATAGCTATCGCAATAAATGTAAACGCTTCTAGCCGATGTAGCTCTTTTCAATTCATTGGCAATTGAAAATGATGCGTTTGCCGTTCAAACAAGACTTGAATTCAGGCTTCTGTTTTAAAGATACAGATATTCCTCAACTCACGACCAATAATGGTTTCTAAATATAGAAAAGAATATCAAAATGATCAGTAGATACAATTTTTTTTTCGTCGTTGGAAGGTGGGAATCTTCAAAAGATACCGATTGGCTCCAGCCTCACGATATGCCGGATTTCTACCGACTAAACCCACCTCCGTGTCCTTCTAGGCAATGTATCCAAGACAATAGAAACTATTTATTTATCCATCCATATTTTAAAAAATTCTTGGCACTTCCCAGTCGATAAAGATCGGTATAAGGGACAGTGCCTAATTTTCGATATATAAAGTCATTTATTTTCGTTTATATTAACATTTGTGATATTTTTCTAATTTTTCATTATGCGCTTTGAGGAATTGCGGAGCTGATGTATTCATTTCAAGTTCATAATTGAATTTTATTCAAAGAATTTGAAATAATTGGATTTTTTTAAATAATTCTGATCAAGCGAAATTGTTTCAATTGAAAAATACGATTTAGTTACAAAAACTGCTAAGGATTTACGAAGTAAAGCCTAGAAGCCGTTAAATCCTGATTCCAAGAGACAAATAGACTGGCGGCGGTAATTAACCGTGCATTGGAGAAAGGGCACCGATAGTCCTAAATGATGGAGGATATCTCAAATTACCCACTTGGGGTTGTTCCAAAAGAAGTAACAAAAACAAGCACCATGAAAGTGAGTCAAAGAATATAGACAAGACGTGGTAAGCCATTGCGTATGTCTATTCCTTTCTCATTGGCACGAAATCCTTACTCGTGATGTCGATTGATATTTTTTAGGTATAAGCAGGATTTCAGTGGACATTTATCCATCAATGTGACGTCAAGAACTAATTTGAACACTTGGAAGAGCATACCATGTCTCGTCTATATACTTTGGAAGTGAATGGAGTCTCATCCACTTGCGTTTTACCTGTAACTACTAGCGTAGAAAATAATGAAGGAACAGTCTAAGAGCTAGCGGACGATCTGAGCAACGTTTTTAGCACAAAGCTGAAAGCTTTTAGATTAATATTTTAATATTACTTAAAAAAAACGAACTGGCAGGCGTCCCGTGGTTGCATCAACTTCCTAACTTTTAAAATTGCCGAAGAACTTGTAAAATTAATGTGCTTCTACTAGAGATGAGTTTCTTGGTCACTTCAGAAATACTGGCACATTTCGTTCGGAGCGAATCAAAGTAAAATCGTTCCTGGCACGAATGCCGGTGGGCTTAGTTACCACCGTAGGCTTATCCTCTTTATGGTTGTCAGCTCGATCCTTACCTATGCAGCTTCTATATTCGAGAACGCAATGGCCAACGCGAGTACAAAGAAGGCCATTCGCCCTATCCATAGATTGAATACCTTAAGAGTCTGTAAAGGTTTTGGAACCATGTAAGACGAAGCAGCGGGTGTTCCTGCCAATATGGTTTCCATCGATATCATAGCGGAGGAAATGCGAAAGCTATATGAGACTAAAATATGGTGCTCATTAAAACTTACTACGGAGCAGATTGAGTCAGAAGCTAGATGTTCACTTCGAAAATGGTAAGAACGGCGAGACCGCTCTACGAAGGGTCGTTAGACCCACCGCTTATTACCTAACCTGCAAGAGTGGCTCGAAAGAAGGCATGACGAGGTGAACGACCACCTGATTCAATTGCTGAGTCGACACCTGCAACGGCGTCCCAAAGAGCGCGAAGCACGTCTTCTTTGATTGCCCGCGATATGGAGATGAGACTAACATGCTCCAGGAAGCACTGCATCTTGATATGGGAGAATATATGCAAGCCGATAATATAGTTCCCATAATGTTGACAACTGCTAAAAAAGGCAGCTATAATTCAACGATTCATGCTTGCGGAGGTTACATGAAACGTGCATATTATGGAGGCCAGCTAAATGCGGAGTCCTACCCGCCAAGCAACGCGTCTTGGTGGTCCCATGGGGAAGGGCGGGAATGTGGAGATTGCGTTGTGTTAGTGCGATGAGAGTTTCACACTATTACCAAAGATGTGGTTTGATGAGCCACATTAACTATCGTCGTTGTTAAGCTGTTAAGGCTTTCACCACCCTCAAAAAAGAACGATATGAACTTTAACATGTAGGAACGTTTTGTACCTCTTCTGAACGGTGATGGCACATAGAACATATCATTATCTACGACACGTGTTTGTACAAGGTGAACATTTACGGTTCTTCCAACATATCACTTATTGTTGCTTGGAATACAAATGTATACAGTGCTGATCACACGACGTATTTAGGTGTTTTGAATATTTCGCATAGAGTATTTACTGTAATTTTCTAATTATTCACATGTTTTTTAATGTTTTCTTGTAGCTTTGAAGCAAAGTTGTAGTAGAAGCCATAGTGCAGTGTCACTTTTACTACTCAATATTATTTTCCAGTGCAAGATGCCCTGAGCAACCTTACGCAAAAAGAAGCGCCATTTGGATATTTTTATAAAAATTGAAGAAAATACGGCAAAGTGTAATTTTTGCTTATAAAAGCTGTCATTTAAAGGTGAATACAATTTCCTGAAGTTGTAAGCAGTTGTCAACGAGTAAAATTGCAACCCCTTTGCTATGTCAATTTTTTATTTCATATCCTCTACTGAAATTTTGGAGCTGAAACCATACACCGTACACTGAAGGAATGAAATGCTCTTTGAAAAAGGAGTCTTTCGTTACAGCACTGACGAAACATCGCTAGCTTCTATGAATTTGCAATTTTCATGGTGAACTTGCCGTGAGGATGGCATTTGGTTTAAATTCGTAGTAGATTCGCTTTAAACTATTTCAATCATACAAGTCAAGAGCCACGCGATTCTGGGGGTTACAAGTGCCTGCCAGACGACTGTAAAATGTGCACTTCTAAAAATTTCCGTTTGAGAAAGGACGTTCATCTGTTGTGTGTAGATATTCAGATGTATCCCTTTGAGAACATCTTTCAAACATTAAAGAGATGTATCTATCACCAGTAAATACATCACTTCAATTCTATGAAAGGCTATCCTTCCAACATTAAAGTAATGTATTTATCACCAATAAATACATCGCTTCATGAATGACTAGATAGCGCTTATCACCTCGTGATCCTTCCTTGTGAACATGGACATCGTCTTATTGGTTGCGAGTGCCATGTGGAACGAGTAGTGATAAGTTATTGAATTTATGAATGCATGACAATGTGAAATGCAGAATTTAGGATATTTTATTAGGTCATAAGTTTTTGATTTAGTGTTAAGAAATAGTATAAATAGCAAGTAAGCGTTGAAGAAAATACCGTCTTTTGAGATCAAGCGAACGTGTTTCACTTGTGTCTATCATTCGAGGCACTCTTAAAAGACTTTCTCTGGATTGTGTCAATAATTCGGCATTTCAGGTAATGCCTGAAATCGGCATTTATATTCCTTGGCCAAGGGCATAAAAATTGTGCCGGCCGTTTCAAAATTTAACTTTCCTTGTAATAATTTCTTTTAAACCCACATATCCTCAACATGGGAAACTTTAGTCGATATGAAGAGGACCAAGGCAACAAAGGACCACAATCATCAAGATTGAACTTATGTGTAGGCTATATTACCGTTTTCCCCATCATATATTTGGTCCTTTGCAAAGAAATTAACTGTTCTTAATTGGATTCTTTAACGGAATTATCACTTTTCAATTTCATGCATGGATCCTTGCCTTTTTCTATACAAAAACTGAAGACTGAGTTCATGCCGATTCTTTAATGATAATCGATGACGCAACATCCCAAACTGGGCCCAAACCTTGAGATAATGTTCGAGTTATCTCATTGACTTGATAAACAGAACACTAGCAGGTGAAGTGATTTGCAACACGCTCGTCTTCGAATATTTTCCTTATTTGATTAAGGTATTCATTTACAGTTGAATTTACTGATAGTCCGACACCAAATTGCTCGCTTCTAAAATTCAATCTATACTTTTCTAAATCGATGAGATGCCGAGAACATAGTCTATGTATAAACTAGTCATTCAACATAGAGTAAAAACTGGACTATCATATCTTAACGACCGTCAACATATGCTATTCTCTGCTTAACACGTGTATTTCGTATTGCTTTAAAATTTTATTTCTCCGGGGTTTACCACTGTCTATTTTATATAATTGGTCGGGGACTACTTGCACTTGGTTCGTAGGTACGCCCAGCAATCCTCAATACGGTTTAGATCAAGAGTTTTGCCGGACCAAGAAAGCGCGCGAAGCGAAGCAAATTGTTAATTGATTTTGTCATACTGCATCGAAAAAGGTGTAGTATGACCGCACGTTGCTTTGAATTGAAAAATTTAGCGGGGCTACGTCGGAGCGCAAACAAGGAGATCATCAGCAGTGAGATTCAAGGAACACAAGAGCGAAGCACCCAGACAAAAAAGAATATGGACGCTAGAAAAATTGTTGAAATTAAATCAAATGTTGCAGAACATATCATAAGGGAAAACCATGAATTCAACATAAAGAAGACAACAATCATGATTATCGCAAACGACAAACAATTAGATAAATAAGACAGCATCGTGATAAGCAACAGCAAATTATTAGATCTCCTAAACGCAGATCTAGGAAATACTCGTTCATGGCTTTTCAAGTCGAATGATAAAGTTCTCATATTTTTTGCAGCATGCGTTTTAGTGTTGTTTCAAATATTTTAAGATTTTATAAGGTTACACGATGTAGAAAGTAGCTACTTTTTTTATTGGACCTCTTGGTGCTCCGGCCCAGCAAAAGTGTTTTGTTTTCATCGATGTGAAGTGAAAATTTTCAAAAGATACTAAGTCGCTCCTGTTTTCAGCACGTCGGACATTCACCAACGAAAACCGCCTCCGCCAGGCCTTGTGCAATATGTTTATTCACTTTTTTCATGTTCATTATTCACGTGTCTCATATTACATATATTTGTTTTTTCCCACATTTTCTAAATAGTTTGATAGCTTCTCCTCTATCGTATTGTAAATTTTTATGTATGAATTTCCTTTTTTTCATGTGCATTATCTCATCCTAGTTGAGTTCTTGGGCTTTTATACACCTCAGCCGCTAGAGTCAGCCTATCAAGGTTGTAGATAGCCTTGCCTTGATGATAATTCGTTTTATGCCCGTTATGTTCGTTTTTGTCGTTTGGTTGCATATTCTCGAAATTACATGTGCTTAGTGTTTTGGATTTTAGTATGGGTAAAAAATACTTGAATATACCTAGGAGACCAACTATAGCTGTGAGTTCTTGATTTATTCATTGATTTTCTTTCCATTGTCGTTAGAAGCCACCCTCCTCAGTTTGTCTTGTTTAAAAGTATTTTCATCAATGTTTACTTCCATATACACAACCGACTACGGCGGTTACGTCTAAATATTATTGAAAAATTGTTTTTTTATTTCACCAAAATATTTTTGCTTTTTTCGAAAAACCAAAAAACTTCTTTCATTCGAACGAATGTATATTATCGGTTAAATTTACAAAGTCTATCCTCATTTTAGACGCTGATAACATTAATTGGAAAATCATTTACTTAGCCGCTCCTTTTGTCAGCTCTTCCAAAGCTCGAATTTCCGCTAAAATTTATATAAATTAGAATTTTGTTGACATAGCAACGGACACAGTTTAGATATTTACCTTCCGCGTTGCGTTTCTTCTCCTCAGCTAGTTTTGCATCGCGTACAACTTTATGTTGGGCCTCGACTTCACGGATTTTCTCTTCCCTGCTTGACAGCCGAGATTGATGAAAAGCGCCATAGAGGATTCCAACCGTTAATAGGCTCCATCGGCCGAACTAAAAGGCAAACAAACGTATTTATTTTCATGAAACCTTACATTATTGCTGAAGGAATTATTACATAAGGTTCGGTTGGAGGTTAATATTTTGTTATCGGCACAGTCTTGCATACCTTTTACGATTCCTTTCGGGGAAAACTTACCCTGATCAATGGTGAAACACGAACTGGTGCTGGTAATTCAGACATATTTAGAGGAGGACGTTGAGAAACTTTTACACAAATTCGTAAGGTCTCCGCCGTGGGTGACAGGATCAGAAATTCGACGACAGAAGTGCTGTGTTCTAAGCAGAAATGTCAAATTAGGATAGCACCAATCTTCAAGTGCTATTGGGTAGTAACTCAGTTACAGCGGCTCAAATTTGAATAGTAAATTTGAAAAAAGTCAAAAAGTCAGTTGAAAACATACATGCGCCCTGTTCTCTACACTGTTGGGTCCAATGTTTAAGGATTGAATATCCTTAACATCTCCTACTTATATGCCACATTTCATCCGGATCTGAGACTACAAGGTCGTGTATTCTCCTAGTTAGTTAAGACCTTCTTCCAAACGCTTTGGACTTTTTCCAAAAGGTTTGAACTTTTATATATGGGCTAGATTTTCATCTAAGTAGTACTGTAACTAATTCAATTTCATATCAAAAATGCGTACCAAATTTAAAATTTTCATGGGGCAGTGGTTGGACACAAATTTCTAAGTGATTCGAAAGTGTATGGTTTTAAATTAAAGGATTTGAATATATAAAAAACCAAGACGCACCCGAAAATTATTCAATCTTCGTCATTAGGTAGAGAAGCACAAAAGTAGATATATTTTCATATTCGTACTTGTCCTTAAATGCAAATATTTTCGATACGGGTACTCTTTATTCTTCTGTCTAATGACTGGCGGTCAACACCATGAAATAACATTTATGGTATTGAACCAAGGTATATGGACTAGACAGGGGTGGCCAAAACGTGCGCCGAGAGTTTTGGTACGCCGAGATCGCGCCCGCGCTAACGCCGGCGTAAAAGCGTAGATAAGAGGTAGCGAGGAGGAAGTGTGTCTGTCTTACTTCGATCGCTGCCCGCGCCATGGCGAGCGCGACGGTCAGCTTGTCCGTCCGACCGCCCGCCAGCCAGACGACGAACAGCCACAAAAGCGCAGCCAGCCTATTCGGCGTAAGCGTAGCGCAGCCAGTGCGCTGTGCGCTTCAAACTTGGCCACCCCTGGACTAGAGGCAAGGTATATGGACTAGAGGTAAGATCTTCCGCGTTTTCAAACTCGTCCGGGCTGCGCATGTACGCAACTGTTGACGAAAAATTCCCAGTGCAAATTTTCATCTCGCTTCGATGAGATTGAAATTCTATTCCACTAGGAAAGTTGATGGATATGTTATTTGCGCAAGTAAATTTTATATGAAAAGTAACGAAATTGATGCATGATGAATAAACAAATGCCAACGATGGATTTGATGTACTTACATATATGATTAAGCATCTTCATAATAACGATGTGCGTTTGAACGGATACGTTAGGTTTCTCGGGAAATTATGGGATAGATTTTGAACACCGCACGGTATATAGAAATGAATCCTGGAGAAATGTGACAAACGAAATGCATACCAATAATTAAAAACAGCGAATTTTAGTTAACAGTTTTATTTTGTTTACGTTTTCTTAATCTAATAGCATGTTCACATCTACAATAGGTTAGGTTTGTAGGTTTGTAAACCGCCAAACCCATTCACACTGCCCAAATGAGATAATCTTGACAGATGTTTTGACATTTATATGTCAATCAAACTTGTTTGTGAAATATTACATATATATGCCAAACAAATATTTGAAAGAAATAATATTTCATCGCAACCGGACTCATCAGCTGATGTCGTTAGTAAATACAAAGCCCAAAATAGCATGGATATTGGTAAGAGACAATCGTTCTTTCTTGGAAAATTTCAACAACATTTGACACCTCAACAATAAACAATGTCAAATTGTCACTTTCAACACCTCTGAAGTTGCGTAAGTTTTCAAATCAGGGCTGTCCAAACGATTTCAACGAGGTTTGTAGGAGGATTTGATGATTATCTCCTCACAAATCTAGATTTGCGAAACCTTCATAATAGCATGTTCACACCTACAAGATTATATCATGTAGGTTTGTAAACCGCCAAACCCATTCACACTGCCCAAATGAGATAATCTTGACAGATGTTTTGACATTTAGATGACAATTAAACTTGTTTAGTGTTCCATTGATTGAGATTAAAATCAACTATGCATTTATAGTTTGTGTTTATCAAAGAATATGATGAGTGTAGGCATTTTCTAACATTTTGTCGTGGAATGCTTTGTTGTCATTCGCTATTTTGTTTAAAATATTGTTGTGATTGCATGTGACGTTTCAAATTGACATTTCAATTTGACACTTTCAACACCTCTGAAGTTGCGTAGTTTGCAAATCAGGGTTGTCCAAGCGATTTTAACGAGGTTTGTAGGAGGATTTGATGATTATCTCCTCACAAATCTAGATTTGCGAAACCTTCATAATGTATGGGAAATCTAGGAAATTTGCCAGGAGATTACTGAAAACCTCGAGATTTGCGATTATCTCGTGTAGTGTGAACAAGCTATAACATTGTTTAATAATTGTTTATTTAATATTCTTATTTTAAAATACATCTAAAAAATAAATGCTTCACTACAACCGGTAATGCAGTGCCGGCAGCAAAGTCGATCAGAGACTGAATGAATTGTGGCCCCACTTGCAATGAGTCTGAGTTGAAAATGTTAAAAACATCATTCAATTCGTTGAGTTTTGCAACAAACGCGGAAGTTGGCCTTCGAAGCCCCCCCCTTCTCCGTGATCTGATCCGTCCAGGTGATGCTGGAAGACGGTTCTGGATCGGTGTACATGCTCACCACATCTGGGTGGCTCTGTGCAAAACGATGAAGGATGTAGCCGGCAAGATATTCTCTGCCACACATTTGCAACCATAATTTGTGCAGGGATACGTCCCTTGGGAAACGGAAATATTTTACATGTTCCCCTCATTAGGGTTTTTTTTATCGTTATTGCTTTTACATCCCATCACGGCACAATTCACCATTTTCACTTGTTTCGCGTTTGTCTAATAATTTCGAATTGTAAACTGCACGCGACGGTCCCACAGCAAACAATCCCTGCTAATGCAATAACATGTTCGTGATGAACCATTTCGCACTTCTTTTATTTCTTCATTTGCACACAATGCTTCTACTGCATAGTAACACCAATGCGTAAATTTCATGTTTTATTCCCACTATCAGAAGCGGCAGCCTTAATTTTCATAAAATTTGTGCGACGATTCGTCAACAGTTTCGTCATGATTAGAGCGAGATAGGACGAAAGCATGCGCATAGGCTTACCTTCTAGTCCATATACCTTGGGCTTCCCCATTACTAAACGCGTGCTCTTTTTCACACCACTTCCACGGTAAAGTGCAAAAGTCAGGATTATTCAAATTAAACACTCGGTATAAAAAACGTAGGTAATTATGATTCAACTGAAGATATATAGCATTTTTATTCTAATTCAGGTGCTTTCTAAATCAAATGGATTATTTTCCGAACCAAATCTTTGATTTTCCAAATTAAATCGGAGTCCTCTCAAAACATATTATACCTTTTCAACAATATTTATAATGAAAACACATCTATTTAATCATGCATCAAATAACCAATTTGATTCGGAAAAACATCATTTACTAGAACTGAACCGATTTGATTCGGAAAACATCTAAATGTGAGAGAAAATGCATTTTCCATTCAATTTAAGTGGTGTTCGAATCAAACTAATACTTACTCAATTTAAACCAGGTTGGAAAGCAATCAATTTTTTTTTCAAAAAATATCTAAATTGACACTTTTCTAATTGAATCCAAAAGATCAGGAGAAAAGAAGAACAGGAACAAATAGCAGACGAAAATAATGAAAAGGAAAATACACAAACTGAACTAAAATCTGATAGTCAGTAAATATAATGTGTATGTATCGTGTATCTATGTACGTGTGGTGTTTTCTTTATTTTTACGGTATCTCGCGAGTCAAAAATTGTATCGATTCTGTTGTATTGCCAATCGATTTGTATTCGCTGATTAGATTTTCATAAAATTTGGTTCAGCCGTTCGAAAAATAAGTTTTAGGATTTCGTGGAGAAGGTTTATACGGTACGATTTGTCAATGAGCCAATCTTAACTCTCAGGGGTCATCCATATATTACGTAACGCAATTTTTGGAGTATTTTAACTCTCCATCCCCCATGTAACACTTAGTAATATTTTCAGAGCCCCCCGCCCTATGTTACGTAACAAATTCATTATACCCTCCTCAGACTTTTTAATATTTTAATTATAAACTATTAAAAATGCATCTAAATTTTGTTTACCGCGTCTAGCGTCTGATGACTCCTCGTGGCGCGGCAAATAAAATTAAAATTTGACTTTATGATTTAGTGTTACAAAAAAACTATTTTAACTAATTTTAAATTTTGTTACGTAACAATTTACAAGACCCCCTTTCCCTCCCTCTATGTAACACTTAGTAACATTTTCAAATACCTCACCCCGGAGGGTTACGTAATATATGGATGACGCCAAAAAGCTCAAATATTCCCATAGAACTTTTATAAAATTAAATCAATAAAAATAAGTAAATATAATTAATTTGGGAATTAAAAAAAATCAATATGAACGATAAATAACGAAATCAGTCGAATGATAGTAATTTAAATAGCTTCCAACTTGTTCTTCCATGTTTTTCAACCGGTGGGAGGTGGATTTTTTTTTAAAGATACCGATCAGCTCTTTCCTCTCGACATGCCGGGTTTCTTACCAAATTATATATACAAGAAATATCTTTGTAATGACCATAACAAATTCTGTTTCCCCCAAATATATCTTTTCATCAATTCACATTAATTGTTCAAATTAAGATTTTTGCTTTGATTTATAACTCAAGATATATATTTATGATTTTATTCCATATTGATTCAATCTTAAGTTTTGATTTCTGTGGAGCTAATTGTAAATAACTTCGAATACTGTTATCATTATTATATTTGGAAATTGGTGCCTTAGGTATGTACCTCGTGATTTGTTTTGCGTGAGTTTGTCTATTTTAAACAAATTTTGATAACATATTTTTTTGCAGTTATTTGAAAATTATACCAAATCCAGTTTTTTGAATACACTAAGCATATTTGATGAAAGTCTTCAATTGCTCACCGACAGATTTATTGTGCTTTTAAAGTAGAACCCCCAGACATTTGCAATTCTTTTATTTCAATTAAATTAAAAACAAATAATTAATTTATTAACATTTGAATGTTGTTTAGTTTCCATTGGTAGTTATTTCCATATTAATTGGTTGTAATTTGAGCCATCTTCAATAATTTAAAAACATTGGTCAACATTGAATTTGCATTCTAATTGGGGTTCGTAGTGATCGTTGCCAGCAAGGCAGCCGTAATAATACCCACAGTAAACACAATATATCCTGCTTTGAAGACACCGTTTATGTTTTTCAACAATCCAGGAGCATAATCCCAAACTAAATGTTTCACACCACCAACAAAGTGAATGGTGAATGGTAACGCAAATAGAAACTTTCCTACACCTATTAGAGCACGATTCAGTTCCCAGTCATCGATTGCTTCAATATAGTACGCAAAATCATGTGGAAGCATTAGTGCACCCACTCCAAGTATGACCAAATAGGTAGAAAGGATGATTCCTAAAATATGCAATTAATTGAATAGTGCATTCTTCATGTAATGATCAACATTCCATACCACTTGTACGATGGGAAATCGATTGAAGCGACGGCATTTCAAATTTGTAGATACTCACATGCGGTGACAACAACCTTTTTAGTTTCTCATTCCGTTCTTCATGGTCGGGTATAAAAGTTGGTTTTTTAACCTTTTCAACACTATATTTAAATCTACATTGCAAAAGACGCAACACCAATGGGGTAACTCGTCGCGACGAGTTGAACAATGAACCAAACGATGCCATTCTGGAATGAAAAAATAACGGGCAATTATTTTGAGCTTGTCGGTAGTTTGAATGCACCAAGGATCACCTTAAAGAAAGCATTTTATCTGGAAGGATATAAATTAAATGTTTCTAATTCACGATTTAAAACTTTGGATTACAATAAATACGTTTTAATGGATGACGTACTTGACACTTGGCTATTACGATTATATTGATCATAGGATATTTTTTCGTCGTTGTGAGGTGGATATTTTCAAAAA
Organism: Oxycera nigricornis; assembly: GCA_963942545.1. NCBI lineage: Eukaryota > Metazoa > Arthropoda > Insecta > Diptera > Stratiomyidae > Oxycera > Oxycera nigricornis. The sequence goes on along the minus strand of OZ012662.1, from coordinate 30,314,433 downwards.
GTCGGCATGTCTAGGAGATGTTCGATTTTTACTATTTTTTTAACTTTGGAAGATGGAAATCTTCAAAAGATACCAACCAGCTGCTGTCATTCGGCATGCCGGATTTCTACCGACTAAAACCACCTCCGTCTTTTTCAAATCACTCTCTTCAGCAAGGTATATGGACTAGAAGGTAAGCCCATGCGCAGCTTTTCTACTATCTCGCTCGCACAGGAGGCTTTTCGTGCGCCATTTTGCCCAAAAAATTCGGGCTGCCAAATGAACAAAACATAGGGTGCACATCTGGCAAGGCGAAAGAAAACGAGGCGCCACATTCCAAAATGTATAAATGGCGGAAATCGGCGGCGGATAGTCGGTGCATTGCGTGGGAAACTTGTAAACGGAAGACAAGTGAAGTGACGATGGTGACTTGTTCGGTGCGTGGGTGCAATAGCAACAACAATAAAGCTTATTTCCAACATCACTTGCCATTTTCCCTTTCCTACTGGGCGGAACATGTTTTCCAAAAGGTGTTGATGCTATTCCTACTGGGCACTTTTCGGCGACTTGGGGCTTCTGTGACGTACATGCGCAGAAGTGAACGCATTTGGAAATCGGGAAGATGTTACCATGTCTAGTTTATATACCTTGCGGAAGATCTTACCTCTAGTCCATATACCTTGTCTCTTCAGTAATTGTCCGTATTTATATTCCAGTACATAAGATAAGAGGAGGGATAGTACCACTTAAAATCACTTCCACTCAGTAGCGTACGCAGGATTTTGATAAGGGGGTCATATTTTTGAAGTCTTGACTAGGTACGTTTGCTAGTGCTTCGGTGTAGATATGAAGATATAATTATGTAATTATACTTAAGTATACTTTTTCACCAGTCAAAGTTGGAATCCTCCAAAAATAATTCTGGCAGTCTTTAGCCCGATTGCATGTTTGGTTTCATTTACTTGAATCATTCATGATATTTTCATTCAAATTATAAAATTATGCGCTTGACGTGTGAAAGAATCTGCACTGTATTTGTAGACTTCCTTGGAACCGTAAAGTGTATATGCATGTTTGCAAGTACATGTATTGAAACGCCTTCAATACCTACAGGCCAGAAAAGAAAGCAACTAATGAAGTAAATACCGTGGGAAAGTGAAAGGCTGGCTAAGCTTGTTTGCAGCCCATGCATGGAAGCAACTCTCCAACTTCCACGTAACCCATGATGTAAATTTTTTGTACGCGTTTTTTTTAATGAGGTGTCCCCAATAGGCCTTATCCTCAGATTACAAATCATATGACAAAATAAAAACAATCCATTTTTTGAGGGTTCTGATCAAAGATAGAAAGAAACATTCAAAAAAATAACTGTTGCTACTAAGGTATGGGTGCGAATTAAATAAATTACACTTTTCTGGAATTTTACTTCGAAATTTTTCAATCAGGTGACCATATTTTAATGTTCCAACCAACTCTTTATCTATATATAAAATTGCTAGGCTTCATACAATAAGTAAAAGATAACGGCACACACGGATCCAATTTGTGCAAATTATGCCCGTATCACCCCTAGGTGAGATCTCTAAAGTACCATAGGCCGTAAATCAAGCCCATGTGGGTTTTACTGTGAAACAGATGAAAGATCTAATTGCGTAGAGATACTGAATCTCACTCAACTCCCACGTTCCAGAATGTCTCGGCGAATAATTGTTAAAGTGGGTGACTTAGTGGTTAACGCTAGTTCAAGGTTCCTTGTCGACAAATAGTTTTCGGGAATGAGATTTGATGCCGCACTATCATTTCACTCAGCTATGAATGGGAACCTGAATCAAATTAGGGTAATAATCACGGGTTAGCGTGTTCCTGACCACTTAGGGGGAGGGGTTGAACCCGTAACCCCCCTTGGGTACGCCACTGCTTCCACTTTCTTCTAACCATTTTCTCCATTTCTCTTACATCGTCCGTTACTTATACAATATGCTAAGCACTCGCAAAACGATGAATTTCGATATAAGGAATCATAGATATTACAATCGTAAAGTTGAGTCTGACTTACAATTAGATAAAATATATGTATCAAATATATACTTTGGAGTTGCTACCTTGTTTGGTAATCAATAGCTTTGAGCTTGGTGGAGCTCTTTCCTGCAATGAACAAGTAGTTTTTTGTTGAATTTCTACGTTGCTTCTATTTTTATAACAAAAAATAGAACACAAATTTTGGAGAAAACATAAGCATATATGACGCTTATATTTTTCCCAAAATTTCTTATTGTATCTTGTTTGGAATATGTATTGTGAAATCAAGCTAAATAGAGTTTCTGAATAAATTTTCTTAAATAAGTGAAACGCAAATAATTTATAAATAGATATTGGTAACATGCTTAAAATAAAATGGCGACTCTATCTTTTGCACTAGTGAGACTTAGATGAACATATATTAGTAGAAATGTAATGCTAGATTCCAATATAATTCATGTATGGCATTTTTTTTGATTAACATCATAATTTAGCATCCTTTTTGTACAAACTATAATAACTCGACTAAACTCAAATAACTCAATATATTACACAGTCACATGCAAGTCTTGACGCTGCACAGTGTTTTATTTTGCTAAAAATTTGGACAAGATTCAGTATCATGAGATAAAGCAAAAAAAATAATTTGATAGGTTTTTTATCACCTTTCACGGAAAAATGTTAAAAATAAGTTTGCCATATCGTAAAATTTTCGAAAATTGAACGAAAACGCCATTTTTTTCACTAAAATTACCAATTCATCCATATCTCGCTATAGGAAGAAGATACCGACATGCAAAAGACAACATTTAATTTCTATTTTTTATAAAGTTAATATTCTTGATTTTCTTGAAAATTTATAACATTTTTAAAAAAATTTAAAATTTGTATTTTAATATTTTTTTATAATTGTATATAGTTTGTTTTTTAACAATTGAATCTGCGGTTTTTCATATAAATATGTTATTCACATTTTTCAGTGGTTCTACAAATAGCGACAGTGTTAGGAATAACTTTTAAAATATATAACCGTTGGCGCAACCACAGCCAATCAAACATTAAATTAACGAGCATCGCACATGCGTACCTACTGTTAAATTCTCTTGGCAGTACATGTTGACAACGGTGCCTGGCTACAAAATGTCAAAACATACATAATTGACGAAGATTATGCAATTCATAGTTGGCGCAACGTCGAAATGGGTTGAATTTACAAAACACATTCGAATTTCAATCCAGTTTTCCCAAATTTTTACTTTAAACATATGCACCAAACGTATTTCACGTGCATCATTACGTGCTTTCATCTGCAAAACAACAAAAATTACCGCGATTACCTACCTCGCTCGAAGAACGTTGCACATTGGCTCAATTCTCAGGAATTGCTTCGGTTCGATATTTCTCTATTCAAAGTTACTGCTTCACTCACTGGCATCAGAGCATCCTTGTCTGTAATTAATAAACAGTGAGCAAGCTGACAGAATATTAAGAAACCATTATCTCCCTGACATCAAAGCATCCTTTTTTGGAACTCAGAAACAAGAAGTGAGAGCCTTCTCAGCCTTCTTCATCTTGTATTCAAATTCGGTTTGATTAAATATTCACGCGGATCAGTCGAAGGGGGACAGGTCACAAAGCCTTTTCTACGTTATTTGTTATTTTTATATCGATGCTTGAATGTCAGAGAGCGCCAGCAAAAATGAATGCAGTTTTTGTTATTACGCCGACGGAAGAGATTTTGTCGCGTGATGGCCATTTTGAATAGTTTCGTTTAAAATTTCCATGACTGCGGCATAACCACTAAATTTGTATTTTTTCTCGGTTTTACATCAATGGGACGAATAATTATTTCTTTTTTTACAGCTGGTCTTGAAAAACATTGAATATGCAGTCAATAATCGGTTTTATTGCATGTAAAAAAATTATGAGGGAGGAAGTAATAGAAATCTTATGAACACTATAGAATTAAACTGCTAAAAACTACATTTTTTATGTGATGTAAGCCTTTCAAAGCATATGAGCAAAGTATTGACTACAAAATACTTTACTATTCAAAGCGTGGATTACCAAAAATGCAAATATGATGGAATTTTTCTCCAAAATTTAAGCAATTTTTTCATTAAGATAAAAATACGGTACTGCGAAAATTATTGAGAATCTGCTAAAATCATACAAATATTAATAAGTTTTGATTTACTTAAGAACAATGTCTTTAGAATAAGAAATGTCAGGTAATATCAATCGTATCAACCCTTTTTACGTTGTAACTTTTAATGATTTTTTTTATTTTTAATTTAATGTTTTTTTATCATGAAAAAAATAGTTTGCTTGTTTTTTTTACAATAGAGTTTATAAATTTTATAAACACTGATTACAGTGTTGTGCACATCGGGTTAAGAATTTATCTACTATGAAAAATTCCAATTGTTTGCACTTTTTTTTATTTGAAAAAACGGCTCCAACATTTTTTTTCCAAAATTTGATAGAATCACACAATTGATTATACGCGTCGATTGACCAGCTCTTGGATTGCAAAAACGCTTCGATTGATTCCTAAACGAAGTCGATACGATTTTCTTCACGTGAGTTATGCTCGTAGAAAAACTGTCCACGAACGTCCGTACGTACATACACACACACACACACACACACACTTCTTTCCAAAAACACTTCAAATATACTCTTAAGACATCAGAACGTAAAGATGTGCTGAAAATTTCAATTTCGATTTTCGAGGTGATTATAAGAACTTCTCATATACTGGAAAGTTAAATAAATACATGAATTTTGATTAATTGAAAATATTAATAATATTAAGAGGGAGGATAACTCTTTTTTTATACAAGCTATTCCAAAACTTTTTCTGCAAAAATCAGCGTGCTCCTCTCAACGGCCAAATGTAGTTGTTTATTTACAGATCCGCCCTGGTCTTTAAGTATTAATCTAGAATGTCATTATAATCAGATTAAAGTTGAAAAATTGTAGACTTTAAGAACCAACCAATATATTTATTTCATTTAAGTAGTGACATTAAAATACAATATGTTCGATTTTATTAAATTTGAGCTATATTATTCGATTAATTACTTTTTTCGCTTCTTTTTGCCCAGCCCTAAAACTCTTGCCATAATAATTCCCCATCTCACTGTTCATGCATTTATACCACGCCATAACGGCTCTATGGAACCAGTTAATCGGTTTGGTTTACCAGTTTTTGAAAAATTCTTTCTAGTTAATAGTGTTGAAGTGCAGGCAGTGCAGACAATGGAAGAAAGGAGTATAAAAAGTGAATTAATTATGTAGAATAATTCGGGAAAATATTCTCAAACAGACTTTTTCATAGGAAGCCAATCAGCGAAATTGACACCGACCGAGGGCAATAAGTTTAAATTCCCGCCCGATGGGTGCAGCAGCGTTGATAGATTGCGCGATATATCCAATTTATATAATTTGGGATTCAACATGCGACGAAGCTTTACACCGATCAGAAGCTCCATGTACATGAAATCGCCCGATATATCGCCGATCGAATTCAACCAAAATTTGGACTACAGTTTCAAACGTTTGCCGAAGGAGAAGATCAAGAAAGCGGCGGCAGATACCACCGTGCCCACGGCGAATGATTCATTGGTTGCTGTTGATGAGGACTTCACTTTGATGCCACCACCAAGGCGTAGACCTGCAGGAACAGGATCTACAAATAATAAGTATGAGTAGTTTTGTCAGTTTTTAAATAAATCAACATTGTTGTTCAGCTTACAATCATCCTCAAACACCAACACCAAATACGTAGTGTATAACAAGCCTATGCGAAAATTGTCACGCGATGCTGTTATGCATCCGTGGTGCTTGCCAAGAATGTCTCCAAGGAATGAAATGCTAAACGACCATATCTCATTAGAAACGTTGCTAAAGGACACTGGCATGGAACGCTACATACCGATTTTTGAAAAGGAAGAGGTTATCTGTTTGAATTCAATTTAAGCACCGCAAATGGGACATTACTCATAAATTTCCGCTTGTTTCAGATTGACTTGGACATTTTCCTCCACATGGATGATAATGACTTAAGAAGCATCGGAATCAGTGCAAACGATAGAGAGATCATTCTGAAATTTAAAAACATGTTTTAGGCAAATCTAACGTGTGATGGTTCTATTTGAATGTTTTTACTGTTAGTCATAAATGTTGTCATTTGTGTTTGAAATTTGATGCTAAAAATCGTAGATAAATGTAATCAAGGTGATTCAATGCAACTTAATTTTAATAAAGTGAACTTAGAATGTGGCTTATATTTTAATTCAATCATGAGCTAAGCGATATCACAAAAATTATGTATAGATGTTTAGGAACATTGAAACAATCTGGCTTTGAATATATCAAAAATTTTAATATATTTCACTTAAGGACAATCGGAAGCTTTTTCTTATTGATCTTAGAGGTAGCCACTTGCTGAATGATTTCCTGATTTTCTATACCATCTTTAATGCAAAATAAATTGTAGAATTTCTTTGAAGCTAAGTTGAGACTACCCAAAAACTAGAAAAAGAAACCCTTTCATTTTTATTGTACAACATCTAACGCAACTAGGCTACTTTTTTAGTGTGATCATTATAAGTTTTTGGAGAATAATATGTATGAACTTACATTGTCAGCGAGATGGAAATCTACGGTATAAATTTATATATATAAATTTAGCTGTTCACCCGAAAATAATGCCTTGCAAATTTAGTTATTGGGATATTTTATAAACTTCGGCCGTTAAGGTTAGCATAAGAAATTGTTAATGGTTTTGTACGCCTTAGTTGCTGGTCTGGAGCTGGTCTGGTTTCTTTTTGAAGTTTGACTCCTAGTTAAGATGCCGTACGAAGCATGGAAAAGAATATCCGCATACATAACTTGGATTTTATTTCTTATTTGAAAAAAGTTAAAACAATATAGGGGATCAACACCAACAGTCACTTTTTTGCTTAAATCATTTATGGGTAGAGTCCATGTTCGTTTCTCATCTATTATCAGTTCTTAGTACTTTATTTTTTCAACTCTCTGAAGGGTTTAATCATAGATTTTCATGTGCGGTTGCATGTCAATCTTGTTTTTATTTTTAAAGATAATATATTTTGTTTTCTCAGAGTTTATTGCTAATCTCTTTGAAGTAACCAAAGCCAGTGTTTTTCAGTATCCACTTTTAGTTCAATTTCAAGATTAGGTTCACCTAAGTACATGAGAACAGTGTCATCTGCGTACATAATACTTTCGCAATATGGTCTGCATTTTTTGTGAAGTTGGTATAAAGCAGGAATAGGATCGGTCCTAGGATCGAGCCCTGTGGAACACCAATGTTAATTTGAGCAGTTTATCTTTTGACATCTCCAATTACTGTATTTTTAAATCTATCAGTCAACTAACCACGTAGTAAGTCGTTTTTTTTCTCACAATTGCATATTCTCAGAATCTGACGATTAAAGTTTCATGTGTCACTGTGTCGAAGATTTTTTTCGGGCCTCAAAAATTGCTGCAACTTAGTGAACCTTATCCAAGTACTCATTTATAAATCTTGCGGTATCCCGAATGGCATCTGTTGTAAATTTACCTGATAATAATCCATACTGGTCGTTTTGCAGCAACAAGTTTTTATTATCTAAAATTTTTCGAAGATTTTACTTAATGAATTCATTAGTGAATTGGTACGATTTTTTTGATTCAGTCTCATCTCCCCCTTTAAGAATCAGTATAACTGCAAAGATTTTCAAATATTCTGGGAATTTTCCTTCCTGAAAATAGTTATTAATCAATTTCACAAGAATATCTGCAACATTTTCTTTGATTAATTTGAGCTCATTAACGCAGATACCACCGAGACCTGACGCAGTATAGTTTCGTAGAGAATAGTTTCGATTGTTTCTTCGTTATTGATTGTTCTTAACATTTTATAATTACTTTGAGGCAATATTAGATCAATCCCAGTTGAAACTGCAGTCATACAGTCTGCGTGTTTGTCTTTGTCTATGCGTACGTACGTATGTACGTATTAAATTTTGAATAAATTTAGTGGGGCCGTTTTTTAATTTAATAAAAAACAGCACAAAATTGCGGTTTTTTCCTCTTAAAAATAAATTTTGCACCTTATTTGCACTATAGGCAATCAATGCTTTAAAAATGAAATACTCTAAACAGTTCAAAAAAATCAGTAAAAAATATTTTAATGATATCAAATAAAAACAAACATTAACTTTAAATAAAGGATTGATGCGATTAATATTACTTGATATCTCTTATTCTAAAGACAGATATAACAACATCAAAGTGTATTTTCAATAACTTTCATTTTGCCGTTTTTTATTTTAGTCGAAAACCTTAAGAGGTTAATATTATTATTAATGTTGAATTTTTTTTAATCAAATTTGCATTTGTGACAATCAAAGTTTTGAAAGGTCAGATATTTTAAAAATTTCTGGTAAAACGAAAAATCGTAGTTTTTCATGATTGCAAATCATATTCATACAAAAACAATAAACTATTAATATTTATAATGAATAATGGTTGATAACAATTGTACTACCTAATTTTACTTACTATAAAGACGCTGTTGTGGTATCGGTCATATTTTATTAACACTCGTATGATTTGCTACAATGAATTCAGTGCTAACGTTTTTTTTAATTTGTTAAAATAAAACTACAAAAAAAATATTTTTCTTAAAAAATCCTCTATCTGATTTACACATCTGCCAATTAATTCTCTACAAATTTAGATAACCATCAACTGCCACCAAATAAAAAATCAAGATCGTTTTGTATTTCAAACAAATATTCATATAAAAACAATAAACAATGAATATTATATTATATTACATATGAACCATTTGCCAAATTTTAGAGTTCGTATGATTTCAGTTATTTCTTCCTTTATTTACGTACGATTTGAATTTTTACTGCATATTTCGTGTTTGTTCAAAATCAACTGCAAATTAAGATATGATTATTATTCTTACAAATGTATAATGGTAAAATAGCGCAAATACAATGTATATGTAAAACTTATGGAAATTTTGGACGCAACATTCAAAACGGCCATCACACAAAAACATCTAGTTCAGTCGACGTAGAAACAAAACTGCATTCAATAAAGGTACCATTCCACTGTTTGGCCAATGAACAAATATTTGGCACAAATTATTTGGTTATTTTTGATAATGCGACAAACACGTTTGTCATGAGTATTCCACATGACCAAATATTTGGCGAAAATTTATTTGCCCAAAGCCTGACCAAATTATTATTTGTCAACACTTGCCAAACAAATTTGCCAAGGTATTCCACTATGACCAAATAAAATATTTGCCAATGACTAAATATTATTTAAATAAATGTTGTTTCTCATTGCCATTTTATATTTAAATTAATCGCGGTTCGATTTTATTTTTCAATCCATTTTTCAATTCTAGTTTTCACATTCGGAATGGATTTTGCATCAATTGCTAGAGTCTGTGCAGCTGCTGCTGTTTTGATTGAAGAAGTAGAAAAAGAAGAAGAAATGAATGAAATAAAACCGAAAAGAAATGTATCATGTTGGGTCAAAGCTTGGGTAAACAAACGTGAAGAAGAAGGATGCTATTCAAAATTAATGAAAGAATTGCAAGCGAATGAGCCAAAACTCTACAGAAATTTCCTGCGAATGTGTTCGGAAGATTTTGAATATTTAACCGAATTGATAACATCATTTGTTCAAAAGAAGGATACTCCGATGCGGAAGGCTATACCAGTTGGTGAAAGATTGGCACTGACACTACGATTCCTAGCAACTGGTGAAAGTTTTATGTCCCTGCAGTATCTATTCAGAATTCCACAATGTACTATTTCAAAAATCATACCAGAGGTCTGCGAAGTAATTTACACAGTGTTGAAGGACGAATATCTCAAAGTGAGTATCTTTATTTCTAGAAATTGAGTATTTTTGATATAAATTGATCTCAAAAAAGTGAAAATGATCATTGTTGGAGATCTTGTTCACTGTTAAATATGATTCGGCTTTGTTGAAGTTGAGACAATTGTTCAGGTGTGATAACAATTGGTGGGTTCATTGCTTTGTTATCGACTTCATCCAAACAGTCCATCAAAACTCGAGTTAGTTTGCGTTGCACTTTATTAGCTGTTGCCGGATTATTGATTTTTCGCAATTCTTCAGCAACAAAATTGCCAAAGATTTGGTAGCTGTCGACTTCGTCCATTTTTTCAATGCGCGCTCCATTTGTTGTTGTGAATGATATTCAATATCAGGCCCATATGCGTCTGATCAAATGGGTGCCTATGCGGACGCCAGATGCAACACCTTGTTGTTCGCAGCAGTCCAATACATAGCAAATTTTTAAATAGATTATCTTTTCTTTTTTTTTGCTTAAAAACGTTCATAACAATAATTAGTTAGTTTTTCGTTTTATCTATCGTTTGTCGTTATTTTCTAATTGAGTTTACTTTAAAATTTTTTACACTTGATTCACGTTGTAGGTTTATGTTTGTGTTCGGGTTGTATCACAATTATGATAATATATGTCACGTTATCCCATTGTTGCAATTCCTTTTTTTATTGTTAATATCGTTCGTAATAATATTTAGTTTTTCATACTACAATTCCTGTTATCGGTTGTTCGTTATTTTCATTCGCGTTAACTTGGAATTTTCATATTGCTGTGTGGTTTGCAATCAAAGAAGTTTTAATAGGCAAGAAATACTGCAAAAAACGTGCAGATTTTCATTCTACAACTCCGTAAGTCGCATATGATTGTCGTCACCAATTTGCGGTTGCATGACTGTTGCAACCCTCAATCTTCAGTGCATCTTGTTTTGTCGAAGGCCCCCACCACAGCTATCAACTTTAATAATGACAAACATCAATCCAAGTAATATTTAAAACACAATCACCAAACACTTTTTTACATGTGCGCCTTCCTTTTGCAGGTTTTTGTAAAAATTCATTGAATCCTAGCCGGCGCAATTAAATGCCGTACGGGCATAAACCATCGAAATAATGAGAATCGACAAATCACATGAAGCGGACTAACTAATCACTCACTCACACCCGAACAAGATGTGCGACCAGGCATTTTGGATAAAATGCCACGCGGAGCGAATCACCTACGTTGCCATTCTATTGGGATTATCCATGCGATCTTCGACACACCCGGTTGATATGGATAACAAAGATGCTGTGGACAAGCCGACCACCACTGTAAAACGGAATATTGCGAATGTTGGCCATAAAACCGCACAAAACATCTCGATATTATTGCAATTTTCGCAGAAGCATGTGTGTCTAACAAATAAATCAAAATCTGCTTGTTGCGATACAATGATACTTTCAACATACATTACAGTCATCGCCGTATTTACCTCCTGCATTACCAAACCATTTGATTGAGTACCAGAAAATATTGCGACAGACACATCCATGCGTGCCGTGAAGAATTTAGATGCCGATCTTCAGATGGTTTTCTTGGTGGAAGTGCTAGGCAAAATGCATCCAGTTCTGTAATTTTATTAAATTAGTTGGTAATGGGTTTGTCAACTATATTTGTTATGTGTCAAAAAACTATGTTTCAACTCTTCATACCATTTTCATTACTGTTTGGAAAGGAATTTAGTTTTTGTCACAAGTAATTTTAATTTTAATTTGTAATTTTTATTTAAAAAAAAACTAAAATTATTGTTCTGTTAATAATATTATACACACATTTTCTGTTAACTTGATTGTTATGTGAAATAAAATCAATATAACTTTGTTATATAATAAAATATAAAAGAAACTATTTACTTTCGCAATGTTTTTAATTGCAACCAAAATAATAATAATTTACGAACATTTAAACAAAAAATTTAATTAAATCTAAATTAATAATTTTAATTAAACCCCCTCACTCATTAACCAATGTACATTTCATATGGCTTCGACATTTAGAACTCGAGCAACCAAATTACGTGAATCGAAATGGAAACGGTACGTTTGGTAATTTTCGTTACCGAATGTACCAACTTTGTACATTTGGTTGTTTGGCAAATCTGACAAGCTCAACCGAATGTACCGAATTCACCGAATGTACCAAACCGGTACATTTGGTTATGCTTGTTGTGATGACCGCTCCACCGAATTCAGGCAGCATTTTTTATAATTACAAAGGTTTTTATTCTTTTGCATATTGCAAGCATTTTTCCTCAATAATTTTTTGTTGTCTCCATAGGTACACACATCATCGTTTTGCTGGGAATTGCATATGCTGACTATAAATTAACATACATATATTGATGTTGGATGCAGGGCCCGATCTAGCTATTTAGCCGCTCCTGGCAAAAATAATTTTTGCCGCCCTTTATAATGAAATATTGTAAGTCATAAGCATGTTTTGTGTATGAAATATTCACATATATTAGTCTATTGGGGCTTCTAAACAAGTATGAAAAATTTCATGAGTGTCTGTAATTTTAAATTTTGAATAGTTTACTTAATAGGCTATTTGATAAATATTTTCAAATAATTATTTATGCCTCCATTAGCTACGAAAATAATAAAATTCCTTTTTTAGTAGCCGCCAACTGTCCTCAATTTTGCCGCCCCTCATTTTTGCCGCCCTGTGCAGTTGCCTGGCTTGCCCCCCCCCCTTAGATCGGGCCCTGGTTGGATGCAAAGGTCGTATTTCTGATGGAGCTGTTTTCAAGAATTGCAGTTTCTCGCGTGCAATTGAAGAAGAAAAATTAAATTTGCCAAAGCCTGAACCATTGCGCAATCGTGAAATGAGTGTTCCATATGCTCTAGTTGCTGACGACGCTTTCGCCATGAAAAAAAAATTTGTTAAAGGCAAAAATCTCATTGGTCTACAAAGAGTTTTTAATTACCGGTTATCGCGAGCACGTCGTATAATCGAAAATGGTTTTGGTATTATGTCAGCAAGATTCAGAGTTTTGAGAAAACCCATCAATTTGGATGACAACAAAACAAGAAAAGTTGTATTGGCATGCTCTGCTCTCGATAACTTTTTGATGATTCGAAATAACAGAGTATATGCACCGAATGGTACATTTGATCGCTTTGAACCTGATGGAACAATCGTACCAGGTGAATGGCGACAAGAATTACCGGATGGACACATGTATCCAATCCAAAACGAAACAACTTACATCGGAGATAATACCAAAAAAATTCGAGACGAATTTCAAGAATATTTTGTAAACGAAGGAGATGTAGAATGTCAATATAAGCAAATATGAATCAAAATTGTGTTCCAATTTCCAATAATGAATAGAATTTATACTAACCAAATTAGATTCAGTCACATGTTCATTCAGTCATATGTATATTGTTGAACACGCATAACACTGCCGTCCTCTAATATGGTTCTGGATTAACAATTTTCAAAAAGTCCGCCAAAACGCTTTATTCTCTATACAGCTGGCAGCACAAAGGATACGACAATTTTCGGGAGCATTCGGCAGATACTTCGGGTAAAATTTGCTCCCGAAGGCCGAGTTTGCCTACTGCCTATTCTATGTACTGTGACTGTGGCGTCTCGGAATTTCCCGCCGCCGGCGAAACCCGCACGGCGAAACCCGCACGGCGAAAGCAAGTTCTGGCTCCGCGGCAAGTCTTCGCTTGTCGGCCAGTTCCGCTCTTCGCCCGGACCGGACCAGATGCCTGGCTCCGTCCTCGACGCGACAATTAAATGTAAAACATTTTTATAAGTGCAAATAAATAACAATAAACTACAAATAACGATTTGCATAACCTGTTCGCGCGACAGCAAAAAAATGTTGACTTTCCAACTGATAGTAGCAATAGAATTTATCTGGCTGGCCGCCTTGCTCGCCCTGCAACTCCAACACCTGCATTTCCGGTTCGATGGCGCAAAAATATTTCCTGTTATTTTGATATTATTCCGCCGTCGAAAGCTATAAAATAAATAAAACAACCCTTAACTTTCCACTGTTTAGGAGTAGAACCGTGGCGCCCAACAATCTGCCGACTTACCATGGCAGCGAAGGAGTTAAAAAAGCGACGGCGGCAGGCCAGCCGGTACCCTTATGCTATGGCCGGGACAACAGTTCGAATTTGATGTCAAGATGGAACAGCATGTTACAGCTGATGTTGTAACACAACCTCAAACCAGTTTTTGCATAGCAGATTTTTGCATGAAGGCGGAAATGTCTGGCGATGCAGTGGATCTAGTCGATGAAATGCTTAAACGGACGGGATGTATCGAGCTGCACTACAAGGTTCAGGTAACGTACGTAACCTTCGAGAGTTATGTGGGTTGTGCAGAGGAAAGCAAAGTTCAATCCTCTTTAATCCTTCGTTGAATCGACGGCGCGAATTTTGCAATAATGCACGAAAAAGTTGAACTCAACAGCTTTTATTTATTAAATAATAGAAACATTTATCAAAAAAAGAGTAAACCTGAACAATAATTTGATGTCTCATTAAACTGTCGGAAACATTACTCATAACAGACGTAATCGAATCGACGAAGATTAACAATGTTTGGTAAAATAAGGTTACTTATCTAGATCTAAAGAGAGTTTGATCAATTGTACCCAAAAAAACAAACCCCATACAAATAAATAGTTCATATGACGTAATCAAACAGTTCGTAATAATTGTATTTTCAGGAATGTATTGCTGAAACACAGGATTGGCGGAAGTGTCAGGATCAGGTAAAAGATTTCAAGAAATGCATGACCGAATATACGAATCAGCAGCGTGAGAAGTACCAGAAGGATAATTAGAAAATGGCCCAGCTCTTAAGACGAATATTTTCATCGCCACCATATCGCCTCAAAATGGTGTTAGTAGTACGAGATGATCTGAAGATGAGTAAAGGAAAGACGGCCGCGCAATGTGCTCACGCAGCAATTTTATGCTATGAGGAATGCCTGCGTAAACGTCCGGAATTGCTGACGAGATGGTGCGCGATGGGGCAGCCGAAAATAGTTTTAAAAGCAGCAGACATTGATGAAGTCGAAAAAATCTATAAGAAAGCATTGGAGTCAAACGTTATTGCCGCAGTAGTAAGAGATGCGGGGCGCACGCAATTGGATGCTGGAACATTGACGGTTTTAGGCTTGGGACCAGATAGCCTTGAAAATATGGATGGTATAGCGAAACACCTGCAACTGCTTTAGGAGGAAAATATTCTGTTATTGTAGACATTTATTGAGTCGGATTTTTATATTGAATTGATTTTTAATAAGTATTTGCTATTTTACTGCAACTATTGCAAAGCATCTTGGCGAAATCACTGGATCGAATAGCCGAACCAACCAACTTCTTTCGATGTGGCTTTCCTTTATATAGAGTAATCTATCCAGGAGTATTAATGCTTCTATGATTTGTGCATACGACATCCTAATTAGATAGAACAAACTTATAAACTTTTCCATCGTGGCGTACTTGGTTTCAATTTCATCTACATAAGAGCTGCCTAATTTGTCGAAGCCTACACTACATTTTTCTTCGCAGCGCATCAAGTACTCCGCAAAGTTTTTAAACTTTTTTACTTTGCCCACCTTTGGAGTTCCAACATAGTCCTGAAAATTTTCCTTGACTATCACTTCCAGCAAAGCTCGAAAATAAAGAGATTGGGTGTTCAATACACTTTTCGTTTGAGTTCTATGCATTGACTGGGAGGCTAGCATTCGAGCATTACGACCAAGTTGTATGGCTTTGTTTTTCAAGTAATCACTCATTGGGAACTGGGAGCTCTGAGGGCACTCGTCCGGGCAGAACCTTTCACTCAATAAATGGTAACAGCAACCAATGCTACAAAGGAGGCGTATGTTGTGATTACTTTTAAATGCCTCCACGCAGGTACACGCTAGATTGCCACAAGTGTGAAGTCCACTGAGGCACGCTGAGAAATCATCACTTTCCACACCGAAGTGCTCTTTGATCAAGCCACTGAAGTCGGTTTCTTTCGTTATGTAACAGTTGACCGATTTGTATGTTTGCTGAGTAGTTGTCTCTGCGTGGGTTTTATGTTTTTTCCATGATTTGTTTGACCAGCGAGGTGGTATCGAACCAGTAGCTTTAATTTTCGTTCTTTCTTCCAAGCCTGGCCAAGCGCGCTAAAACATATATAGATTTACTTGGATCATAACTTTCAAAAAAGGATGTGTGTGCACATGGCCAATTCATTTTTTATTGCTTTAATGTCTGTGCGATTATTATTTACCTGAAGTTTCCTCATACGTTTTTGAGATCCCTCTGTGTTCATTTCGCTGGCGTCAATCCCAAGCACCTTCATATGATACTGTAAAGCTAGTCGTGATGATAAATATCCTTTGCCGTCACCAGCGTCTAAAATGTATGCATCACCATGTGCGAACTCGGCTAGTTTCGTAGTCAATGTCGACACAACTTTCGAAAAGACATCCACCTGCAATTCGATGTCAATGTTAATTTTCGTCAAACGGTTTAATGAATCTCTGAAAAACCTCATGGTTCTTCTTTTCGCTCATGAATTCTTTAATATTAAACCCTTCGTCGGCGTCCGTCGCGTGCACTCCGAGAGCTTCGAAAAGTTGAGACGGCGACAAGAGAATTCCTTCAAGATTTTCCAAACAATACGTTTTGGATCGCGCGACAAACTTCCGGAGGCTCGGAAACTTATTTTCATCGCCGTTTCCGAAAAACAGTTTCGATGCGGCTGCGACATCATCCGCATTGGTTATCTCGTTACGGATGTCGCCCGGAACGCATTTGTCCCAAAGGTCAGCGGTTATAAATTCCACCATGTGGCAGTTGGCTAAATGCAACGAAGGTTGCAGATACAAAAGGATTCGGTCAATGTGAGTGCGAACCAACTGCGCGCTCATCTTGTTCGTATTAGAATGTTAGGTCGGGTGCCTTCGCAGAGCTGCAATTATCATTTCTTAACTTCAGCGCAGCTTTAATACGCTTGAATTGGCTTCGAATGTCTTCTATTCCAAATAAAATGTCTACGGTGGGGTCGTTCGTGCCCGGAAACGCGTCAATTGATTGTTTGAAGTTTTGTAACAGTGTTTTTATAGAGCCAGAATTCGAAAAGCGCAAATGGTACGCTACAGTGCCGTAGTAGTAGCCGAGTTCTCCACCTAGTTCGAACCCTTTCGTGTAGCCTAGCCGATAGCCCTCAATATTTCCTTCAGCTAAGCCTTGCTGGTAGCCCTCGTTGTATCCGTCTTTCGTCAGAGCCTCTTCGGTTAACAGGATATCGTCGAAAACGTCGTTTATATCACAGTCACCCGACACCATCTCGCCAACTAAACTACGAATGATTCACAGCTGAGCGAGAGCATAACCTATTCAATAGGATAACCTCAAATAGTGCCTTGGGCGGAAAAGCCGGAATAGCGTCAAAAAAGTACTGGGTGAGTTCGAAAGTTGTTCAAAGACAGTTAATAATTTTATCTAGATAATAGTTAAGTTAGTGTTGCTAAACGGGAAACAATTGAATCTGCTGTATTGAGCGTCTTAGGACGTACGTGTGGAAAGACTGTTTTTCGTAGTAAGGGCTTAAAATCTCAGGTCGTGTCTTTATTCCGATCGTCTGAATGCTAAGTCATTTGAATTCCTCGAGAATCCTGTGAATTGTGTCTATATCACCGTTTCACATTAACGCTTCTAGACAAAGAAAAACTAATTTTCCCGATTCACATGCAAATTCATTGGAACAGAAGTACTTTAATTACTATACAAATATAAACGGTGAACGCTTGAAATCCATTACAATTCCTATTCCGAAAAGGGCTAACTTAAAATTTTCCCGACGCCGTCTTACAAATATGTACATGCATGAAATGTTTCAACATTGGAATGAAAACTAAAGCCTAGTACACAGTTCGATTCAGAACAGAAAATTCTGCATGTCTCCACATTTGGTAAATAATTTGCTGCTGGAAATTTGACAATGGAGACTAGTGGAACAAGTGGAGATTAAGAAAGTCAAAGTCATTTACACTTTTGAATCTTCAAATTGCCGGCTGCTGTTGATGATGGCGACAACTACAATGACAGTTTCAATGACAGCTATTACCAAACGTCAACTTTCTGCATAAAAAGAAATGTCGAAACAATTAAAATTCAAGTCTGAAAAGTGTGGAGAGTACTTGGTGCTGCGGTGCTGCCATCTACTGAGTTCATCTATTCTGCGCAGAAAACTGTGTACTGCTTCTGCAGAATTGAGTCTGAAATTCTGTGCGGAATTTCTGCAACTGCAGAATTTTCATACAAATTTCTGCTCAGAACCGAACTGTGTACTAGGCTTTACAGAACATTTTATTATTAACCCGCGAATGGTGACGCATATGTCTGTGAGACCGGTTTCGTAGAAAAATATGTGTATGAAAATAACATAATTTTTTAGTGTTGCAGGGGAATTTTGTTATTATTAATAAACGTGATGTGATGTAATAATTTTTTTTGTTTTATTATACTTTAACCTTGTATTTTTTAAGTTCAATTTGCTACATTTACAGAAATTGTGTTATTTTGGATTGATCTTCACTCGAAAATTTCGGTCTCTAAGACCGCGTCACCAACTATGTAAGATAATTTTGCGTCACCACTGGCGGGTTAATAATCTACTTTAGTTAGTCCAGAAACGAGAATATCATAAAACGCTTAGAACGAAGATACCGGTCACAAACTCTAAAACACGAACATTCATATATATTTTTCCACAATCTATTGAAGTTTCAGTTTTCTTCCAACTTTCAGGCGGATATACGATACAAATAAAACATTTAAAGAAAAAACAAATGGATTACCGCTCTTTGGCAATTCGTTTTGAACCTTTCAACACCAAACGCTCGTATCGCCCTCAAGAAGCCAAATACTTAAGAACTAATCAGAACAAAACACTATTCTATAATCGTAGATACAACCCCTGATAAAAGCCATATGGAGCAGGTCACCCTAATTATTAGGTTCGTTAATAATGAAAATAGCATTTTTACAATTCGTGAGCATTTCTTAGGGTTTTTTGAATGTACAGATAAGACTGGTGAAGGCTCAACCACATTAATTTTACAGGAATTGACAAATTTGAATATTCCTATCAGTACCTGTCGAGGTCAAGGCTACGACAACGGTTCCAATATGAAAGGAAAGCAATCTGGAATGCAGAATAGGATAAAAACTCTTGAAACTAGGGCAAAAAAGTCTACCTCATGGGTTACGTGGAAACGACTATTATTTGGCTTTAGGGCGCAAAGTTGCACTTTTGCACAGGGCGCCAAAAAAGCTTGAGCTGCCGTTCCCACCCATATAAAAACCGGTTCTGCGGTACGTCATTTACTACTCCTGCTAACCACCAAACCCACCAACAATCAATGGACACAACCTACGATTAATATTAACTCATTTTACTTACTGTAATAAGTTTTTATCATTATTATTACTTTATTTGATTATTATTACTATGTTATATATTTTTAATATTTATGTAGATATTATTGAGAAGTTGCCCTTGTGGATCTTAAGAGTCGCACGTCACAGCTTGTTTCATTTGTTCGTTAAATTTTTCTTCATAAATTCCATTTTTTTCTGTAGATGGATGTAGCTACACTCTGCATACTTAATTCTAGTAAGTCGAGTTCTCCATATTAGTTTATTGAAAATTTAATAAAACCTTGCATGTTTCGTAAGTAAAGTTCAATCACTCCTTTTTTGGTATTTGATTATTTAATATGTATTGAAAATATCTTTCATTTAATTCTTTAGAGATACAGATGCCTAATTTCCCAAAATATTGCTATTTTTATAATGTGATTATATCGTTAAAATTTTATTATCAATTGATTATTTTAGATTCTGATATAGGGATGGAATTTATATTTTTTTCGTCTGTGTGGTAATACGTGATACTTTGGTTGCTATTTTATTGATATTGTATTCAAGTGTACAGTTGAATAAATCATCCTTAACCTCTTCTATTGGTAAAAGAGGATGGCTTTTAAGTTTAAATTGATAAACCTTAGGTAAGTTTCTTACCTTATGAGAAGTGAATGTAAATTTTCTAATGAAAATCATCCTTTTCTAGGTTAAAAAATATAATTGTGCATCTACAACGAATTTATGAATAATTTTCATTTTTAGCACTTATTAACACTATTAAGTAATAGATAATGTAATGTTCGTGTCCCTTAAGTGTGGATTAAAATGCTTATCACATAAGCAAATGATTTATTTGTTGCTTAAGTACATGTTTTACGTATGGACTTGTGATCAACTCCATGCTCAAACTAGGAGTGCATGTATCCACGTACATATAGATCGTGTTTGCCTAAATAAAATTAGTTCTATATGCAGATATGAGCTCATATGCATATAATATACTTTGTACCCGATAATGCTACAGATAATACATATACTGATTGAATGTAAAGTGAAATTCAAATTTCTCATACAGGATTTTCACAAAAGTCGGTTTTTAATATACAGTCCCTGGCCACATTATTAGGCGCACATTGGGTTTTTAAAAAAACCGCGGTTTAGGGCTCACAATTATGGCGCTGGCATTTGGTAACTGTACATTTATTTTATCTGTCATTATTCAGACAATATTTTGTTGGATTAAGGGTAGTTCGATAATATATGACATTCTTATCTCAAATAAAAAACATAACTCCTTTGACTGTCTGACTCTGACTGCGCGATACGTTGCAGTTTAATTTCGATAAGCACATGAATTCAAGTGAAAATTAAATTTTTATGTTGATTTAGTGTTTTTCAATGGACGTTTGTTATTTTTTTGTGTAATTGGGATACATTTTAAATATTTTAATAAAAATTAAACAGGGTAAAACATGGTTAAGCAGAGTGATCTACCACCGCCCAAGATGGCTGAGAATAAAACCATTATAACAATGAAGATTTACTCAAACTAAGAAATTTCGAGAAAGACTGGTGTCTCAGAAAATAGCATCAGACGCTTGTAAAAGAAAATTGATTTAGGGGAAAAAACTAAGTCCCAAAAGGAAGGGGCACTGTGGAAGAAAACCGTTATTTACGCCGAGGTCGGAACGTTGTCTGAAGAATATTTGCTTGAATTATAGGTTTGTGGCCACAAAGCAAATAAATTTATGCTGAGAAGAGTCCAATGTTTATGTGTCTGAAGGCATTTTGCACCGGAAACTCTCAGATTTGAATTTTAGGGCCTGCAAAGCAGCCAAAACACAAAGTTAACGGAAGCTATGAAATCGAAGCGTCTCAAATGGACTAGAGAGCACAAAAACAATGTTGTTAATGTTTTGGGAATCGATATTTTCCTTAAATAATTATAAGCGGGTATCCTAAATGATCATTTCTAAACCTATTACAGGTGTGCGTTAGTGACGAAAGCACTTTTGAGATATTATCAAATAAAGCTCAATATGTTCGTCGACGTCCTGGGGAGAAATTTCAATCAGAATGTGTGAGACAAACCCTAAAACATCACACAAAGGTTATGATTTGGTCCGTTATAAGCGGTAAGGGCCCTGGACGCTTTTACGTTGTAAACTGACTTATGAAACAGGACCAGTACAAGGAAGTCCTCAAAAATCGGCTCATTCCTCAAATAAGGAACTGCCCGTTCAGAAAAAACTTTCTTAGAGCAGACTAATATCCCTCTATTAAGCTGGCAGGGAAACTCACCAGATATGAACCCGATGGAAAATGTTTCGGAAGAGGGAGATAACAAAGGAAAACATAACGACTAAAACTCGGCTAATTGAAAGGATTATTGAGTTGTGGAACCATCATCCACGCATGCAAGAGACTGTGCAGGCCTGTATTAATCGGATCAAGGCCCTGATTGCCGCCAAAGGTGGCTTAACAAAATATTAAATTTTTTTCTTTTTGTACATATTTATGAAAATAGTATAATTTTTTTTCAAAATACATGTTATTTTTCTATTCATGGCGGTCCTTTTTTTAATTATGTGGCAAAATTGATATTCATCGAAAAATTAATAAAAGAACCAAAGTGCTTAATGTTAATAAAGGCTTAACTTCAAAAAATTCAGGTGCGCCTAATAATTTGGCCAGGGACTGTATATATAATGTAAACCGACACATTGGAATGCGTTCTTCAAAACATAAAAAGGTGGTACTCTATCGCTTACAAGAATCAAAGTTGGTTACAAGCTTTTTAACTGTCAACATTTGAACAATCTGTCAACTGTCAGTCATACACAAAATCCTTCCCAAAAGTAAGCAGAACCGCAAAAACTCCCCATAGTGTTTTGATATCTCATTAAATTTATTGTAGATAAGTAGGTATCATACGTTTAATTCTGCTTTGGGTATAACTTTTAAAATTGATGTTTTAGACGTGTATTTGAATTGTCCAACTAATCAGTTGAACTATTGCACTTAAATGGGATAATTGCGGTCACGGCAAATTGAAAACATTGCTTGTCTAGTTTTTTTTTATTGTTTCGCAATAACAATGACTGTGGTAAGCGCCCTAGATCCCATTAATTGTGCTGCAAATTGTATGTAAACGTGAATGTCACTTCTAGCTGGAAGAAATTGGCGATTCCTGTAACGTTCCGAACGACCAAACCACGGAAGAGGAAAGTTTCGAAGCATTTTGCAAGCAAATGCTTAAATCGCGAGTATTCCAAGGCTTCTACCAAGAGCGTCGATATGTTGAAAATTTGAAGGGCTACCGTGATTTGATTGTGATCGACAAGCACGAGAATGAGCTGAAAGGCGACTTGAAATATGTCCTGTTCCGAATGACGAATTTCTATAAAAATCCTGAGCTATGGATAGGAATTACGCTAGAGGACATGATTGGCACTCCGGCTGGAACGTGTATATGGACTGAAATTGAAGATGCACCCTTCGGTAAATACTGGTTCCAAATTAAATCTCTGCGCTTCAAAAGCAACGAAATATACATCAAGCTCAAGCCAATTCGATTAGTCGGTGTGGACGCAACTAGCGCTGCGCCATACTCGCAATCGTCACAGGAAGTATGCAGAGAAGGCTTGAACCGGGAAAACCTCGCACAACTGTTTGCCGAGTGGAAGTACGCAATCAGCTCTGGTATTATGGCATTCCTGGCGAACGACATAAACAGAGAGAACATAGTTGCCACACTTCGATTCATGTCGCTGCTAGTTTTGTCGATGATAACAGGTGCATTGGAGCTGATAAAATTTCTGGGCTTTTTCACAATACGTTTGTTCATCGAGACACGTATGTTTTTGCATACAGCTACGCCGATTATCCTGAAGATATTCGAATTGATTAGCAAAGTCGTAGGTGGCATATTAATTTTTCTTTCGATGATTTGGCGCGATTTGATTTGTGGGTTGCGTGGTAAAAATGTAGTTGCGCCGCCCCCTAGAATAATGCCATCGACTGGAAGATACCAACCGATTTCTGATCGGCCCTTTTCCGATAGCAGACGGGGAGTATTTTAGATTGTTTGCCAGGGAAGTATTTTAGATGAATTAACATGATTGTAAATAGATATACGCTTATGAAACTAGGTCTAGGATAACTGGTTGATATATTAACAAAAACGTATTTGGTTTATACATATTAATGTATTTGATATTGTTTTTGTACTATGTGGACGAATAAAAATTTGGTAAAAACATTATTCAACATCTATTGGTTGGAATTACTTACTAAAATTTGATTGCTGGCGTTTTGTCATGTGTTTCGCTGAGCAATAGATGACTCAGAACTCGGCGAGCCAATGAAACACGTACGATTGATTAATTGCTGAATTTCGTTGATACGTTTTACTATATTTGAATGAAGTGAAGCATTAAATTTTCGATTTGAACTGAACCAATTACTGAACTGGAAACTTTTTTGCATAAGACATCGATGTTCAATAGGGAAGATGACATCATTTTACCAGTTCTAGTGACTATTTTTCATATGATTAGTTTGATGCCAACCTCCTGAAAAACGAGTAATGTGAAGTTTAATTGAAAATTGATTTCTGCTAAGTTTTCAATGAAATAGTGTAGTGTATCTCACTACGTCATAATTTACTACAACGTAAAATTGAATCAAGTAACGTAAACACACGTCATACCCAACAGAACGAAGATCATATTTCGGTAAAAACCTCAATATTCACAGTTGCTTCATGGGCGATCTCACTACGTCATAATTTACTGCAACGTAAAATTGAATAACATATGGCACACGCCAAGATGTAATATGAGTATTGACACGGCTACGAATGATCGTTCGCAATGTGAATCCTGTGTTGTGGATTGTTTGTTGACAAACGTATGAACTATTGAAAATTTATGACTAGGAGAAAAGGACATATGAACTAGTGAAAATTTATGACTATATGAACGAGTGAGAATTTATGACTATATGAAAGGGATGAGTCAAAAATGCAATTGATTTATTGATTAGCCGGTAAGTTTAGTACATAGAAAATTTGTATAAAAGGGATCTAGATAGTAAGGAAATCGTTCATTGATTTCTTGACCATAGTCAGCGCATAGTCGCGACTCGTCTTGAAGTTTCTGAACCAGCCAAACAAGATTGCGAATACGCAGTCATATCTGAGGGATAAATAGGCGCCTAGCGCTGTACAAACAAGATTGCGATCACGCAGTCACCTTAACTCAGCTGGCAACATTTTCTATAATAATAAAGTCCTAAAATTTATAATGTTTTGCCTTTTTCAAAACCAAGCTTCACAATAGACTCTCTTATCATCGGCCACGACCCAATTGAACTAATTATCGGCATATGGGATTTTAAATATCACAACATATTTCGAAACTCTTTCAAAACACTGACCGGCCAAAGCAGGGGCGAAGGAGGCGTTCCGCCTTCGGTCTCTGGTTCCCAAATATCGAGACATCTTTCTCAAACTGTTCGTGAACAAACCAACATTTGAAAATAGTGATGCGCGCATTTATTTACATGGGTGTGTTTAACAAATGTTGGCATATACTAGTATTTGGGTATCTGGTACATTCTTGTATCAATTTACGATACCCTTTCGTGTTGCCAATTAGCCTGTCAGTGTTTATAATTACTTTCCAAATCCCCCGATCCTCCAAATCCCCCGATCCTCCATTCCCCCAAATCTCCCGGGGATTGGGGGATAGGGGAATATGAAGGATTGGTGGATGCGTTGTCGGGGGATTGGAGGATCGGGGCATTTAGAGGATCGGGGGTTTTGAAGAATTCGGGGATCCCCCGGAGTGTCGCAAAAACTAATCAACTCTTAAAATTGCAAAGACGCTTCGATTGACACCTCAACGAAGTCGATACGACTTTCTTTACGTGAGTTATGCTTTTAGAAAAAACTGTCCACGAATGTACCTATGTACGTACACACACACATACATCTCTTTTTCTAAAAACTATTTAAATATACTCTAAAGACCTCAAAACGGAAAGAAAAGTCAAAAATTTCAATTTCGATTTTCGAGGCGATTACAAGAACTTCCCGTATACTGGGAAGTTAAAAATCAAGATTAATTTATAAAATTCCAAACTTATATTATCAGGTTTGGGTGAATTGGAGTAGAGACGCTAATGCAGTTAATAATTGGATATTGTTATAAATGATTTAATATTGTTAATAACAATCAAATATTATTAGTTATAATTTGATATTGATAAAGTTAATTACAATTATTCAGTAACGATCAAACATTCTTAATAACGAATGATTTTTGTAAATAATAATTAAATATCCTCAATGACGACCAGGTTGTAGAGGCGTCTTCTTCTACCAAAGCTTTTTTGGTTAGATAAAAAATTAATAAAAATAATAAAAGAAATTATAATAATTTAGAATAATAATGTTTAATAATATCAATTATAAAAAATAGTAATTAATAATAAAAGCAAATTATAGCTTTTTTATTCACCCCACTGGAAAGTCAGTAGTGTGGGCCTCCAAGGTCGCACTTAGACCACATTTTTTCAATCTTTCAATTATACCTAAGACACACTAGGGCTGATGATGAGTTCACAGCTCATTATCAACTTGGATCTAATGAGATAGTGATACACTACGTGTCGCTCATTGTGATTGGCAATTGGACTGTCAGTAAAGCTTTTAAAAGATGAAAAACAACTGCAAATTGGTTCACTTTCGTGCCACCAATACCGAGTACACACTTAAATTGCCTATAAAACTCATCTCTCTGGTAATTACCTACAAATTGTACGAAATTCACTGCCATATGTCGAATTGGCAAGTAAATTTGATCCTGGCTCACTTGCTCTGCCCATAGACGGCACTTGCAACAGCAAGTTTTTTCCTTGATTAAACTTGACATAGCTTAAGCTTATTTACCGCGAGATCATTATCTGTCAGATTTATTGTTAATGAATTACGAACTCATTATCAGCTGTTGTGGTTCAGTACTATTAATCGATGCGAATACGCTAACATTATTTTCCGAGTATTAATGTGCGCGTGTATAGTGGTCCCTAGTTTAACCTGACAACTTGAAAATGCAGCCAACCTACCAACACTAAAAACAAATAGTTCTTGCGCGGTCTACTGTCAAACTCGAATGAAAGTAGTTTTGAGTGCGTGTCACATTTGACACGACACGACTTTCGCGATTTAGTAAATTGTTCTGAATCCAAAGTAGGTTTTAATAAGTTCATTAGAGTCCTCTAACACACAAACAGCCCAATCGAAAATTCCTAGTCATAATTTGTAGTTCACGCTAGTACACAAACCGAATCATGGGCGATGTAGTGACTGAATCGGTCGCGCAAGCAGCGGAGAACCTGACCGAAACCATCACAAATGCGAAGACTCCATCCACCCCCGAAGGAATGGCTGTAGCGTATGGAAGTCTCGTAATAATGGCTATCCTGCCGATAATTTTCGGATCGCGACGTTCTGTTGAGCATCATAAAATCAAAAAGGTAAAATATTTAAGTGGCGTGAGGATTAATGTGATATATTTTGCCGGTTATGTGGAGGGAAATTATCAATAAAACTGATAAGACTGGAAGGTCAAGGTTGTTGCATTCATTACGCGAGATGAGCGAGCAAATGGAAACCACAATAAAGTTCCACCCGGCACGACAAAGAACTCACGCATGGCTGTTACGTTGAAGGCTGACTTTCACTAGATTGGTCATGCTTGAAAAAAGTACCCCAGCAATTGTACTGCCACGTAACGCTAGTACGGAGCTAACCACTCTTACTTTAACAGATGTCATTGAATACGATCTGCATCCGTAGATTGCGTGACCGTTTTTATGCTTGAATCTAGAATTCCCCTAGTTTAAAAACGACGTAACTCTTTTCCATGAACGGTTGAACCTTTTTAGGATTAAAAATCATTTCGGAAAAATGTTAACATATTTAAGAATGCAACATAGAAAAACTTTGAAATTGCTGACATTGACAAACATCACACATGGACTGAGCGCCAGAAAATATCCTATAATGTATCCTTAAGACTACTGTTCCTACATTTAAAAGTTCTACCCGAATAGAAAAATAATAACTCAGTTAAGAAAATACTTGAGAATTAATGTAACTTGAGGTTAGATATTTAGGTTAAAATTTTATGCTAGGAATTAGATTACCAATGACAAACCTGCAAATATGAAATTTTTCAAAAAGTCCTAATTGAACGCAGTTTTTTGAACTACTCCTAATCACAGATCTAAAAATACCCAATCCGTTTTTTTCAATCATGTAAGGATATTTCTTGAAATAGGTTGTACATTTTTGACGATTTTTAATTAATTCTACTACATATTTTATACTCGTAATACGTGTATGTTGTTCGTATTCGTTCACTTCGTTCAATCGAGACTGAAATTTGCACCGAGCAGCAACCTCATAAGGCATTCCTTTACAACTACGGACTTCCCCGGGCATAGAAACTCAAAACAAAAAGCAACAAACTATGATGCAAGCAATGATCAGACTCCAAAAAAATTTCGCAATCAGGGAATTCCCAGAATTATTTGACTTATTCATTGCAACTGCCAGTTTTTTTGTTCGAGTTATGAAAAAATTCGAAGAGTGGAAGTTCGAGTTATAGAAGACAAATTGTGTGCAATCTTCTCTCTAAATGCTATTGACACTCAATTTAATCCGAGTTATAGCACTCGAGTTACAGGAGTTCGACTTTACTACTACAGGAGAAACTTTGTATCTCAACTGTTGACGATCGACTCCCATCAAAACCTTTACTGCATTAAACATACCCATTTGTGAAAATAAAAGGTCTGGCGTCACATAAGGCACGCATAATAAGTCCATATACGAGATCATGTCGCTCCTACCACGAAACATCTCGTCAACAATGACGATAATTAAATCAAATTTATTGTCAATTTTTCGGTTTCGCAGTTGGTTAAAGAATTTTAAAAAAAGCTATATTTTTCCCTATACTGTAAATTTTTATTATTGTATCGCATACAATTGTTTCGAAGATTACAGTTTGCTTAATATACAGTGGCTCAATTAAGTAATCGGACAGTACTGCGGTGTAAAGATTTTTGTCGGTAACTTTATGAAAAATCAATTTAGGAAAAAATGAAATCCATATATATTTACTAGGTAACAAAAGTTTATAAAATAAGATTTTTTTTCTATTTTATTTACAAAAAAATATAAGCCAAAATTCAAAATATATGATTGTTAAATTCCAATTAAATATTCGGACACTTAAATAATGATAGTAAATTAGGTGTAAAAAAGCTTTTTTTATTTTAGTATTTTGTTGGAAATCTTGGGGTTTCCGAATGGCTTCCAGTCTCCTTAGAATAGATTCCACCAACGACCTGCAATAAGAGGGATCGATTTTTTTCCATTCGTCCTCCAGAGCCACTTTAAGCTCGGCCTTCGAAGAAATTACCCGTGACTTCAATTTGTTTTCTAAATAGGCCCACAAATGTTCGATTACATTTATATCCGGAGATTGTGGGGGCGTTTCCATCACGTGAGGAAAATTATACAATAACCACATGTCCGTATTGTGAGCTTTGTGTTTTGGGTCACTGTCTTCATAGAACGAAAATGTCTCAGAAATGCCCAATTTATCTACACTTTCTTTAAGATTTTCTTTTAAAATAGATGTATACTTGTGTTGGTCCATTATGCCATCAATAAAAGCTTTTCTGGTCCAGAGGCAGCCATACAGCCCCAAACCATCAATGATCCAGCTCCATGTTTTACGGGCGGTTGAAGGTTAACAGGTTTGAATTCCTCGTTTGGTCGTCTCCACACATATGTTTGTCCATCTGACCGGAAAACATTAAATTTGCTCTCGTCAGTAAAGAACACTGTGCTTCAATAGAAAAAGTCACGCGAATTATGCTCTTTAGCGAACTTAAGTCGCTTTAGCTGATTTTTCTTATTTACAAAAGGTTTTTTACGTGGAACTCTGCGTTAAAATCGTCACTCCGTAGAACTTTTCTCACAGATTCTGTACTTGCAGTAATGTGGAGGTAGTTAGACACTTCTGATGTCAATTTTGTCGCACTCAGCTTGAGATTTTTCTTTACTTGCTGCACGATCCACCGTTCATCTGCCTCTAAATTTTTTTCGGCCATCCGGATTTAGGATTATTTTCAATACTTTTATTAATTTCAAACGGTTTAATGATGTCATGAACTGTCGAATGGCTTCTACTGATGATTTCCCCAATTTCTCGCACAGACATCCCGTTTTTGTGATGTTTGATGACCAATTTCCGAACTTCGTTAGTAGTTTCTTTACCTCGACGACCCATGCTAGTTTTGTATGAGAATTCACTATAAAAATTTCGCAACAAGTAATTTATTCTTTTCGTTTACACTTTGACTACTGTTATTCACACTTAATCTATTATAATTCGGGGAATTCCCACATCAAATGTCAAAAGAAAACCAGTGTTGCCAGGTGTCCGAATATTTAATTGGAATTTAACAATCACATATTTTGAATTTTGGCTTATAACTTTTTTGTTGATACAATACAAAGCTATTTTTTTACATTATAAACTAGTGTTAACAAATAAATGTATATGCATTCCATTTTCTCGTAAATGGGATTTACAAAGAGATAAAAGGGTTCAACTGTAGTCCATGCCAAAATAATGGTCTGCCACATGTCTTTGTCGAAAAGTTTATCCAAAATACTAGTGAGATCCTTTCTTCCGTCTTCAGTCAAGTGCGATGTAAATTTGCTGGTAACTGCTGCGCTAAGCAGTTTCGACTTTGCTAGAAGGTGGATGATTAGCCCATTCGTAGCGATTTTTATCACTATCGGAATTCTGAAATGAACATATCGTCATATCGTTATCTTCTATGCTATCAGCGTCGAGACTTTCCCCATTCTCTTCTTGATCGCTCTTAAGATTTCGTATGAAGTCAGTTTCAAACACTAAACAATCATCGATATTTTTCTCGTTATCGAACTATTCAGGAGTTAAAAATAGGTTATTCACTTGATTTTCAAAGGAGGGATCTTCGACTCACAATGCTTTGTTCGCACGCTGTTGTAGCGTTGAACTTGATGCTCGTTTTAATGCAGAGGTACTTGGTTTAGTATTTTCTGATATTTGGAACCAAAATATCGTAAAAAAACAATTCTTCATCTGAGATTTTTGAATGAAAAACGTAGATGCGTGATCTGACAGATCGTGGCCAAATTTAGAAACAAAATAAGCTACCCGATTTTTAGCCGGCGACGCAACCTTCCGCCGCAGCATTCGTTTCGCCAATAGAACCGAAGCTATTCAGTACCTCAAATTGCGCTCGTAGTCACCCACCACAGTGTAGCAGAGCTGTTAGAATCCAAAAATAAACAGGGATTTAAAAGAAATTTAACAGAGAATCCAGCGATTTCTTTGCGAAACAGAAAATCAAATACGTGTGCTAGACAGAGTGGAGCATATGATTATGTCCCGTAGAACCGCGGGACGCAATTGATTGTGTGCCTTTATATGAAGGATTACCTACTGGGTCTCCATATACTGTGCCCTCCACCGTCCTACTATACTTTTTGGAGCGCAAGCGACCTTCGAACATATGCCGACTATTATACTCTCTAGTAAAATACATATTTATATTACATGGCCCAAGTTAGTGCGTATTCGAATTTCACAGTGTAAACATCAAAAATTGTGATTGAAAATGTTGTCAAGTCATGAGGGCCCGCGGGAGCTGCCATGTGGTGTTTATATTTTTGGCTTTTAATTCATCCTTCATTAGTGACCACACGTTTTCTATCGGAATCGCGTCTGGATTTTGTGATGGCCAATCCAAAGTTGTGACTCTCTTCTTTCCAGGGAACAGAGACGACTCCGATGTTTAGAATCGTTGTCCTCTTGCAGAATCCAATCGAAATTGTCGGCTCCACATAAACTCTTATCAGATTTAAGCAAACTATTTTTATAAAGATTGCTCATTAATTGAGCATTTAGGGTTTTCGTAAAAACGATCAACTTCTCGAATCCCTTTTCTGAAAAGCATCCGTAAACGTGCACCTTTGCCGGGTATATTACTGTATGCCGCAAAATTCTATCATCATTTTTCGTCCAAGCTCTCTTGCAGTAATAACATAAATGAAGATTCATCAGTAAAAGTCACAGTTCGCTGTGCCCAACTTAGTCTCTTTTCGATATGCTTTTCGTTCAACAACAGCTTCGCAAGGATAATTCTATTTTTGATACCAGATTCTTGCAGTCTCCACCTTATCGTACTGGTGGATACACTATCTTTTTTTCAGCAGTTTCTGTCTCACATTTCGTAGACTCAGTGCCGGATTCTTCTCAAACAAGCTACAGATGACCTTATTTTGCCTGGCTCATTGTTAACACTACCCGACTCTTTAAAAACCTTAACCCACTTATTAACGCACAAGTTTGAGCATATCTTGCAGCCTGTGCGAAACTCATTCTTGGTCCTTTTGGATGACTCACTAAGAACACTGCGTCAAACCGCCTTATATATATGGCACTCATATTGCTATGACGTTTTATCTTCCAAGTATCGAAATGTACTAAACATCATTACTTAACGCGTAACGCTAACATAGTGTTGGCATTTATTTGCCAAAGTAATTAAGTTTACGAGCTTAAACTAAGATATAATCAGCGACATGTTTTTTGTGAAACATAGTTTATAGGTCTTACTGTTATTGATTCTCAAACCAAATTCCGTGGCAGCTGACTCAAGTTCCAGAAACATAACAGCATATACAAGCGGCGAAAATACTCATACTATGCACATATAACGTTCAAAAACCTCATAACGACGATTAAATTCTTATTTTTCTTTCCAGCAAACTGGAGAGAAAGCAGACACGATGACATCAAAAGACGCAATGATGTTCCCCATCATAGCATCAGGAGCGCTCGTTGCCCTATACTTGTTCTTCAAAATCTTCTCAAAGGAGTACGTGAACCTACTGTTGACCGGCTATTTCTTTTTCTTGGGTGTGATTGCGCTATCGCATTTGCTTAGTCCAATTATTGGGTCACTCATCCCCACAGCCATTCCGAAAATACCATTCCATTTACATTTCACGCAAGGCGAAGGGAAAGAAAAGAATGATATTATCAATTACAAGTTCTCCACGCACGATGTCATCTGCTTGATCATCTCAATAGTGATTGGCGTTTGGTATCTGTACAAAAAGCATTGGATAGCGAATAACCTGTTTGGCGTTGCGTTTGCAGTGAATGGCGTGGAGTTGTTGCATTTAAACAATGTGGTCACCGGATGCATCCTTCTCGGCGGACTGTTTGTCTACGACATTTTTTGGGTGTTTGGCACGAATGTGATGGTAACTGTAGCGAAGAGTTTCGAGGCGCCAATTAAACTGGTGTTCCCGCAAGATCTCATCACGAATGGATTGAATGCTTCGAACTTTGCTATGCTCGGTCTCGGTGATATTGTTATACCGGGAATTTTCATTGCGTTGCTACTACGCTACGATCATAGCTTGAAGCGAAAAAGCAATCTGTATTTCATTAGCACAATGATTGCATACTTCCTGGGCTTGATGGCAACTATTTTCGTAATGCATGTGTTCAAGCATGCTCAACCAGCGCTTCTGTATTTAGTTCCAGCCTGTTTAGCGACTCCGTTGATGATAGCATTAATCAAAGGCGATCTCAAGACACTATTTGCGTGAGTAGTTAATTATATAATCAAGTAATAATTGAGCTTTACAAAACTAAACTATTTTTCGGTCCTTGCAGCTATGAAGATCATCCCGAAGAGGAGACCAAAGAAAAGGAGAAGAAAAAAGATTCGAAAAAATCAAAATAAACGTTAAACCCGAATTTTTTTTCATTTTTACGAAAAAAGGGCATATTTTAACACGCAGTCGACAAAACTCTAGACAAAAAAACTCATCAAGCAAACTACATTTACTTCGACCTAAACTGGGAAAAAGCTTTGTATGATAACCTACCGTCAAACGGCTAACGAAACCCAAACCGTGTTAGTTTATAAACGTCCGACATTGTTTTTAAAAAAATAAAATATTTTTCTTTTCGTTCGAAAAGAGAGTCGTTGTGTACTATCTGTATTTGAAAAATATATGCTTTTTTTATAAAAGACAAAACAACTAAAATAATTTGATAGTAATGATTTGTTTCTTTTCCATTGCTTTTTTTGCAGTATTTAAATGAATTGAAATAGAGAATTAAGTGAGTGAAAATATGCATTTAACTAGTAGCCTATTGCTACTATTTATTGTGTATACGGTTATGAAGAAGAAAAATTAGCTTCCAAATTTGATTTAGGGAAAAAATAAAATAATTGTAAAATGTACTTATTTTGTAAAGAATAAGTTAAAATGAAACACAATAAATAATATTGGAAAACCGACAATACAATGTTTTTATTAAAAACCACCATCCAAAGACAAGAACAAACGAAATAAATTTCTAGTTAAAATGGAAATTTGAATGATCGATCCTACATCGCTTTATATCTTTGAACTGAGATGATGACTATCCCAGTGCAATGTGGTCAATAAGTATAACGCTCGTATGTACTCACATTTTGATGATAGTTGGGAGTAGATTTCTTCAGATGAGCCCTGGGGATAATAGATAAAGGGCTAGACAGATGGTTTAAAAAAGGTACGAAGCATTAGAGTGCCAGAGGTCTTTGAAAAAACACTATCAAAAAATGTGGTCTCAGTGCGACCCTTGAGGCCCACACGACTAACTTCCCAGTGGGGTGAATAAAATGCTATAATTTGCTTTTATTATTAATTACTATTATTATTAATTACTATTATTAATAATTACTATTATTAAACATTATTATTCTAAATTATTATAATTACTTTTATTATTTTCATCAATTTTTCATCTAATCATAAAAGTTTTGTAGAGGAAGACGTCTCCACCCACTGGTCATCCTCTACCAAAGCCTAGGCAACCTCGTCTTCCTTCTTGTCCTCCTTTTCGTCCTCAACCTCGTTCTCCATCTTGGCCTCGGAATCCACAACTATTATTGAGGGTATTTAATTATTATTTACAATAATCATTCGTTATTAAGAATGTTTGACCGTTACTGAATAATTACAAATGACTTTTTATATACAATATCAAATTATAACTAATATTATTTGATTGTTATTAACAATATTAAATTATTTATAACAATATCCAATTATTAACTGCATTAGCGTCTCTACTCCCATTCACCAAAACCTGATAATATAAGTTTGGAATTTTATAAATTAATCTTTATTTTTTTTTAAATAATTTTTTTTTACAAATTTGATCACA
Organism: Oxycera nigricornis; assembly: GCA_963942545.1. Classification (NCBI taxonomy): domain Eukaryota; kingdom Metazoa; phylum Arthropoda; class Insecta; order Diptera; family Stratiomyidae; genus Oxycera; species Oxycera nigricornis. Next base: position 30,279,700 of record OZ012662.1, on the reverse strand, counting down.
ATTTTGCTAAAACGCACAATAATAAAAACATTACTATGGAGGTATTTGGTATCTGCACGAATTAATAGTGCGTATCAACGGTTTAAAAATAAGCAATTTTTAGTCGTTTTTTCAGTTTTTTTAAAAAACGGCTGAACCGATTTTGCTGAAAAGTTATTCAGTTTTAAGTTACGTAATTACGCGTCAAATGAAAACGGTCCCACGTCAATGCGATCTTTGGTTCTCGAGATAATCGAGACGAAAAATTATTCCGAACGCACATACGTACCTACACACTCACAGACATCTCTAAAAACGATGGATTTGGATTCTAGAGACCTTAAAACGTGGAGATATGTCAAAATTTGGATTCGCAAAATCGAACCCATTATAATAACTTCCCATAGGGAACTGGGAAGTTAAAAATGTCGAACAGCGCAATAGCGCTTGTCTGAAGTGATTGCGAAACTATCTAAGCGCTGCGGTAGCGCTATTTTGATTTTATGTCGTAACAACGCTTCCTTATTTTTTTGACGATGCAAAGTAGCGTAGGAACACTATTTTCTTGTTGACAAACTGAATTCAGTTGGCAAAATGGTCGGACGTATTATTGCGTTTGAATTTGAAGGATACAGTAATCCTATGGGTGAAGGTGTGCAGGGGTTTGTTACCGTTAAGAATTTAGTTGGGAATTAGGTTACGACTGCTGCTTGTAAGGAAACCGGAGTAAAAGTCTAAGTCCAGAAATTAGAGAGTTATACTTGAATGTCACTAAGAACTCACATCAAGAGGAGAACAACATCAAGGAGCATATTTGACGCAGATAGTGGAAAAAAAGGACCAGAAGTCATCACACTGTTGGAGGAGCTTGTTCAGGGTGGTGGTGCTACAATTTCATACGCTGTTCGAGGGTGAAGTTTCGTGGCTATTGAAGAAGACGAAATCAAGCGGGTTAAAGGGAACTGGGGATGAACCTACTAGCACAATGGCACGCTGTGCGATGAACTGCAAAGTTAAGGTTTCGAGATAGACTTGCGTAGCTTTAATGCAGCACCTACTATGGACTACTTACTTCTCAAGTTGCAAAGAGCACAGCCATCTGCACTTCAGCCTGCTGATGATTCAAATGCTGGTGGTGAATCTTAAAAAGGGGGTCCCAACTGCGTGCCTTCCCAATAATTTTCAGACGCAGGAGAAACTATCAGGAAATCAAAGGACGATGAAGTCACAGTCCACTCAAATAATAATATGAGAGCGACGGTCTCTAATTTATCTCCATCGAAAATGAGGCCCGTTGACGATAACGACGAATCAGCAAAACGAGAAAAGAAAAACACTGCGAATCCTTCCAGTTGGATAAAAACACCATAGGAATAAATTAAAATCTTGTGTATCTTATTCAAAAAACAAAATCACATTAAGAGCAAGATCAATGCGTGAACCCTGCGAAAAAATTATAAGCTAAATTATTCACAAAATTTATTTATTAAGAATTCGTCGTACAGACCAATATAGCCTAATTATAAGAAAAATTTGTGCTGTACTGATTCAATCATAAAATCTAAATATTGATAGTGTGGTGACCATACTTGCGAGCAATATTCACAGGTGGGTCTAACGAGGCTAGTGTATAGATTGGCGGAGAAAGAAACATCAGTAAACATATGAGAGTGCCTTATCCCTAGATTACGAATCTTCGTCGAATCGACGACGCGTATTCAAAAATGTCAACAATGTTGATTTTGATTGAAGTCTATGATCTCATTCAAAAGGTTGTAATAAATATATTGTTTTAGTAAAATATAATAAAAATACTAGTAAATGATTATGTTTGAAAGATATTATACAAAAATATAAATATTATGGTTCCTGTAAACTTTGAAACCCCTATTTTAAAAAGCGTAGGCAAAACGACGAAGGTTCGTAATAAGCGTTGAAAAATAAGGTTAGTGATCTAGGGTTAATACGAACCCGGAGATACGAGAGGCACTTGCTGCTATTGCCACAATGTGAGGCTCAAATTTAAGTTTCGGGTCGAAAATCACTCCCAGTTCTTTTATTTGAAAAACAGCCGTAAGTGGAAGTGTAACGTATAGATATGATCAATTGGACTGGGCTTTATGGAGGACATATTGTGACATTTCTGGACATTAAGGGGGAGAAAATTAGTTAGACTCCAAGAATCGATCGCGTCCAGATCCTCTTCGGAGCGAATAACTCTGCGAATTTTTAAATCATCAACATAGAGAACATATTGACACACAACGACAGAGGGAGGGTCATTTATGTAGAATAAGAAAAGAAGAGGGTCTAGAAAAGACCCCTGAGAAACGACGGAAGTTGGGTGGAAGAGAGAATAATGTGCTCCACAATGTAACCTATGTTTCGCGAGTAGAAATATTGGGAACTTCCAGATGACGAGCATTCTTGTTTAAGGGGGGGGGTAAGGTTTGACAACTGTTTTCTTCTTCCAGTTTTGTTTATTTTTTTCTGAAAGTACAACATCTGAAGAATATTGTATTAAATTTGTAGGTCATTCGGAGTAAAACCAACGAAGTTACAGTAGGTTGAATAACCGTACCTCTTAGGTTTGCGCGCCTTTTAGCTACCTGCGTTGAGCGGCAACTGTTTCGGTCTCTATTGTATTACTTTTATCGACAGGAGCAAAAAGATGCCTAAGATAACGTGGATGATAGTGATGTACTGTTTGGACCCGGCGTCGATGATGACATGTACGTATTTTATAAGAAAATCCAGTTTTTCTGAAAACTGATAGCTGGTCACCGTACAAAAACTTTTTTTCTAGGCGCCTGCGAAGATCTACAATAAATTCGTTATTTCTCTCTATTTTTGAACAATTGTTTTTCTAAATATTCTTCACATGTTGTACTTTCATATAATAATAAGTAAAATAAACCTACAGTAATAATTTTTTCTAAAAAAAAATCATGAAAAAAGGTATTTTTTAGACGAAACAAACCTTACCCTCCCCTTAAATGCACTGTTACCGAGGAGACTGATCAGCAAACGGACTCCGAGGAGTATTGAGTCAACCATCGAACCAGTAAGACCCTACGCCCAAATCAACATATCGTTTTTGTGATAGACGGGAAGCGTATCCGTGTTTGTTAGACATTTTCAAAAAATACTCTAGATTTTGGCTTATCAGGACTGTAATTAAATCAGAAAATGATGGATTTTTACTTCCTGATTTGCGAGGAGTCTCATAGCCTCGCAAAAACTGGCTGAAGAAATAGATAAGAGTGTTAGCAACCACATCCGTCGAATCACAAACAATCCGTGGATACATTAAAAGAGGAAGTTCACTGGCCGGTCTGTACGGGCATCGCCAAAAGGAATGCTAGTAAGAAAAAATTACACCAGCAAACGAAAATATATATTTCTGAATCTTCAATGAGTTTCAAATCTATTTCTTTGTACTGAAGAAGGATCAGCGCGATTTCGGCGTTTGTTACAGAAAGGCCAAAAAAGATGAAAAGCAAAATTACAGTAGAGGGATAAAATATCAGCATGGTAGAGAAAGACGCAAACAAGGATCTTCAGCGAAGTGTTCCTGATGACATGTAATTTAAAATACATTAACTTACATGAAGACAGAATGTCTCGCCCAAAGTATTTTTTTTCATTTGAGACTGACCAATAGGAAAGAAGTTATCGAAACAATTGATTCGACAAGATAAAACTAATAAAAGAATACATAATGAATGCGTCAATCAGAAAAAGAGAATTTCCAGAGCATCTGAATGAAGCGAAAATTCTATCTATAGTTAAGGGCGGATTAGAAACAGACCCAAATACCTATTGTCCAATAACGCTTCTGAACGCCCTGAATAAAATAATGGAAAAAATATAAGCTACTCGTATTAAAAGCAACATAGAACATAACCAATTATTGGATGAAAATCAATTTGAATTCCAGGAGGGGAAAGGTGTAACAGATCCTATTGTTGAGATGGTGAGACACATAAATACTAAAATGGATAAAGGTCTTTACGCCGCAGCAATCTTTGTTGATCTAAAAAAAAAGCCTTTGATATGTTAGTTCATCACACGTTAGTTACAAGATTGGAGGAAGTAAGAACTAACTAACAAAGTAAGGCGGAAGATCTTTTGAGTAGTTACTTGACTGAAAGGCCACAAAAAACGGGAATCTACTAGATCCACAGCCAATCAGCGCGAATTAGTGTTGGGGTTTCTCAAGGATCTATTCTAGGTCCTATTCTCGTCTTGTTATGTAAGAACATCTTATCTAAATCAGGGGTAACTGTAAAAGTAGGTATGTACGCGGACTATACAGCTCTGATTTACTCAGGCAAGATCGTATTTGACATAGAACAGACAATAAACAAACCTCTAGACATTTATTGGCATTGGTTACTTCATAGCAGATTAATCATGAACACGAACAAGACTAAATACATTGTCTTTCAACAAAAAACAAAACGGATATTGAAACTTTGATAAAAGTTAACTGTAATACCTTTGTAGTGTATCATAATCTGCAATGTAATATAGTGTAACACATTTATTGTCACCTAGTATAAGATAATTTAGCCCACACAAGAAAGTAGGTCATAAACCACTCAATTTGTAAACAAGTGCACATGCATAAATCGATACGCACGTGTTATGTTTTCTGCCGCTACACTCATCGATCATGTACACAACCTATGCGAAGGCAGAGGTTTCCCATGTCATCGATTAGTGTGAGCGATTTACGATTGAAATCGACTAAACACTTGACCAGGCTAATGTGCGAACATGCATCATGTCATGGGTCAAGTGGAGACGCCGTTCGATTTATGGATGTGCAGTCTCAATAATGAAATTCGATGATCCATGTTGCTGCATGGGCAAATAGATCATCGAACTGTTTGTATTATAAAATTACATTGGGCATTTAGTCTTTAAGTAATAAATTAACTTAGTTATTAGTTTGAAAACTGTATAAAAGAAGAACGGAAATATAGATCAGGAGGATTTGATTTCCTGACCTAGACGCGCGGAGATATTAATACGCGACGCTGCGCCATAGTAGCGAAGTCAAAGTCTTGCAGCATATCCTTACGCAATAAAACAAATCGTTGCGTTTAATTATTCCAACTGAGTAAATATCGGCCGAGAGACATGTTCTCCACGCCACTCTATCTGCGGTTTGACCGCTTGGTTAGGTTCGAACACTAGAGATATCCTCAGTTCCCTCAACCTACACTTTTGTATTTTATAGTGAGAGGACACGGACAAAAGAAGCTGTCCCAAATACGTTTCCAACATCACATGGCAATCCCGCCAGTTTTCGATCATTACATGGCGATCCTGCCACTTTTACAACATTACATGGCGATCCTGCCACTTTTCCAACATTACACCTTTAAAAGTTGAGCAAACAAAATATCTGGTTCTTACAATATATGAAAAACTCTCATAGACTGCATTTGTTGATGAATTGAGGAGAAAACTTGCTATTTTTGGTCTCTTACATCGTTTCAGGTACTTTCCTATCCATACTAAAATCCAAATCACTAAGGAGCATACAATTGCGAGAATTGCGTATTGATTTCAAATATGGAATCAAACGACAATAAATAACATAAGGGGCACAGCGCGAATTGTCATCAAGGCATATAAGATTATCTACAACCTACGAAGACTGACTCCCACGGCCGAGGTGCACAAAAAAAGCTCAAGAACTCAACCTGGATGGGTTGATTTACATGGAAAATTCATACATAAAAATGTATAATACGATGAAGGAAAAGCAATCAAACTAGATAGGAATTTGGGGAAAAACGACTCCAATATGAGAAACGCGAATATATTAATAAAATTTGCAAGGACAGAACGCCTTAGAAGTGATTGAACTTATAGAGCAGTCAATTTTTGCAACAACTTGCCCCGTGAATTAAACGAAATAACTAAGGTACCACCTTTTAAAACAGCACACTGAAGAAACATCTACTTGGAAAGCAAAACTAAGATTTACCAAGGCTCAAACAATAAAACCGAATGCATTTATTTGCAAAAACAGATCTTAATACTAAAATTAATGATGGAGACAATTAGTGACAATCAAATATTATCACTTATACCGATATTCATCGCCTGGGAAGTACTAATTGTAAGCAAGTGGATAAACATATTGCACACATGGAAGGCGCATGCAGTGATGGAGAAAGAGGCGGTTTTTTCGGTAAACAGCACGACACACCGAGAAGGAGCGACTCGGCATCTTTTCACGTTAAACCTCGTAAAAAACCATGCAGCAAATATCCTAGTTCAATTTCAAAACTTCCTATCCCATTTATGAGCGGTAGTGCAGTCGTCGCATGTGGGCGTATTTCTGGCTTGTCAGAAAAGTGTGATTCCTGCGAAGTGCCACTTTTCTAGTCGTGGTTCGACATCTCTACACATTCTCCATCCATCTATGGAACAGTGAAACAACCCTTAATTTTCTGATTTTTGTATATTTTCCTTAAAAAGTCGTAACAGCAAGCTTAGAATTTTTTGAAACTCTTTTTGGTGCCCGCTCCTTTTGTAACCTTCAGCACGTTGAAATGCACGGTCTTGGAAAGTGGCCGACATTCGCCAATGGTCACGATGTCTCCCTGCTCAACGTCCCTGCAACGAAAGACAAGTGAAACGTTAGCAAATACTTGCAACTTCTGTGAAATACGATTGTCGAAATTGTTTTATCAGACAAAATGGGTTTAGAAGCGGATCTCAGCAATTATGTTTATGAAGACCGTCATGAAATTATCATCATTTGAATAATCGTTATTGTTAGAGGCTATCAATCAAAGACAACGTACTTGAAGCACGGCGACAAATGAACACTCATGTTCTTGTGCCTCTTCTCGAATCGACTGTACTTCCGGACGTAGTGTAAGTAGTCTCGTCTGATGACAATCGTGTTTTGCATCTTCATTTTACGCACGGTGCCGGTCAGGATACGTCCACGAACACGTACGTTGCCCGTGAAGGGGCATTTTTTATCGATGTAGGTTCCATCAATGGCCTGAAAGATATTTAAAATACAGTTGGCATCAAACAAGCTAGATAATCACTAGTACTCACATCACGGGGTGTTTTGAATCCCAAGCCGATATCACGATGTTTCCTGAGGGACTTCTTTTTCGTGTACCCTGGCTTCTGCTTGCGATTTAAGTTGACACCGAATTGTTTTTGGTACGCCCTCTCATTCTGGAAGGAAAGTTAATGATTAGTTTGTGCGATTTCTATCAATGCCATATTCCGCCGGAAGCTTCATGCGGACGCCTGAACTAGTAAGAGGTTAGGTTTCAATCAAAATTATTTGGGCGATAATCGCGACGATTTACTTTTAACGCTATCCCTAATGCACATATAATTAAAAATTCATTACTTCGAATTAATTCTAGACATATATCCCAGTAAAAAAAACTAGTTAAAGCGACGCCGAATTTCGGACACATGGTAAACTAACGTCAACATCTCAATCGAAACGCTTATTTCGAGAGTTTACCAACTGAACTATGATTTATTCTTAACAAATTCACGAGCCCATTAACTATTTATGGTATTTAACGCTAGGAAAATTAAAACGGCACATCTACTCACGTGTAATATCTAAATGAGATTGAAATCGTCTCACTCGACCTACCTGATCAGCCATGTTGACGTTTAGAAAGAACTGTGACGAGCCGGATGCTGGCCACTGCACTTTTGTAAGACAAAATGAGTACGTTTAATGACAAATCGTATAAGAAGACGCTGTCCGGAAATGTTTTATTTAAAAATTTATTATAACTTCTCCAACGGCCACTCATGACTATAATTTGAAACTTGAGCTTTCAGAAGATCTTAAGCGAAAAATCACTTACGATTGCATCGTCACAAAAAACGAAATAGGGAGTGTCGTCAATGTTTTATCTTCAACAATCATTATTTATTTATTTATTTATTGTTGTTCATTTAACAATTACAAAGTGACACTACACATAAAAGTAGAAAAAGATGAAGATAAAAATCAAGACAAGATTACATAGAAAAATTTACACAAATTTTAAATGAATATGAAAAGTTATAATAAATTAGATGTACAAAGTTTCAATGAAAATGTGAAAGTTATCAGAAAAAAGAAGAACGAATTGTAAAATAAAATGAAACGCCTATTAATTCAATGCAACCTATAACAATCTTTAAAATAAGAAACAAATGAAGGAAAGGTCTAAGTTCCAAGCTATTATGCATATCATTATAACATGCATTGTTTGGACAAGTACGCTCCTGCTCACACGCCGAAATTCAACAAGTATGGGAGGATTTCGAGTTCACATTGAACCTGATTCATATAAAAGATAAGAAGAACGCCTTCCACAAGAATCTCAACATACTCAACATCAACATCCTCTTCATATAACATAAATAAAGAATCAGTAAGAGCTTAAGGTCTTGATTTCTCAACCACTGAGCAAAATTAGAAATTTGCTCGACATTTTACGAAAATTTCTGTCGCGAAAGACATTCTTCGATTAAGAAGTTAAACGCTGAAATACAGGCGACAGTTAATGGCTTTCATAGTGGTGAAGCTGGGTTTTATCTGTGTGTCTTTATCAAGCCACTCGACAATTCTCGTTTCACCATTTAGAAAACCCACCCCGGTGAGATCATTTAAAAACTACTTTCTCTGAATACTAAAAACCCTCAGGTCTAAACAAGATCTTCAACTATGTTTTAAGAAGGTGTAGTTTTGTCTTTTCCATAATCACTTAGAACAGTGAAAGACAACTGAATAAATAATGGGTACTTTCCAAAGTCCTGGAAGAAAGCCCCGAATTCAAAAAAACAGGTTGAATGGGCAGATCGTCTCGTTGATACCCATCTCTGTATTTTCTAATCTAAACAGATCTCTTGAAAAAGTCATGCTCCGGTCGTAATTCGATTTTGATGTATGTATGTAAAATGAACAAATTGGATTTAATCCCAAAATGTCGATAGAACAAACGGTTTTCACACTCCTCGACTTTATATTTGTTCTCTGGAAAAGATAATCAGCAGTGGCTTGCACTGTTGAAAGCGTTTGATCCAGTTTGGACCAAATGCTTAATTTATAAGCTACTCCTCGCGCATTGCACGCTTCCCCTTTCTCGGCTAATAGCTAGTTTTTTATGCGCCATCAAATCACTCCCGATTCGAGTAAATTCTGGCGTTCCCCAAGGCTCCATACTGAGTCCCTCTTTCTTAAAATTCTATCTAGGCGACCTTTCTCGAGCAGATCTACTCTATCGCTCACCACTAAGTTCCTTAGAGTTTTTCAGTTGTCCCTAGAATTAAAGTAGCACATCATATAAGCTCTGAGTTGATTTTGTGAGTTTAAAATGATTTTTTAATTTTGTCTTGTTAAATGAATCGAAAATGAATCGATTTTTTGCGTTTTCCTGTTTTTATGGTAACTCTGAAAAGTAACTACCTATAATACTTTTTGCATTACCGACAATTCTTAATTTGACCAATCTTGTAGCTAACGTGTGATGAACCATGAACCGTACCATATCATAGACTTTTTTAGGTTAACGAATTTATGTATCTATGTGTATCACCCACTCAAAAATAGCATTTGTTGTACCTTTCCCTTCTTGGAAGCTAAATGAATTTTCATCCAATATTTGGCTCTGTTCTAAGTAGCTTTTAATGCGACAAGTTAAAATTTTTGCCATTATCTTACTCAGGGCGTTCAGAAGCGTTGTTGGACGATAATTATTCGGGTCTGTTTCAGCGGATCCAGCATTTGACTCAGGGGGGTCACTGCCTCGAAAATCACAATAAAAGAAGACAATATTGCAAAAAATCGTAAAAATCACTAGTTTACCTAGGCTCAGGGGGGTCATGCCTTCCCCTTGTATCCGCCCTTGGTCTGTTTCTAGTCCACCCTTAAACATAAGTATTAGTTCCGCTTTTTTCGGATGCTTTGTAAATTCTCCTTTTCGGATTCGGATTGTATCTAGCGGTGAATTTTTTGATTTTATTAGACAGTTGCAACGAATTTCAGTACGTTATAAGTAAAAACGTTGTAACGGTTTTTCATGTCGTAAGAGACGAGATCTAGTACCTCAATTTGTCTATTGGACGTACCCATTTGCGATGAACATTGACATTTGCATCAACATGTCATATTGACATTTCAAGTATTTCGGACGGAAAAAGTGATTAATTAAAAATACATTCTTAGCTAATAAAATGTCGCTCAAGAAAGACTTAAGATTGTTGGTGAAACCCTACTATTGGGTCAATATCCTGTTAAGCTTTTCGTACATCATTGCCAAGAGAACGCCGATTGTGTGCAACTATATTTTCGACCTAAAAGCCGACGACCGATGTGAATTGGATGGACGTGAAACTGAAATTTTATTTTTTCTTGTTATCGTAATTATGATTCGCACCCGGAAAACGGGCAGTGTATCTATGATTAATTATTTAACGTCCTCGTTTATTTACACTAAGATGGCAAATTTGATTTTGTGGTCTTACGGCGATCTGCGCTACGGTGGATTGTTTCTCTGCATATTCATTGTGATTGCCCTGGTTTTGCCCGAACCGACTTACGTAGGTCCTGAAAGTATCACATATTTTCGAAATGCCACTTCGTACGAAGAGGAAATGAATCGCGATCCCAAAATCACTTGGCTGGTGTGCTTCTTCACGGTGTGGAATCCAGCCTGCGTGAATTTCGCTTCTGTGTTCGCTTCCCTGTCGCACAACTATCACTTGGATAACTTGAAGTTCGGCAAAATCGATGTTGGACGGGATCCAACTTCCGCGCTAAGATTCCGGGTATCGGACAGTGCCTTCTCACACCAACTGCCCACCGTAATACTGTTTCAGAATGGCAAGGAAGTCGACAGGCGGCCAATAGTCGACTCTAAAAGCAAAGTGCAGAAGTTCTTTTTCTCTGAGGACAATGTAAAGGCCGCCTTCAATTTGAACAACATCTACAAGGAATGCAAGGAGAACGCTAGCAGAGCTATCAAAGCGGGAAAAGTCGAGAAGAAAATCAATTGAAGCGCTGCAATATTAGTAGGAATTAACAAGACTCGTCTGATATACCAAAATAACTGTTTGTGGTTTGTTCATGTTTTGGATTAGATTTTAACGTTAAGATATAAAAGCGATTAAATTATAAAATAAATAATTTTCGAAAATTACACCTGGTCATTGTTTTTCAACTGAAGTTGTTAAAAAATTGAGCATTGAAAAGTGGTCTTACGAGTATTATTCTTATTTCATAGCTTCCAAAAGACGAGTACATGCGATGAATCAACATATTAGTGTCCAATTTACAACGATCTGCTAACCACCATCGCCAGTGCTTTCTCATGATAACGAACAACACTTTTGAAAGCTGCATTAAAAGACAAGGGTTCTCTGTAGATTGTTTTCGCTGATCTGCTTTAATTTGTTATGCAGTTTTTTTTACCCTTGAAAGTTGCGGTCAATCTGTTCTTCGTTGAGCTAATTTAATCAGCAAACAAGTTATCGGCTACGTTGAATACACAACGACTAAACATCGAGAAGGATTCTTTCCATTTTGGAAGTTGATAACAACATTACGCGATAACTTTCAATCACTGAGATATGATTGTAAATACATTATCATGAAAAAACCGCAAAGTTTCTTCAATGCATCCTATAACGCTTGCGGATGATCAATCAATATTTGCACTGAGCATTTTTGATTATCAATTTGGTTGGAAATCAATTTGGTGTCGCACAACAAGATAATGGCTGGCAAATATTCAGTAGTATGCTCCACATACATTTGGTTGTGTACAATTAACGTTTACAATCGTTCTTATAGATAATTTGTTGACAATGCAGATTGACAACAAAACATAATTCGAGCCAATAAACAAAATTTTGAAACCAACGTATTGGTTCAGAATCCTAAGAAAATTAAATTTCAAAATTTAAGCAGTTTTTTAATTGAAAGACTGTAAAAACTATTAAAAATTTGCTCAAATTATGTAAATATTTTAAAACCTTGATTGAATTTACAACAATTAATTTAGAATAAAAGATATAAAGTAATATCATTCGTATGAACCCTCTTTACATGGTAACTTTGAATGATTTTTTTTAAATTTAGTTTTTTTTCATAATCATGGAAAAAAATGTTGCTGGTTTCTTTTCAAAACTTGATAAAAATGTATAAACTTTATAAACACTTATTACTGAGTTGTGCAAATCAGGTTAAAAAAATATTTTTTTATGAAAAAAACCCTAATTTTTCGCATTTTCTTCTATTAAATTGAAAAAAAAACGGCTGAAACGAATTTTTATAATGTTAAAAAAATCACAAAGATTATGATGATTAATGATGCAAATATTATATCTAGTTCGTGAGATATAGTGAATGACAGAAATGACCTTGAAGATCATGATGACGGTTAATGATTTTTTATTTTTTATTTAATGTTTTTTGTAATCATGAGAAAAAGGTTTGATGATGTTTTTACAAGCACTGTTTGGAGTATATAAATTTTATAAAAATTGATTACTGTCTTTCGTAAATCAGGTTAAAAATTTCTTGTTTATGAAAAAACCCTATTTCTTTGCACTTTTTTTCTTAAATTAAAAAATGCCACCAACGATTTTTTTTCAAAATTTGACAGATTCACAAAAATGTTAAAACGCGTCGATTGACATCTTATTAATGCAAATCGTATGTTTGGTTCGCGAGATATAACACTTGACAGATATGACCTTTTGAAGATCATGATGACTGTTAATGATTTTTTTTTGTAATCGTGAGAAATTTTTTTTGATGAAAAACACTTTATATATACTCCATAGACCTCAAAACGTAAAGAAATGTTGAAAATTTCAATTTCGGTTTTCGAAGCGATTACAAGTACTTCCCATATACTGGGAAGTTAATAAATAAATTACAACAAATACTGAACCCTAAAATACATGCTACACTCAACATTAATTTACACTGTTGTAAGCACGTCACAATTTAGGGATGGATAAGGAAGGGCTTTATAAATGCAGTATTTAAAATTGAACTTGGAGATGGTAGGGGAGTAGTGTTTACTCAAAGTGTCAAAGATCTTACAGCACCTATTAACAGGTTCATTATCTGCATACTTAGCAAGATGTTGGTATTCAGTAAGTAATTTTATTCGTCAAATACTCCACATTAATGTAGCTCCTAATCACGTCAAAGGCGAAACAAGAGGTTCTTCTGGCTTTAAGAGTCGACAAATTCAGAAGCTCCAATCTAACTACATAACGAGGCAAGATTTGATAGTCATCAGGGCTATAGAGGTCTCTCAAAGCAAACAAAAAGAATTGTTTTTGGACTGATTCAATTCTCGTATCATGAACTACAAAAATTGGGTTCCATACATTACAGGCATATTCAAGTAATGGGCGAACCAGTGAGGTAAATAATGATTTAGTTACCCACAAATTTCTAAACTCTTTGGTTCGTCTTTTAATAAAGTCAAGCTGTTTATTAGCTTTGGAGAAAATAGTATCGTAATGCAAATTGAAACTAAGTTTCTTGTCTAGGACAACTCCAAGGTCAACAATGTTTCCCCCCTATCCAATACAATATTGTTGAGAACGCATGCATTGTTCATGGTTGTGCTTTTGCGGGAAAAAGTCATTACATGACATTTCCCAACGTTTAGATAAAGTTTTTTCACATCACACTATTGCTGGAGGGAAGTTAATTTTGTTTCAGGTTGGTTGATGTGGCAGCCCTCTTTATCAAAAATACATCTCACTTAATCCAAGATAGGCCCATTGTGATGCCACAAAAAGATAAGGGCGGCAATAGAACCTGTGAGATGACGAGAACCATTTCGATTCTCGTATGAAGCCGGCTATGTAGCTGATATTTAAATCAGCTACTTCCGTGCGGCTGTCCAGGAAGGGTGAGCCTAAGGTTCTCATGCGTTTCCTGGACAGTGCCGGGCATTCACACAGAAAATGTTGGATCGTCTCTTCCTCTTCTTCCGATCTGCAACTTCGGCAGAAATCGTTGAAGGAAACGCCCAATCTTTCCGCATGCCTGTCAATTAGACAATGTCCCGTCAGCATGGACATGATCGAACTCAAGGTTTCATGACTCGTGTTCAGGAGCTGCTTGGTGCGTCTGGAACTCAGTGCGCGCCAAGTTTGCCTGGTTGTCCTGCAGGTTTCTTTCAACAACCAGGCTCTTTTTGCAGCCTTGATGTAATGCTGCTTAAATCCTAGCTTTATAGAAGCTAGAGGTTAGCCGATTTGAGGTGTGAGTGTATACTCTCGGAGCACAGTGCCAGCTCTCGCTAAGGTATCCACTTCGCAATTTCCCGGTATATCACTATGTCCCGGTACCCAGTGTAGAGTCACTTCACAGTGAAGTGACATCACGTTCAGTTGTAAACGGCATTCCATTACCATCATGGATGAGGTGTACACTTGGAACAGGAAACTAACAGGAACGAAACGAACTGAATAAACGCCTATACGTGTGTGGTATCAATAGAGCGCTGTTCATAAGTGTCAAAGGTGCATAAGTGTCAAACGGCTTTCATTGACAGATCTTAACAAAAAGAAAGCAAAACGCGTATTCATCGAAATTTAGTGGTTTTTTACAAATCCTGACCTTGTTTCGAAGTACTATGTGACAAAAACATGTGATAACCTCGGATGCAGTTGCCCAAAGAAAACGGTGTTGATAAATCGACGAGACAGTTAGTGAAATTCAAGAATTTGCGATATGAAGTGCAAAATTCATGGTTGTGAAAATACATCATATTTTCGAGATAAAGGAGTGCCTTTTCGTAATTATGTGCAGTAAATATACACGTTATTATCTGTTTAAAAGATTGAGTGCTTTTAAAAGCTGTTTTAATAGAAAATTTAATACTTTTATGTGCACTGAAATAACCAATACAAAGAATGACATTTCCCAAAATTGTGTACAATTGACAATCAGTGACGTTTCAGAAATGAATGAGACGAAATGAATTTTTTCAATTATTTATTTCAAATTCGATGTTAGTAACAGACATAATTCTGCCAAAGCCGCTCCCAAGCCCGGTTGTAAAAGGAAGAGGGTGGCTTTAAAGTTTAACAAATTAAGTCGAGTTTTCCCGGCTTTTACTGTTAATATTAAATATTGAGTGGATTACTGCAATATTGACGGGATTTTTTAAGTTTAACATTAACCATAGAAAATCATCTTATAATAAGCCTCGAAGACATGATTTTAATGTTATTTTGCTGTGTTTAAAACTACAATTATTAATGTTACATGTATTTGAGAACTCATCCGATATGTTCAGTATCTAAACGTTAAGTGAGTAGGCCTAACATGATGCATAATTGATTTCGGTTTCTATTTGATATTCATGCAAACTCTTTTCATTGGAGGTCTAAAATTGCAGTAATATATTATTGAATAATGTTTCGATATGTAAAATTTTTGAAATCTTTCGCCAAAATTTCGGTCCCTCAAATTTTCGATGTCGTCCGCCAATGACAACCAACCACTACATGAAGGTGTCACAAACACATAGTGAAACTGCTACCACAAATTATGTTGATGTTCCACTCCATAGTTACCTCTATTGGTGTACACGTTGGATCGTGCTTGGATAGCAGCTTGACTGTCAGAGAAAATATTCAGGTTTCTTACGGAAATTTTCTGATTTCTCAGCCAGTCTACTGCTTTGTATATTGCAATGACCTCTGCTTGAAAAACACTGCAGTGGTCTGGAAGCCGGAAGGATAGTTTCAGGCCTAGCTGTTCTGAGAAAACGTCTCAACCAACTTTTCCATCCATTTTGGAGCCATCAATGTAGATGTCGACCGATTCATGCATCCCACCTCTTTCTATTGCCCAGTCATCCCTGCTTAGGATGACTGACTTGCAACTATGATGAAAGCAGGGATTCGGGGACTTAAGGTCCACTTCCCCTGGCGTTGGTCTATCCCTCCGAAGTATGGTGGAGTGGCCAACATTTCCCTCTTGCCAGAGATGTAGTGCTTTTAATCGAATCGCAGAGCACTTGGTCTGCTGTCTCGTAAGGAGCTCCGTCGGGAGCCAATTCAATAGCATAAACAGTGCCTTTGTCGGAGTAGTGCCTTGTTTCAGGTTACAAAGGTTCATTTTGGGCGACTATGCCATTTGTGATGATTGCGATGAAATTAGTTTGTAAATAAAATGTAAATGTAAAATATAAATGCAAAGCTTTTTATCATCAAGCTAATATTACTGTTTTATTATGTGTATTTATTATTATTATCATTGAACTAAACTATCTTTTAAATTAATATGCATAAATATCATAAATGGTGTCAAATCACAATGCTTTCAAATGTAAACCAGTGAATCCTCTCGATTTGAGAAGAATGAGAATGGAACTGTCCAGTTTTTATGAATGAAATCTTTGGAAATATTGTTGCCCACATTCAAGATTGTACACATGCAACCTTTGGCACCAAACTTACATGTTTAACATAGTTTTTTGACTCTTATGCACATGAAATAAATTCTCTTAAAATTTAGAGCATGCCCAGTTGTAACCTGATAAGAATCCTTGCGGAAGCTGATAAGCATCGAAGTAGTATTTCATTCAGTTTATTCGCGTCCTTTAAAGCGTGACGAGATCGAATACGGGACTCGTGCAAAATTACATGTAAATCGCGAAACTGAATGATTTTAAAAGTACTAAAGTTAAAAAATCTAGTAGTTTAATTTGAATATTCAGTATTTTATTTGCATTTTGCAAACCACCTTATTAACATTTAAGAAAATTAGGCTTGATAAATAATAAGCAGTGTGAACCTATATTGTAGGAAGAAAGGCTTTTCATGTATGAAATTTTTGAAGTTCTTACGGAAATTGATTCAATTGAAATCTAAATATTTTGATTTTGAATTATTTTTTTTGGATATAGGTACGTAAAGTGTACTTCCCTTAATAAAGAAATGTGATTTGGTTGGATTCCGGTCAGTTACGAAACGATCTTATTTTAAAGCTTGAGTGTTTTTAATGATTAAAATTATTTCAACACCGAATTTTATGGTGATGTTAATTATGTTAAGCATGGCAATGAATTCGCGAAATCCATTTCGTTTGCATAAATTGGTGTGTGTGATTGGTATGCATTGATGCATCAAAATTAGGATTAGATTTGAAGAAGTTAGTGCATATTTTGTGTCAAGAAAGTCAAGAAACCAATCTGAAACATTAACTAGTGAATTATTTTGTTGTTGCGAAGATTGCCTAAAGTGTTTAGAGCATTAAACGAGTTTAGTGTTGAATGAATTTAAAATTATTTATCTTCCTATGACAATCAAAACTTGAAGTGAACACAACGAAGATATGTTTAACAGTCGAAAGGATTGTTTCGTTATCCATACTATGCGCACTACTATCGTATGGTATGTAATTTAAATGGTAAGTAGTTATTCTTATAAAATTTTATATAAGCTCGAAATCAAAATAAAACCGTTACTAATTTAAATTTTTTGAAAACTGTCACATTCGAACTTCATTTTAAATTTTTTGCTAAACACAAATTGAAGAATTCACGAATAAAATGATTGTTAAACCATTAAATCGTATTGTAGAACAGGATTTATTGAATTTTGATTTAATGAGGTTGGCACAATTGTTACGAATTGTGGTTTCAAAGTTTCGATGATAAGTCCCAGTGACGATGTACCTTACTTAAGGCCCCACGTTGAGCGCAATTTGAAATGTATTGAGTTTAGAATTGTTTAAATCAATAAAAAGGACTTCATGGAAATTAATAGCCTGCAAAAATAAACAATTTTCAATTAAATATAATTTTAATTAGTTTAGTGTGCAGTTTATACTTTGTAGGACAATTTCTGTTAGAAAACCATGCAAACAGATTTACGAAAACAATTTAAAAATAATTAATATGTGAAACAGATTATTATCTTTCTAAAATGAAACTCAATTACGGACAAATTTCTTGTC
This sequence comes from Oxycera nigricornis, assembly GCA_963942545.1. Classification (NCBI taxonomy): domain Eukaryota; kingdom Metazoa; phylum Arthropoda; class Insecta; order Diptera; family Stratiomyidae; genus Oxycera; species Oxycera nigricornis. The sequence continues at coordinate 30,261,717 of OZ012662.1, read as the reverse complement.
CTTGAAGGCAACCTAAATTAACTTCACCCAAACTTTCATTTAACATTTTAGTAGTACTGATCGATCATGAAGGAATTTAATTAAAAGATTGCAAAGAGACCATCTACCGTTCGAATTATCTTTAAAAGCACTCTCAAAGGAAATTTTTGTGACTGAGGAAGACCTTTAAAATTGCCTTGATAATCCCTCGGTTTGTGTTGGTGAAAAAAGCATGTCCGTTCAACATAAAAGCAATTTTGACTAGCAATGTCCGAAACTTTCCGGGAAATGAATTTTCTACTTGGAATTTCGATTGATTTCCAGACAAAGTTAAAAGATGAACTTGAAGAGCGTTATGGAAAGTTCTGTGGATATTATTCCAAGGGAATTGAGGTGGAATTTAAAGACGGAACGATGCTCTTGATGTATTTCATGTTGCGATTAGATGAAGTTAGAAAAGAAAAAAAAGTGCCTGTAGAGAAATCATATAAACTGATTTTGAGTATTATGGCGCAAGGAACATTACGAAATACATAGCCATATTGCAACGTACAAAAACTTTACAAAATAGGTATTTAAAAAACAACCTACGATAAACAAGGGCTCAGACATCGAAAAGAAAATTAACTTTCAAGATACTTAGCATTCTCATAAAAAAAAATCAAGAAAGTTGCTTTGAAAACAATGTTCATTTAAAAAAACTTTATCTGGAGGGTCCGAGGCTGTTTTAATATAAGCTAACTGTGCTGTAAGAAAAAGAGGAATCAAATGAAAATTAAAAAGATGCAAACCACACTCTACTTGAGCTTTACATTCTTAATCTTAGGAAAATTTAATAAAAGAAAGTTTTTGCATTACGCACTTTAACCTAGTTTTTTTTCTCTTGCCCTAGACTATAACTATTACACTTTCCTTACCACGTACTTCATCGCTGCACTAACATATCCGCTGCATCTTGCGCTTCTTCTGTCACCAATTCTGCTTTCCGATACCACCAAAACTTCTGGCACAAGAGTCGTGCTATCCGTTCTATTGTCAGTTGTTCGAGATTACAATCCGCCGTCTTTGGTCGTTGGTCTACTGTGGATACAAAAAACACTTCCTCCACTCAATTCAATCTTTTCTTTTAGATTCATTCGCTTGTTGACTAGCAATTCGTTCACAAAAGAAGCAAGGGTGTAAGATTAAGATTTTTCGTGACACTCTTTCATCAACACTCACCTGTTGCCCAAAAATTCGTTCACCCAAGAAGGGTGAGCAATGTCAAACACCTCCTCTCATCATTTTTGGATTGATGTTTCTAATACTTTTTTTAGTTTTGGGGAAGCGGGAACTTGCGTTATGGCAACGCATTGAACTTGCCGCGATCCGCATTCTTTTTGTTTTGTGTAGTGAGTTCAGAATCGATCTGTCATTGCGATCTGATGCTAGATTAAATGAAGGGAGTGTCATGTTTATGTCGTGTTTTGGTGTCGCAATAGGCGTATTGGTGGACCAATTGAGAACTTGTGGGGAGACATAAAACAAGCCATAGCAGTAAGAAATTTCACAAATATGGTCTAACTTTTCGAAGCGGCAAAAGATGCATAGGCATCCATACATGTGGAGGTATGCAGGAGACTTATAACAACAATGTCGTATCGCCTACAACAGGTTGTACAGCAGAGATGTTTTTGTAATTTATTGTTCTTATTTGGTAAAATATATTCTTAAATAAGTAAATTTTATAATTATTTTTATGTGTTTCTAATTAATAAGCTCTCAAAATTTTGGGGTTTGCAAGACTTTATTGGCCTGTCGTCCTTATAGAGTTAGCATTGGTTCACACTTTACCTCCCTCAATTGCCATCAATTCAGGGAAAAACTAGCCTTAGAATAATGAATTATATCGAAGGATTCATTGACAAAATGGATTTTTCTTAGAAAGCTACATGTTTTTCTAATTATATGTCCACAGCTGTATGTATACATATACGAGTACTTAGCATCCATAAGTAGGGGTGCATAGTAAAAATAGGATGTCCATATATAAGGACTAAACTGCAATATTGAATCAGGTTTTTTGTGCCCGATACTTCCCGACAAGATTCACTTCTTGGTTCTTAAATAGCAGTGACTTTGCAACTTGTAAAACATCACATAGTTATTATCCCTGCGACTCTTTCGCTCCTATCGTCAAAGGTTTCTTTATTCTTAGCTCTTAAATTCCTAATTGGTAAACGCTGAAATTCTAATGTTTACGAGTCAATAGGAAAACGATTACCATTACACCAGTTGATTCCAATGTCCCATTATATATCCTTGAGTCGTCAAAGAGGAGTATTTCATGGAAAAATGTCCCAATTATCGTGAATTAATAGAACAATTGTTACGTCTATAATTCGCGCAACGTTCTCCACTACACCGTAGCTGATCCTAGCCACGGTTCGGGCAATCCCACCCGGCTTCACCCGCGAAGAGGGGTGCGGGAAAATGTATTTAAAAAAAATAAAGGGCGCCACCCGTTTCCGCGCCGGGACTGCCCTGTCCGCGAATCCCGAAACGGGAATCGGATTCACGGTGACCCAAAACCACCGATCGATAGGGGAGCACAAGAACACAGCCAGGAACGCGATTTCCGCCTCGCCACTTCACAAAATCAAAAAATTTATAATTTAATTCGAGCACAATTTATTTTGAAAGAAAACCTAACTAAACCCTAACTTCTACTAGATACCCTTACATCTACTTACAAATTCGCTTCTTATCCTAGTTCCTCCGAATTCTCCTTCAGTGCGTTGTCCTCCACCCGAACCACCAGTTCGCCGTAAAACTCCAAAACCGCAGCTTGCAACACACACCGGCGTCCAAAAGAAAACAATCGTCCCAAAGAAAACAATCGTTCAAGCGAAAACAATCGTCCAAGCGCTCGACGTCCAGCCAATACACAACTTCCACCCGCGGTCTACGTTCAAAAAGCCTGGTCAGCTGCTCCCGCAATGCTATTTAAGCCAAGCCCAGTCCCGTTTTTCGTGTCGTAGGTCGATGGCCACTCCGCTGGGCAGTTGACCCCATCGCAGCTTTGAAAAGCTTGGGGAACTGGTTTCGTCAGAGGTTGTGTTTCGACGCGGGGCAAAGCTGTGGGATGCGATTGAAGCGCGGTGAAATACTCATGGCGGTCGTTAACCATGGTGAATTGCCAGTGCCAATGATTGTGGGTATCACTGGCGCATAGGGGACTCCATTGGGGCGCATCGTAAACCGGGCGGGGCCTGGACTTGGATCCACTGCGCGATTGGGTGATCGTCTCGCGCGCATGGTCATGAGCACTCCATCACAGCCTTACTACCTACTTATCTATTTACTCCAATATCCTTAACCTACCTACATCTCTATATTTATATAATTCAAGCTCTACTCCTAACCATATAATGCAAACCTCTACTAACAATATAATTCGTTAATAACAATATAGTTAAACTTAATAACAATATAATTCAAAAATTGGCTTGGTTGCGAGAAGTGGCGAACGTGACATTAACAATTTATTCAAGACAGCGTTTACCCGCAAGGTGGTTTGGGGTCTTCAAGGATAGGGCAGACCCCTATTCTGCCCTTCTGGGTTGTGGGTCGACCACGTTGCGTGGCGAACGTAACACAATAACTTACTAGCCAATAAATTATTTGCAAACAATCTTTTAGTCAACAACGTAATTGCCAGCAAGTTGTTTTGTAAATAATTGAATATCCTAAATAGTTAATTTCCAAAATAATGGTTCGCACAGGATCTGAAAAATAGTCAATGACCTATATCAGAAAGTCAAGGGATAAATTTTCCTCTCAATCAACTACAGGAGTCTCCCACTCTTTATGGTTGGGGTCAATGGCGTTGGCATGTTAAATTGATGCTTAACCTATGTTTGCTAGGATTACGAAAAGGTTGTGACGTTGTAGATGTTTGATGCATCACTGGTAAGTCTGGAAGGGCTAGCATCCCCTGACATTGAGTGAGATAAAATGCGCGATGAACGCCAGAATTCCGGCTAATTCATGAGTATGATTTTCTCTTGCATACTTAAAAAATATTCTCTTCAAATTTGGAGCATGCTCACAGTGTAGTATGGATTTCTTGTGAATGAATGAAAAATTGTTTATTTAACTTTCCCTCTCTGAAGCGTATCCGTTTTCTCCGAACTATTTAAGAATGAACGATATAATACTTTATTTCTATAGAGCCTGCGAGATTGTAGATTAAATTTATCGCAAGTGGCTAGAGTATTTAGCAACCCTAAAATATAATTCTATATCGAAATATCCATATCAATGTTACAACAGGTACATTCTTACCTGAAAGAATTTTCCTTGAATCAAAATGAAATTTTAACGTTCCCCTGTTTTCTTAGAAACAATTTATTATTCCTAATATTGCATTGGAGTTAAAAACATTCAGATCGGCGTGAAGTGAATGAAAAGGATGGGATTAAAGGTAGGAGAACTTTATCACGTTGACATAGGGATGGATAAAGAATATTACTATATTATTAACAGAAAATATGAAAAAATGCGAACGTTCTAGGCATTGAAAATACCGTCTATGTACTTCCAACAGGACAATCATTTCAATCATACCATTGAAATAGTTATTTTTTTTGGATCGTTTATAATGCACTTCAAACTTTAGAAATGTTATTCCAATTGGCGGTTAATCCTATAGAAGATTTATGACGAATAAGTTTGAAAGTACAACATACCGTTCCGAGAATTAATAAAAAATAAATAGTTGAATTGTTATGTCATCTTTTCGCCACGGAATCGCAACTGATTATAGTGGTGGGTGCAACTCACTTGTCGGCGAGATTATCCGAGCACCAAATCTCAAATGAGAAAGGGTTTGGTTCCGTGAAGCGACCACCAGAAAAATGTATTTCTACTAGGAACATCGCAACCATTTGAATATATGAAGAAATTATAAGAATAAACGAGATGAAAAAGTTTGATGCAAAAAGGGCGAGCGGTTTCTTCCGCCCCCAATTTATATAGCTTTCAAAGAGGCGTTCCTTATCTTAACGTTTTTTGGAAAGGTAGATGAATTTTGACCTTGACGTTAATCCAGATGTGTTTCTTGGTTGCCGGATTTTTATGTGGAAAGTTCGCGAGTGACATAGCAGCGTTGTGTTGATAATTCAGCATCCAAAAGTTTGCAATCTAGTTGACCGTGATCCTGTTGTGCTCAGCACTTTTGCACATATGTTGAACAAATATATTGACAATGGCTCAGAATTGTATCTTTTATCGATTACAAGTCGTGTGAACTGTGGCCCTTATCTTGTTAATGACTGCATGTCCGTCAACTTTTGGTACAAAGCTGCCCAGTTCCTCTAGGGGCAGATATTTATGCTTGTGCTCTTGTTCTATTTGCAATCAAGGCGAATGTGAGTGTCGTAGTTTTGTGCGATATTTACCAAGGAAATATTCCACGATTCGACATTTAACAGTTTGCCTATTCTCTAGCTAAAGTGGCAACGACTCTATTTAAACTGGACGTCCCGTTACGTTTCACACACGCATACCAAATTTTCTTGAAATTTTACCAAATAAAAGTAACTCACTCCCTTCGTCACCGAAAAGCGTTCTCTGGGTCCCTTGGGGTGCACCAAAGCAGTGGCGTACCCAAGGGGGGGTTTACGGGTTCAAACCCCCCCCCCTTCAAGAAGAATTGAATGCTGAGTTGACTCTGTGGTACAGAGAGATAGGGTATCTTGAAATAGTAAACCGCCCAAAAGCGGTCATAGATGAGTTAAGCATGTGTAATTCAAACATTTTGCCGAATATATCGAAATTGCTAGAAATATTGGCTGTTCTCCCAGTATCTACGTGTACAAACGAACGATCATTTTCAACATTACGACGACTAAAAACATACTTGCGAAATTCCACCAGCAATGAAAGGCTAAATGGATTGGCACTTCTAAATATTCATAGAGATCTCACTCCATCTACAGAAGATGTGTTAAATGAGCTAATGAAAAAAAAATCGTCGTTTAGATATTTCACTATATTTTTATCCGGCGAAGGGTTCTGTTTTATGCTTGGACATAAAATTTGAATCCCATTTTACACTGTTTCTCACCATTACTTTAGATGAGTTTTGAATACTAAGTTTGTATCATTATCGGCATTTTAAAACTTTGATCACGTCGCGTAAATTTAGAAAATTCGAAAATCGAATGTTATGAATTATACATCTCAAGCATATTTACATAAGGCCTCGTCATTACCTGGGAAGAGGTTGGTTAAAAATAATAATCGATGGCGCAACTGCCAAAATTGGGCCTACAGGCAATATTAGAGTTATTTCATTTACTTGACCAATAGAATATTAGGATGTGAAGTGGTCAGGAACACGCTCACCCGTGATTATTACCCTGATTTGATTCAGGTTGTCATTCACAGCTGAGTGAAATGATAGTGCGGCATCAAATCTCATCCCCGAAAACTATTTGTCGACAAGGAGCTTTGAACTAGCGTTCACCACTAAGTCACCCACTTTAATAATTATTCGCCGAGACACTCTGGAACGTGGGAGTTGAGTGAGATTCAGTATCTCTTCGCAATTAGATCTTTCATCTATTTCACAGTAAAATTTACGGCCTATGGTGCTTTAGAGATCCCACCTAGGGGTGATACGGGCATAGTTTGCACAAATTGAATCCGTGTGTGCCGTTATCTTTTAATTATTGTATGAAGCCTAGCAATTTTATATATAGATAAAGAGTTGGTAGGAACATTAGAATATGGTCACCTGATTGAAAGTTTTCGAAGTAAAATTCCAGAAAAGTGTAATTTATTTAATTCGCACCCATATCTTAGTAGCAACAGTTATATTTTTGAATGTTTCTTTCTATCTTTGATCAGAACCCTCAAAAAATGGATTGTTTTATTTTGTCATATGATTTTTAATCTGAGAATTAGGCCTATTGGGGACACCTCATTGAAAAAAACGCGTACAAAAAGTCTACCTCATGGGCTACGTGGAAATGACGACAAATTTGCTTGAGAGCGCAGAGTTGCTTCCCTGTATGGGCTGCAAACAAGCTTAGCCAGCCCTGATTACGATAATACTCTGTCTGTGCTTAGTAGTTCCACTTTTCCACGGCATTTACTTCATTAGTTGCTTTCTTTCCTGGCCTGTAGGTATTGAAGGCGTTTCAATATATGTACTTGCAAACATGCATATACACTTTCCGGTTCCAAGGAAGTCTACAAATACAGTGTAGATTCTTTCACACGTCAAGCGCATAATTTTATAATTTGAATGAAAATATCATGAATGATTCAAGTAAATGAAACCAGACATGCAATCGGGCTAAAGTCTGCCAGAATTATTTTTGGAGGACTCCAACTTTGACCGGTGAAAAAGTATGATTACATAATTATATCTTCATATCTACACCGAAGAATAAGCAAACGTTCCTAGTCAAGACTTCAAAAATATAACCCCCCTTTATCAAAATCCGGGGTACGCTACTGCACCAAAGTATTATTTTGGATTAAGATAAAAACTAAATTTTTGCAAGGCCTGCTACTGACTTATGGTATAAATATTAAAATAGTATTCTTACGTTTCTCGCTATTGCGCAATACCTCCAAAAATTTACTGCCTAATAATCCAAAACATATACCGATTTCTATGTTCACTGAGAGATATGTTGATGTCAATAACGGGTTCGGAAAATTATTTTTCCAGCCCAAATCAAGCCAGCTATAAAAAAGGTTGACATGTCTTCTATTGCGACGTTGGTTTGGATATTTCTCACGTATTTTGGAGTTATACGCATCGAATATTTTTCATGTGTACAACTCCGTATGGACAATCCGTTGTCAAAATAAACAGTAAAAAAATATCAATACCATTACAATATTCTATTTGCCTATTAACCTTGTGGTATATCGTGTATATATCCACTTGTATATTTGGTCCTTGGGAGCAAGAGGACTTTGATTCAACCCATTTGGGTATTTTTCCCGCAGCACAGTTGTTTACCACTACAATTCTCGCAATATTTTCACCTTTTCCATCATAAATATGTTTTGTAAGCATTTGATCTACTGTTGCGGAAAACTCAAATTAAGTTTTGCTTACATTGCTGTGCTAAACCCCGAAAAAATCGTTTTCTGGCTACAAAATATAATTTTCCCGCCACAACGACCAGCCATACCATCATTTTCTTTGTTTCCAGCTCTTCATAGTTGAGTGCGCTCAGCATTAATTCACACTGCACGGGGATCGATGCATCGTCCTATGGGGGCACACCTGCTTGGTAATTGGGCTTTGGAAGTATTTCTTTTACGTTCTGTTTTGCTGGCTTTACAGACTTGTCTCGAAAGATTGCATATTAAGGATTTTAATGATAAAACAGGTGTTCAATCTCCCATGTAAGGACGGATCAGCTATTCGGGAGTACTCGAATTCCACCCTCTACAAACATTTCACCAATATTTAATTTAATTGGCTTCATTACGCCCAACTATTCAAAACGCACGGAATGAGCAAGACACATCAGATCATTGCCTGTCATACGTTACAAAACGCTATCAATAACACATTTTCACAGCCAGCTCATTAATATCCCGAAAATACAAACTCCAAATCGGACTTGGAGCACGAAAATGATCTTTCTGAATTGTCGGCAAAACCCATTGAAGTAAGAGAAGAGGAAACGAAATACCCGTGTCGGTGTGTATATGTGAGTGAAACCAAAAAGGTTTAAATTTATGGTCACACTCTTTTTCTTTTTGGTCAGCTGGAGCGTTGTTAAGTGTCAAAGTGCTAAATGATTATCGCGCGAAAGTGGTAAAGTTTTCCCGCCATATTTTGTGCGAAGTTAGTTAGAAAAAAGCATTTTAGCACCAGATAAATAGGTGTTAAAATGTTTTTTTTTCGTGTGACGTGACCCTCTTCAAAACGCAATAGCTCCCGACATGAGACAGTGATCGAAACAAGCAATACCGCAAACGTTTGGCGATAAAACTGCCTAAAAGTTATTTTCGGACAAATTTCGCGGTAATAGGGGAAACAATGAAGTTGTGGCGCGCGAAAAATGAGCCCCCCTTTTCGGCGTCGTTTTTGGCGTGTAACTCTTTTAATATTGACAGCACGTGAAAATGATGTATCCACAACTTACTGAAAATGAAATTTCACACAAGTTAGTCATATTAAACTTTTTTGTGGGGACGGTGCTTCCCAAGATATGGGGCTGTCCCACTTTTTTTTTGTTCTCAAGATGGCGCCAAGGGGATTGGAGCTGCGACCCCAGAAACTTCAATTTAAGTTCACATAAAGGCATACTACTCATTGCAATTAAAAATTTTCTGCCCACTAAAATGCTCCGTGAGTTTTGCAATGGGGGGTTTGCCATCGGAATCAGATTTTTTTGGCCAAAAAATGCGTTTTTCACGTGAGTTTCCCCCCTTTGGGATGCAATACCTCCCGCCAGTGTACAGCAATCAAAGCGATCTATACCATAAACGACTTGCGACAAAATTGCCTTAAAGTTGTTTTCAATGTGTTTTGGGGTTAAAATGAAAACAATGAAGCTGTGGCGCTCGAAAGATGTTCTCCCCTTTTTGGATGTCGTTTTGAGCTTGTGACTCTTTTATTGTTAAAACCACGTAAAAGTGATGTATGCATGACTTGCTGCAAATTAAATTCTTCACAAGTTTTCTATATTAAACTTTCTTGTGGGAGCCATGGTTTCGGAGATATGGGGGATGTCCCATTATTTTTTGTTTCCAAGATGGAGCTCAGAGGATTGGGGCTGAGAACGCAGAAACTTGGATTTAAGCTCACAGTAAGACATACTACACATTGCGCCAAAAATCTGGCTGCATTCTAAAATGCTCCGCGAGTTTCGCAACGGGGGGTTCGCCACCAAAAGTCGATTATTTGGCCAAAAACGGGTTTTTCATGCGACTTTCTCCCCTTTGGGATAAAATAACTCCCGTTAATGTGCAGTGATTGGAAATATTAATACCGCAAACGGTTTGTGACAAAATTGTCTTGGAAAAGTATCCCAACGTGTTTCGCGTTAAACGTGAAATTAAAAAAGTTGTGGCACCCGAAAGTTATTCCCCCCTTTTTGGGTACGGTTTTTGGATTGTATCTTTTTATTATTGATACGACGCAAAAGTTATGTATGAACGACTTGCTAAAAATTATATTCTACGCAAGTTTGCCATACACAACTTTCTTGTGGAAGCCACTGTTTGGGAGATATGGGGGTGTCCCACTTTCTTTCGTTTTCAAGATGGAGCCCAAACGCCATCATCGGGGATCCCAGGAAATTGAAATTAAGCTGATTATAGCATTCCACACGCATTGCAATAAAAAAAATTCTGCCTTTTGAAAATGCACGCTAAACTCCCAATTGACTGTACTAGTTAGCGTCTAAGCATTCGAATTCAACGCACTCAAGCTATATAAACTAGACATGGTAGTCTACTCCCGATTCCCAAATGCGTTCACTTCTGCGCATGTACGTCACTGAAGCCCGAAGTCGCCGAAAAGTGCCCAGTAGGAATAGCATCAACACCTTTTGGAAAACATGTTCCGCCCAGCAGGAAAGGGAAAATGGCAAGTGATGTTGGAAATAAGCTTTATTGTTGCTGCTATTGCACCTACGCACCGAACAAGTCACCATCGTCACTTCACTTGTCTTTCGTTTACACGTTTCCCACGCAATGCACCGACTATCCGCCGCCGGTTTCCGCCATTTATACATTTTGAATTGTGTCGCCTCGTTTTCTTTCGCCTTGCCAGATGTGCACCCTATGTTTTGTTCATTTGGCAGCCCGAATTTTTTGGGCAAAATGGCGCACGAAAAGCCCGCTGTGCGAGCGAGTCGGAAGAAAAGCTGCGCATGGGTTTACCATGTCTAGTTTATATACCTTGCAACGCACCGATGAAACGATTCAGGTTGGCAACGTCGTTGATACCAATCTGCACAGCGGTCCTCTATTACCAGCGTCACACTGTGTCTGCCCAACGGCCCGCCCACACACAACAGCAGCCACAGTATCCACCAAGGTGCAACGCTGTGGCCAATCGGGAAGACCGAGCTCGTAGAAGAAAAATTGCCAGCTGACTAGCATCGGTAATCGACATAAAACCAGACTAGGAATGAAAGCTGGATTGGGTTCAGCAAACTCGGCTGACCGTTGACCGCCGATGTGGCGAATGGGTTCGGGGGATATATAGCAAGAACAGCTCGCTGGCTGAACCGTCCCGGTGGACGGTTCGGTTCTGGGTTTTCTTGGTGTACTGGTCTGAGCAAGGGCTGCAGAAGGAAGTCGCGCAGAGAAATTGCCATGCGGTTCGATGCGGAGCTTGGGATTCGGCGGAGATTTTGTGGTGGTAAAAATAAAGAGGAAAACTTCGGCGAGGCGATAGCGAGGAACGGAAACGGCAAAGAGCATAAAGAGTCGGAAGCAGCCACCTGAATAGGGTTAAGGAAAAATAAAATTGTAAGTAGACATTAAGCATAGACAAATATAGCTAGGTAAGATTAGAAAATAAAAAAGTGCATTAAGTTGAATTTGCGCTAAATTGTGTGAAGAGAAGAAGCAGTCGTCGCGTTTTCGTTTCCTAGTTTTCGAATGTTTTTTTTCAAATTGCCTATTCGGTTGGTGATTCTGGTTCTTCGTGAATCTTGTTCTCGTTTCCGGATTCGCGAACAGGGCAGTCCCGGCGCAGAAACGGGTGGCTACCTTTTTAAAAACTATTTCCACACCCCTCTTCGCGGGTTTAATCCGGGTGGGATTGCCCAAACCATGGCCAGGATTGGCTGCGTTGTGATAGCAGACGTTGCCATAATTACAAGTGTAACAGCGTTCATAAATTGGTGAGTATTTTTGTCCGTAGATATACCTGGATGTACAGCTGTGATATGAGAAGAATGAGTTCTCATGAACATCCAACATGAATAGAATCATTCATTCATACAATCGACAAAAATTCGATAATTAAGCAGCTTTAAGTTCCTGTGACGAAAACCTCTCTCTCTTCTAAGCCCACATACACACTTTAAAGTGGATGAAACGCAAAAGTTATCAACTTTGTACTTTGCAAATAATTTGTTTTTAGAAATGTTCGTTACCGTCTTGAACACAATACAGCCCCCGTCGAAACATTTAAGTATGTATGTTAACATGTTGCTTGGCTGGAAGAAGCTAATTGGTACACTTTTCTGAGAATCATTTATCAATTTGAGAAACCTATTCTTTACCGGATGGGGGAGTTTATGGACGGCATCCTGCTGTGTTAGGCGGCCCATTCACGTTCAATAATATTGCGCAATATTTATGATTGCACAATTTTATTGAACACATTCTTGCACCACACATGCTCAATAATATTAAGTCAATAAAATTGACATGGCATTCGGGTTAGTACTTTCTTGCAAGGAACATGTCAGATGACGAAGTTTTGGCAGCGACCGCGCTGGTTATTTTGTTAAAAAAAAGAAGAAATAAACGATTTTGAGTTAAAGAATGGTTAAAAAGAAGGCCAATCTATACCCACGAAAGACTTTTAAAGGACTTGACCTTAACTAATATTTGTGATCTTTCACAACCGCTGCCAAAAGAAATCTGAAAAATATTACGCAATATCACACACACACGCCGCAATAAAAAAATATTGTGCAATAAAATTTAAGCTTGCTCAATATTTTGTTCAATCATTGTGCAACCGTCAATACTATCCCTAGACGTTCAATAATATTGTGCAATCATAAATATTGCGCAATATTATTGAACGTGAATGGGCCGCCTAAGATAAGGATATTTTACGTTATAGTTTTTTTTTGTTTCGTTGTCCAGATACAGAGAATGGGGGAAATATAATCGATGATTCGTTCTTGGAAATAACGAGAAACAGGATACTAGATGTAAACAATATGTTTAAGCTCCTCAAAATGAAATTCCTGAATAGAATGCTTTCTCATAGGTTGATGCAATCTACTTACATTGTGCGCTTCGAAATTCTAAGTAATTTATAAAAGCTACCAATTATTTTAGATAACTGATTATTTGCTAACCTAAGGTAATCGGATAGAAGAGTAGTCGCTAAAATGGGGAAGTTTTTTTCCAGATGGTTACTGACTTTATGCATGTAATCAAGTGAAACGTCTAGCACCCTTTTGTTTCAGCCTTTCGTAAACTGTTTCTGATTTCTTACGAAGGAAACTTTTGTAACGCACAAATAACACTTTCAAAATCATTGCTTGCCACAAAAAACGTAGGACTCAGAGTACACTTAATATGGGAAGCAGATTGAAAATATAATCAACAAGCCACGGGGTGCGACCCTTGAAGTCCACACGGTTAACTCCCCAGAAATATCTACATAAATATTAAAAATATTAAACACAATAGAAATAATGAAAATAATGCTACTTTAAGTAATAATAATGATAATAACTCATAACAATAATTGGAATAAGTTAATATTAATGGTATCATCTTAGAAAAAATAATGTTCACGTAAGGCTTTTGGTGAAAGGAGGAAGGGGGGAGGGAAGATTGATTGAATCTTCACGCGGAGCAAACGTATGAATGTATGGATGTTTTTTGGAAAGTAATAAAAAAACTATTATTTTATTTGATGAGAACTCTGAATTATATGATTACGAAATGCAATGGTTGGCAGAAGTTTAAATTAGATAAACTTTTTAGACACCATGAGAAAATATTATTTTTATCAACTTTTGTTCATTAACAACTTTTTTTCATTAACAAAATGAACGGTCTATTGCTTTTGTATGAAAATGATTTGCGATAAGGAAAAATGTTGTTTTTTGTTAACTTCCCAGTTCCCAGTGGGAAGTTTTTTGAACAGGACCGACTTCGCTACCTCTAGAAGATGTTTTACGGTTTCTAGAATCCAAATTCATCGTTTTTAGAGAGATATCTTTGTGTGTACGTATGAGCATATGTTTGTTCGTAATTATTTTTCGTCTTGATTATCTCAAAGATGATATGGAACCTTTTCTTTCAACGCGTAATTATTAACTTAAAACTGAGTGAGTTCAGCCGTTTTTCATTAAGGATGAAAAAACTGAAAAAAACACAAAAAATTGCTTAATTTTGAAACTGATGAAATACATTGTTCATTCGTGCAGATTCCAAATATCTTCATAGTAATATTTTTGCTGTTGTGTTTTTTAGCAAAATTTTGATCAATATTGTAAATAATAAAATGTAAAATGTTAATAAACAAAAACAAAATTAATTTATAGAATTCCAAACTTATATTATCAGGTTTGGAGACATGGTACTGGATCTAGTGCAGTTAATAATTGGATATTGTTATAAAATAATTAATAATGAAAATAAATCATTGTTTTTTTCACTTCTCTAGATAATTAGTCGTGTAGATCTTAAGGGTCCTAGACCACCTTTTAATAAGATATCTTCATCTTACAAATATTTTACCATTTAAAGCGTTGATTACCACAAATGACTGAATTTTTCTCAATTTTAAGCAGTTTTTTCATTAAAATACAAAACGACACTGTCAAAACTGTCAAAAAGCTGCTCATCTTGACTTTTAATGATTTTTTATTTTTAATTCAATTGTTTTCGTTATCATGAAAAAAATTTTGCTAATTTTTTTTACAAAAATTAATTAAAATTTGCAAATTTTATAAGAAAAAGACTGTGTTGTGCAAATCAAGTTAAAAATTTATTTTTTATGGAAAAATGCTGATTTGCTGCACGTTTTTGTTATTAAATTAAAAAACGGCTCCAACATTTTTTAAAAATAATTTTAAGAAAATCATACAAATGTTAATACGCGTTGATTGACACCTCAATGATCCAAATATTATATTTGGTTCGCGAGATATAGTGTATGACAGAAATGACCTTGATGGTCATGGTGGCTTTTAATGATTTTTAATTTTTAATTAATTTTTTTTGTAATCATGAAGGAAAGTTTTGCTGTTTTTTTTTACAAAAATTGTTTCAAGTATATAAACTTGAGAAACCAATATAGCGAATAAGAATTTAATAAAAATACTATACTAAATAACTATTGAACGCGTTTCACATAGTGCTTACCCATCGCAGCACTCTAAAACTCTTCCTGAATTGTGCTTATCTAGCGCATCAGGTAATGCCTGTTATCAGCACTTTTAGCTTTTGGCCAGTGGCATAAAAATTGTCCCTTTCGTTTTCCCTTAATCTTCCACATTAATTTTAATTTGCCTATCTACACATCGTATTATTCATCCAATCATGGAGAGGACTAAACCAACGAAATCAAAGGACTAACATCATCACATGTCGATTCAACCTCATTACAATATTTTTCTCAAAAAATAAATGTATTCGAATGCTAAGGTCTATTAAATAATAATGTTAAATATCATAACCAGAGAAAATCATCAAAAAAAATATTCTTCTAAAACAAAATACAGGTCTGCGATGAAAAAAGTTCTCAACCATGATCGTGCTTCTAGATATATTTTATGATGCCAATGACCATATAGATAATAAAAAGATGTCATTACATTACGATTTCCTAGAAGCTCATACTATTATCGTTTAATGAACAAAAAACAGGGAAGTACATGTTTGGCCTACCCTAATGCTTAACGTTAATTGACGACTTTTATTTTATTGGTGATATTAACAGGTCAATTTAGTACATTTCACACTGTGATGATGTGACCTTAAACGACATATAATTGAAATTATATAATAAATTCGAGCTTCCCAGGGATTTCCGCGATAAGTTAGCGAAAAGATTTACACTGCAAATTTTGTATTACCTTACTACAGTGTTTAAAAGATGGCATCGATTTCGAGAGAGTGCAGCAACTCATTCGACAGTTTCTCCTATATTTTAGTGATTTTACTTTAAAAAAAGTCCCGAAAAAGTGTTACAGACCTAGTAAAAAACTCTCTTCAAGGCCTTAGTTAGATAAGCATCGGGTTCCTCCCCGTGTTTACTCTTTTTGTGTGGGTGGTTCGCAAGAGTAGTCTAAAGATTTGGCAAAAAGTGTTAAATTTGGGCCACCTACGATATGGATGGAATAGAAAAAAAAAATTATGTTGACAATTGTTACTTTCATTGCTGCAATTTGTCGGGATTTAACCAAAAAAAAAACTAAAAAAAGGAAAGTGCATTATTTAGTCTAGTGATCGTTATGTTGTTCGTCCTATCAAAGTTTTGATATTCCAATCCCTGAGCCATCATTCGAAACTTAAATAATGGAAGAAAAAATGGCTCAGTTATCTTCAAAAGTTGAAGTTGATGAAACATTTGAATGCAGTCCTAATGAGTCACAACTTTTTAAACAAAGTAAATTGAATAGTTTGGTGAGAGACTTGGGGCTCCCGAATGATACAGTGAGTTTTCGGAATTTCACCTTAAACAAAATAATTTATTGGCTCGGAAGTTTACTCTTTGTTTTTCCCAAGATCCAGGATTAAGTTTTCTGTAGCTTTCTATTCGGCAAACTAATGTCACTGTTCAAAGTAGACTTCAATCTTAATGGATTGAAGCTTTTTATTGATTCTTTAAAAAGAATTTTGAATCAGCAAATTTGAAAGAACACGAAAATCTGCATGCAGTTCTAAAAATTTTTCTGAGAACATTGAAAAATACCATCACGAATCTGAACTATTTCAAACATGGAGTTAAAGGGTGTTTTCGGTTACAATTTTCTCGAATTCATGTTTTTTAAGCTGGCGGACACGATTTTAAAATAAAATGCTCAACCGATCACTCTGATTTTTAACTTCCCAGTATATGGGAAGTTCTTGTAATCGCCTCGAAAATCGAAATTAAAATTTTCAACTTTTCTTCACGTTTTGAGGTCTATCGAGTATATATAAAGTGTTTTTAGAAAGGGAGATGTATGTGTGTGTGTGTACGAACGTAAGTACGTTTATGGACAGTTTTTCTACGAACATAGCATAGTTGTATCGACTTCGTTGATGTATCGATCGAAGCACCTTTGCAATCTTAAGAGCTGATTAGTTTTTGGGACACTTCGGTCGAGGAGGGGGGGTTGTTGTTTTGACTCTTTGAAGGTCATTCATGTCGTGCGCTATATCTCGCGATCAAGGTGTCAATCGACACCGTGATGATCTTATCAAATTTTGATAAAAATTGTTGGAGCCGTTTTTTAATTTAAGAAGAAAAAAGTGAAAAAATTGGGGTTTTTCCAAAAACAATGAATTTTTAACCTGATTTTCAAAACGCAGTAATCAATGTTTACAAAATTTATATACTTCAAACAGTTCTTGTAAAAAACCAGGAAATTCTCTTTTCATGATTACAAAAAATAAATAAATTAAAAATCATTAGAAGTCATTATGACCTTCAAGGTCATTTATGTCATTCTTTATATCTCGCGAACCGAATGTAATATTTGTATCAATAAGGTGTAAATCGACGCGTATTAATATTTTGGGATGTTTTTATATTTTAAAAAAATCGTTAAAGCCGTTTTATTAACTTAATGAAAAAAACGTGGAAAATTAGGGGTTTTCTCATAAAAAAATAAATTTTTAACCTGATTTGCACATCGCAATAATAAATGTTTCTAAAATTTATAAACTTTTATCAATTTTTATAGGGAAACCAGCAAAAAAATTGCTAATGATCACAAAAAAATTAAATAAAAAATAAAAAATCATTCAAAGTCATCATGTAAAAAAGGTTCTCACGAATGATTATACCTTTTCCTTTTTTATTTTTACAGACAATTGAACCTATTTTTGATTGCATATTCAATGTTTCTCAAGGCCAACAGAAAATTTTAAATCGTGAAAAAGTACAAATTCAGTGATTATGCTGAAGTGCTGGCAATTTTGACCGCAACTATTCAAAATGGCCATCACGCGACAAAATCTCTTCAGCGGGCGTAATTAAAAAAACTGCATTCATTTTTCTAGCGCTCTTTTGTCCGTCAAGCATCGATATGAAAATAAAAATAAAATGTTTTCTTAAATTAAAAAAACGGTTCCAACAATTTTTTTAAAAATTTGATAGATTCACGCAAATATCAATACGCGTCGGTTGACACCTTAATAATGCAATTCGTATGTTTAGTTTGCGAGATATAACGCATGTCAGAAATGATCTTCAAAGATGCAAAACAACAAACCCCCCGACCGAAGTTTCCCAAAAACTAATCAGCTCTTAAGATTACAAAGACGTTTCGTTTGACACCCCAACAAAGTCGATCCGACTTTGAGTTATGCTCGTAGAAAAAACTGTCCAAGAACGTACGTACGTACGTACACACACACACATACATCTCCCTTTCTAAAAACACTTTATATATACTCGATAGACCTCAAAACGTGAAGAAAAGTTGAAAATTTTAATTTCGACTTTCGAGGCGATTACAAGAACTTCCCATATACTGGGACGTTAACAAGGATTAATTTGGCCTTTTGTTTTTCCCCAGATGATTCAGTCACCTGAAATCGTCTGCCGTCATTTTTTGATGTTTTAAAAAAAATTGTTATGGGTAAAAAAAATAAAAATCTTAAAAATATATTTTTGTACACTCAAAAAACCAATCAACATATTTACAAAATGATATCTCTTTTTTTTTCTAATAAAAAAATGGTAATTTTTTTTCACCTTTGACGTGATTATTTGATTTAAAATGCGTTTTTCACGCGACTACTCAGTCGGGACACAATAACTCCCACCAGTGTACAGTGATTAAACAAACAATACCGCAAACGACTTGCAATAAAATTGTATAAACATTGATTTAAAACGTGTTTCTCGGTCAAAGTGGAAACGAAAAAGTTGTGGCGCTCGAAAGATGATCCCCCTTTTGGGTGTGGTTTCTGGCTTACAATTCTTTTATTATTGACAATACGTGAATGCAATGTATGAACAAGCTGCAATCAATTAAATTCTAAACAAGTTTGTCAAACACAACCCTTTTTTGAGAGCCATGGTTTCTGAGATATTGGGGTGTCCTTTCTTTTTTTCAAGATGGAGCCCAGAGGATTGGGTGTGCGACTCCTTAAACTTGAACACTGTTAAACTGATCACACTTTGCAAAAAAAAATCTAATTGTCAGCCCAAAATCCACGGTTGACGTCATTTTTAGGACCATTTGAATGGAACACAAGTTTTTCACGCCGTACCGCTGCAGGCATAACTATGCAATCTAACAACTGAAGTAAAAAATGATACTTATATATATTAAATAGTACCTTAACGTAGAAAGCGAGGATATTTGACTAGAATTTTTTTTGCACTGTCTAAACTCGATGACTGATCGTTTTGAGAGGAATATTTCACAGAATTGAAAATGTTTGATGTACTGACTAAACACTGTACGTAACTTGTAAAAAGCTGTACAAGCTTTTCCCTGAGTTCAATGCCGGAATCTCAAATAAAGGATAATATGAATAGTTAAACGAAAACAAAAGCGTCACAGAACACCTCAAACGAATAAGAAAAAAATCGGTTTCAACACAAAAGAGACTTATCAATTCATGAATTCTTGTATCTATTCTGTTTTAGATGAAAGCGATATGGAAGCAACTGAAACAGACAAAAAAAGTCGATTTATATGTAAAGATCCCTTCGATGTGAGAACCATACGATAAGCGCTTCCAAGCTGTGGATTTGTGAAAAATTCACGAGATTTTGAGTGAGTTCACTTCGAACGAATTTCATGAAAATGTAATATGAAATATGTAATGCCTAAGGAGATGATTTTTATGTGAAAAGCTTACTGTGACATTAAGGCAGGATAAGATTGAATTTGTTTGATGCATGCAAAATTGAAACGAGATTCATATGTTCTCCTTCAATCTATTTTCCCGAAGGCTTTTTAACTTTTGTGGTTTGGCAAATCTTCAGAAGACAAAATATAATGCAACGAAGAAAAATTCCAACTGAACCTTTCCGTAGTAATGCAATGTAGTTTTTAAGTGCAGCTTACATCACCATTAAAGCCCATCATGCGAGGAGTTAAAGATAAAACAGATATTTTTGGTTGGGATCAGGATTGAAATTCGTGGATGCGACTGAATAATTTTTTTACGAAAAGATACTTCTTATCAATATTGGTTAGCTTCCACATTTTGGGTATAGACGCAGACGTTAGATCCATGTGTGAGGCCTGTATTTAAGCTTATTTCGTGATTTTTTTAATCAGGAAGAAATAATTAGAACTAATTTAAGTTAATAGGCTATCTGATTCATATTTTGATCTTCATCTGATAATTTTCCCAAGTGATTATCTTCAAAATTCTCAAAGTGAGAAGCTGTTGTTCCTAGAAGACCGTTGTCTGAGTCTCTCACTGCCTTACATGCTGGAGTTCACAATTTTAATGTGAAAGCAATCCAAGCAAACTTTTCATATTATCTATATAAGTGACTCCTCAAAGAATCAGGTTTTGAGCGAAAATTTTGAAAATTGAAAATTTGTGGCGCGTTTGAAAAAAAAATTAAAAATGTTGCAATTTTTCCGTACTTTTGTGATAAAAAAAAACTTTAAATCGAATTTTTTTTATCCTTATTTTAGGTATAGTTGTACGAAAATTTAATAAGAACTCAGGAAATTTTTGTTTTTGAAGATCGGTAAAAAATTCGATGAGATAAAATGCACAAAAGCTGGAAAACGTGTTTCGAGAAAAACGCATTTTCAAACAAATTTCCAAAAACTGAGAATTAAAGTGACTTGGTATTACTCCTATATACACAAAGATACCAGGAAATATACATCTTGTTGTTTGTAATGCATGCAAAGTAAGATAGGCTCATAGAAAGACAGCTGTGTGGTCCCGAATATCGATCTAAGACTTTTTGAGCTTACTCTTGAATAGCTTAACTTTTAATTTCTGGAAATAAAAAAGTTGATTTTTTGAACCGTCTTATGTGATTTCTCCCCTTAATTAGCAAACGTGCGATCCTTGAGGTCGACCTGGTCAACTTCCCAGTAATATCTACATAAATAAAAAAATATTAAACACAATAATAATAATGAAACTAATGCTACTTTAAGTAATAATAATGATAGGTACTCATAACAGTAATTGGAATGAGTTAATATTAATCGTATCATCCTAGGGAGCGTCCATTGATTACGTAAGGCTTTTAGTGGATGGGAGGAGATGAGGGTTGATTGAATAAATACTCATGCGGATCAATTGGAGGGGGCATAAAATCATAAAAATGTTAAGACGCGTCGATTGACATTTCAACGATGCAAATCCTATCTTTGGTTCACGAGATATAATGCATGACAGAAATGACCTTGAAGGGATCAAAATAAAAAAACCCTACCTGAAGTTTATCAACAACTTAAAATTGCAAAGACGCTTCGATTGACACCTCAATAAAGTCGATATGGTTTTATTCATGTGAGCTATGCTTGCAGAAAAAACTGTCCACGAACATACGTATATACACACACATACTTATATTCTCATGTAGACTTCTTTCTAAAAACACTTTAAATATACTCTAAAGATTTCAAAACGTAAAGATATGTTGAAAATTTCAATTTCGATTTTCGAGGTGATTACAAGACTTTGCCATATATGTACTGGGAAGCTAATAAATTGTTCATTCATTGTTCAATTGCATTGCTTCGAAATGTTTGCCTTATTTGGGAAAATTGTGGCTTTTTAATCTTTTTGTAAGGCCAATTTTTGTGATACCTTTGAAACCTTAAAGGACTCATTCTTTAGTATAAATAATCACTTGCTATTTTTGCTGCATTGTTCAAAAGTTATCTAGACAAATATAACAAAATATCGCCTCAAACTGTTTGTATTTTAGCATTACTGAGGCATCAGATAAAATATTTCGTCTTCAACGAATTTTTTCAGCTCAAAAATAATTTTTCTGCTTTTGATATCATTCACCATTGACATTTAAACGGTCGAGTCATATCAGGACATGTTGAATAAGAATTGCATAATATTTGCTACTAATATGCATGCAAATAAACATTGATTTTAATCCATCTAGACTGCTGTCTCGACTGAAATTTATCACTGCACAATTTCACATGCTGCTGGGTAATCGGTCAGTATCACTTTTCTCACAACTGTCACCGATTTTGCAATGTCCTTGATCGAACGTTTTCAATGACAGCCAACTTACTTCTACTGATGAAATGCACTACCATTTTGGGTGCAATACTGAAGTTGCTTAGAACCGAATACACACTGGACCTTGGGGCAGTCTGCATATCGTTCAGTTCTAAATTGAATCCAGTCGCCTAGCTTTGCTCGTTGCCATGTACAGACTTTTCGTTGTCCGCTAGAAATTTTGAGGCCACCCAGTAATAGGTCATTTGTCTCTATTATCGGAGGTTTCCAAGGTATAGTTCAACGCTAATACGAGGGGCGTTTGAAAAGTCCGTGCAAAAATAAAAACTGCTTACGTGTTTGGGGTAAACCTTTTTAACTTCCCAGTTCCCTATCGGAAGTTATTGTAATGGGGTCGATTTTGCGAATCCCAAATTTTGACATATCTCCACGTTTTAAGGTCTCTAGAGTCCAAATCACTCGTTTTTAGAGAGATGTCTGTGAGTGTGTATGTACGTATGTGTGTATGTGCGTATGTACGTATGTACGGATGTACGTATGTGCGTTCGAAATTATTTTTCGTCTCGATTATCTCGAGAACCAAAGATTGCATTGACGTGGGACCGGTTTCATTTGACGCGTAATTACGTAACTTGAAACTGAATGACTTTTCAGCAAAATCAGTTATGCCGTTTTTTATTTAGGATGAAAAAACTGAAAAAAACGACTAAAAATTGCTTATTTTTAAACTGTTGATACGCACTGTTAATTCGTGCAGATACCAAATACCTTCATAGCAATGTTGTTATTTTTGTGCGTTTTAGCAAAATTGTGATCAAATTCGTAAAAAATGTTATTTCAAAAAAAAATTCAAGATGAATTTATGAAATTCCAAACTTATATTATCAGGTTTGGGTGAATGGGAGTAGAGACGCTAATGCAGTTAATAATTGGATATTGTTATAAATAATTTAATATTGTTAATAACAATCAAATAAGTTTAGTTATAATTTGATATTGTACATATAAAGTCAATTATAATTATTCAGTAACGATCAAACATTCTTAATAACGAATGATTATTGTAAATAATAATTAAATACCCTCAATAATAGTTGCGGATTCCGAAGCCGAAATGAAGAACGAGGTTGAGGACGAAGTGGAGGACAAGAAGGATGACGAGGACGAAGAGGACGAGATTGCCGAGGCTTTGGTAGAGGATGAGCAGGTGGTGGAGACGCCTTCCTCTACCAAAGCTTTTATGGTTAGATAAAAAATTGATAAAAATAATAAAAGTAATTATATTAATTTAGAATAATAATGTTTAATAATAGTGATTATTAATAATCATAATTAATAATAAAAGCAAATTATAGCATTTTATTCACCCCACTGGGAAGTTTGTCGTGTGGGCCTCAAGGGTCGCACTTAGACCACATTTTTATTTATTTTTCGACATAGTCTCCTTTTAGGCTTATACACTTCGTCCATCGATGTTCTAGTTTGTTGATCCTTTCCGAATAATAGAATTTGTCCAAGTCTGCAAAATATCTATTGGTGTCTGCAATCACCTCCTCGTTTGAATAAAATCTTTGTCCCGCCAGCCATTTCTTCAAATTAGGGAACAAATAGTAGTCCGAGGGAACCAAGTCTGGAGAAAAGGGGGGATGTGAAACGAGTTGGAATCCTATTTCCATTAATTTTGCGACGACAACTGCTGAGGTGTGTGCTGGTGCGTTGTCGTGATGGAAAAGGACTTTCTTGTGGGCCAATCGCGGGGATTTCCGTGCAGCTCGGTTTTAAAACGGTCCAATAACGAAGAATAATATGCACCTGTAATAGTTTTACCCTTTTCCAGATAGTCGATGTGGATTATCCCTTGCGAATCCCAAAAGACAGTCGCCATAACCTTTCCGGCTGAAGGAACGGTCTTCGCCTTTTTTGGTGCAGATTCCCCCTTGGTAATCCATTGTTTAGATTGTTGCTTGGTCTCAAGAGTATAATAATGTATCTATGTTTCATTCACACTGACGAAACGACGCTTAAAGTCCTCCGAATTTTTTTGGAAAAGCTGCAAACGATCCTTGCAACACTTCACATGATTCTGTTTTTGGTCAAGCGTGAGCAATTGCGGCACCCATCTTGCGGATAGCTTTCTCATGTCCAAATGTTTATGCAAAATATTATGAACCCGTTCAGTCGAGATGCCCACAGCACTAGCAATCTCACGCACCTTAATTCTTCTGCCATCCATCAGCATATCATGAATTTGATCAATGATTTCTGGAGTCGTAACCTTCACAGGCTGTCCAGAACGTTCAGCGTCACTTGTGCCCATATGGTTTGTGCGAAAAATTTGAAACTACTTATAAACTGTTCTAATCGAAGGTGCAGAGTCACCATAATGTTTATTAAGGTTATCTTTAGTCTCCTGAGGCGTTTTGCCTTTCATAAAGTAATGTTTAATCACCACACGAAATTCTTTTTCGTCCATTTCTTGAAAATCACTCGACTTCCTTGATTCACACGAATGCCAAACACAAAGAAATAGACCAATATGGCTGAAACTTGGTGTGCGTTCATTCAATAGATGCTACTAACCAAACATGAACTCATTACGCGCCGGTGTTGCCATCTTTCGGACTTTGCATGGACTTTTCAAACGTCGTTTGTAGCAAGCGACAAGATAGATAGATCAAGGTTTGCCCAAACGGTCAACATTGGGAGAAATATGAGGTAATTTTTTTAAAAATGATGAGAAAAGCTCCGCTTTCATGCCTTATTACAAAATGGCGAGCAGGCCGAGCATTATCATCTAGATTTCAAGTATTTTTGAAGATCAAAGCAAGGGGACGAAAGTATGTTAGCAGACTATTATTGACCAAAAAAGTTGCATAAAAAAGTCAAATCAATAATTTTCGCAGTATATATGAAAGTTATTGTAATTGGTCCGAGAATTGAAATCAAAATTTTCAACATATGTATCTTTACATTTTAAGGTTTTCAGGGTGCAGTAGAATCTCGATTATCCAAGATAATTAAGACCAGGCAGACTTCGCATAACCAAAAACTGGGATAATACGTTATGCCGTGAGAAAAACATTGTTGTACAATTTTTTGTGTCATTTTTGTCTTGATATTCTGATTCAGGAACATGCTTACTTCAAAATCGATTTTAATTGGCTTTAAATAATTAAGTTTTGAATATGCAAACAAGCCTTGATGAAAGTGACATTTACATAATTTTATTTATGGAAATTCGGTTGAACTGTAATCAAAAGTATTTTCGACTGTAATTTAAAGGTATTTTTAAAAAAGTCTGAATGTTTGTATGAATGTGATTAATTTTTTCTACAACGAACTCTCACGAAAGCCAAATTGTATCGACTTTTTTAAGGTGTTAATCGAAGCGCCTTACCAATGACTTGAGCTGATTGGATTTTGGTAACATTCAGCTAGGATGTTTTTTATTTCGACGCATCCACACCAACAAAACGTTGTAATAACGTTTGTTCAGATGTCAATCATTTTATTGGTTCTGCTAGATTTTCATAAATTTAACAAAACTTTTTTTTCCATTAAATAAGAGAAAGCCAAAAAATATTAGAAAATTTTTATTTAAAAAAAATTTGATTTGCACTTCTAACAACCAATGCTTTCTAACATCAGATGCTGTGTATGTTATAATTGAATAAAAGTATACAAACAAAAATAATAAACCCTCATTAGTAATTCTGAATAACGGCCGGATATGAATAATATGATGTTATTTCCCTATCTTATTGATTTGGTTGTGGTAAAGATCAAACCGTTTTATCATTTGTAAACTTTTCAATAAAAAAATATTTATTTTTCTTAAAATTTACTCCCGCAACTTAATTTGTATTTGTTTATATACATATATATATATATATATATATATATATATATATATATATAATATTAGTTGAAATCTGCATATCTAACAATAAATAATACCTATTTATAGTGAATAAGATAATGATACAAATAACATTAATTCATTCCGTTTTCGTGTAATGAGTCGCTGACACACTTTATCTTATAATGAGCTCACAGCTTATTATGAGCTGGCGCTAATGAAGTAGAAGCTATATCAATAGAAATTGAATGAATTAAAAAATCCATTGTTGCAAATCCCATACATGGCCAAAGCGAATAAACTAGGTGCAAATAGATTTATTAATTTGCCATTTGGCAGCAAATTTTGAACAATTTTAAGGTAATTATCGGAAATTTGACAACTTTTCAACTTTTTAAATTTTAATCGTCAATTACAGCTGTATACAACATGTGTTTATGTCGAATGACAATTCAATTGACAGATCTATTAGAAGTGTGCCACAATGTCATTAAACTTTAGCTGCAAGCTCATTATGAGCTCTAGTGTGTCAAGAGTAATAATTTTTGCTTATAATTTATGTACATACCTCAAGTATCACATCCTGGTTTGTTGATAATAAATTATTTGTTCTGTTAGTGTTTTTAAAATAATGTCGCAAATATCTTTTTAATGTGACGTGACATGTTTTTTTGATATTTTCTCTGTCTTCAGCCTTCCAAACTTTACAACTAGATCAATTATTTGGTTTTTTAAAGATTTGATTGAGTACACAAGCATATGATAAAATGCTAACTATCTATTGTTAAAACATTGCGCATTTTTGATGAAATGGCGAAAATAAAGTTCTGTCATTAAAAATCAATTTAAAAATTCCACCACCATGGAATGGAAACAACTCGGTTAAATAATATAATGATATTATAATAATGAATAACAAAAAAATCGTCCTTATTTCTTTAAGTGCCAATTTAATTTAAGATAATCTACGGAACCCTTATTATCGAAGAACGTAACTTAAAGTCTCATCAAATAAAATAAAATAGGCTTTTAAAATCTTCTCAACGTAAACTTTCATTAAGTTAGAAACTCTACAAGCAAGGTTCTACTGTATTTGATTCGAACACAAGTATCCTTGACACTTGATTATATTCTAAGGAAGAGTTGTTTTGGAAGCAACAAATATTGCAAACATAATTTAGATAATTCCCTTTTTGGCTGACCTTCAAACAAGCGCCTTCTGTCCGGTCTATTTAATTTTATTTGTTAAAATGAGTTTCATCAGCTTTTCGTGAAGCAATGCATAGATTTTCTTTCTCATCTTAGTGCTTATTCCATAATTGATAAGAATGACACAGCAGGCCTGCTCGATGGACATCATATCATTCATTATCTTGGATATAATTTAAATTGATTGCACTCTAATACCTCTTAATTATCATAACAGTATTAATCATGAAATCCAAGACCTATTGTCTTTGGTTTTGGATAACTTCCTTTATTTGGGTTAATGTTTTCTTGTGCCTTGGACTTAGATTGGATAAAACCTGAAAATGATAAACATCTTTCCTATCTTTCCGATAATCTTGTTTGAAGCCCTTAAGCTGATTTATTTTGAAAACATTGTTTTTACGGGGCCAACTGGCTTTTTCTTGTCATTCGAGAAATACTCGCATGGAGGTTGATTTCAACGGAGTAGTGAAATTTATTATAGTTTTTGATTCGTAAAGCATTTAAGAGAAGTATTTTCCTTGATTTTCTTCCTTGGAATATGCAACTGCTTTATGGTGGAGATTAGGTTAGGTTATGAGCGAAACGGCTTTCACTTTACTTAGACAGTCTTTGGTGCATTGTAGCTTGTAGACGTAGAAACTTTCTGATTCATTCTATGAACCATCTTGATCTCTTAACGAAATCCAGGAGCCGATCCATTCTAATTCTACCTAGCCCAATTAGCTTCGCGAAAAAAAATCCCCTAAGCGACTCCTAGCAGCTAGAGTCAGACATTTACACAAAAGGTGCTCTACTGACTCTGTTTTCTTTCGTTACCGAAGCTCCGACATAGATCGCTAGCTGGGGGCCCGATTCTCCTTATGTGTTCACCAAAGCCACATAGCCCGTCGGTTAAGCTATAGGAGCTATATAGCCTGGTTGTTGGAAGAAACCTGCAGGACAACCAGGCAAACTTGGCGCGCACTGAGTTCCAGACGCACCAAACAGCTCCTGAACACGAGTCGTGAAACCTTGAGTTCTATCGTGTCCATACTGACGGGCCACTGTCTGATTGGCAGGCACGCAGAAAGGTTGAGCGTTCCCTTCAACGATTTCTGCCGGAGTTGCAGATCGGAAGAAGAGGAAAAAACAATCCAACATTTTCTGTGTGAATGCCAGGCGCTGTCCAGGAAATGCATGAAAACCTTAGGCTCACCCTTCCTGGACAGCTTCACGGAAGTAGCTGATTTGAATATCGGCTGCATAGCCGGCTTCATACGAGAATCGAAATGGTTCTCGTCATCTCACAGATTCTAGTGCCGCCCTTATCTTTTCTGTGGTATCACAATGGGCCTATCTTGCCCTAAGTGAGCCATCTTTTTTGATGAAGAGGGCTGCCACTACAACGAACCAACCAACAAACTTTTTAGTTACATACAATTTTTTTCTCCCTTGGAGATATCACCGTTTCTGTACTAGTTCTCTCTTCAAAGATAAGTATGGGTGCATCTGTTGCCACAATAATGGTTCATACATTCCG
Source organism: Oxycera nigricornis (assembly GCA_963942545.1). Lineage (NCBI taxonomy): Eukaryota > Metazoa > Arthropoda > Insecta > Diptera > Stratiomyidae > Oxycera > Oxycera nigricornis. The sequence goes on along the minus strand of OZ012662.1, from coordinate 30,233,059 downwards.
TGGAAATATTGGTAAATATGCTTCTATTGACGGTTGGAGAAAACAGATCAACAATAATATCGAAGGCTTTGCTGCCAAGTCTACATTAGGCGTACGGCGAGACTACTGCGCCGCAAATCAGGATAGTTGACTACCTCCTTGAAGGGTACCAAGGTTGGGCGATAGACCAATCAATCATTTCCTCAAAACTCCAGCCAATTGTAAGACTATTTAACTGGTCTTAAGTAGCAGAAATGACTAACCTTCTTAAAGAGACTGAAAAACTCGATCTGAACAATTTTTAACGATATTTACCTCATCCTTGGATGAAAGAATACTGAATAACTGTTTGTCGCCATTTTCGGTTCTTATGAGGGAGAAAAATAGTGCATGCATAAGGTACAGCACCAAAACCCAGACAAAATTCAAATTGAATTTCCCGTCGTTCCATATAACTTGTAGAGGTTGCAACTGGACTCGAAATAGTTTGATGCATGTACCAAACTGTCATTACCTCGAACCAGTCACAATGTTGAAACCTAGTGCGAATTATAACCGAAGAGCCGGGATTATCGAAAGTGTTTGCGCTGGGCACTCAGCGACATATCTCATTCGGTTCTTCGGGTAACCGAGATCAACTGTGTATGATGTTGTTGCGAAATGTAAGAAATCGGATAAGTTCAGCAAAAGTTTTGCAACAACTACGGGGAAAACTCACTTGTAGGAGCGCCTGGTAAGGGCGCCCGAAGACATGCATCGGATTCAAGAGCTGATTTTTAAGGATCCAGTCAATCCGAAAATAGTCATCGGTTGTTGATGTGAGTGAAAAAACTGTGCGTCGAATCGTCGAGGAAGATCTCCGCTACAAGTCTTACACAGTTAAAATGAGACAGATGCTTCCCGAAGCCGTCAGAACAAAGCGAGATGAACGATGCAACCTGCTGTTGTGTTTCTTAAGAAACAATGCGGCCGTACACGCCAGATTTTTTCCGCTGATTTTTTTTTACTGTCGACACAAATATCAATCGTAGAAATGATCTATGACTCTCCCATGACCTGGAAGATGTTAGCATTGTTTTCAGAGCAAATTTCTGGCGAATGTGCACGTGCTAAGTGTGGTGTCCTGTGAGTGTGACGTCATATCTCCACATTTTGTTAACAAAGGGGAAAATGTCACAAAATAAATTTATTTTCATGTTCTGGCAATTGTGGTGTAGTCGTGAATGAAAACTGTGTCGCCTGGAAAGCCGTTTGTTTTCCAGCAGGACAGTGCACCCGTTCGCACAAGTCATTTCATTGAAAATTAGTTGTCCGAAAACATCGACATGTTATGGTGCAAAGAATTCTGGTCTCCCAGCAGTTTAGATTTAAATCCTTTGGACTTCTGTATGGAGGATGATTGAAAGAGTAACCAACAAATCCAGGAATCTAAATGTCGCATTATTCAGAGCAACTATTGAAGCGAAATTCGCAGATATGGACTGTGACGCATTAAAACGGGCATACTAACGCTTCAGACTGAGATGGAGGCAGTCATTCAAACAGGCGAGAATATATTTATTACCTTACAAATATATATTTATTACCTCACAAACAATCCAGGTAAAAAAAGTTTTTACTTTCCGTTTCGGCAACAAAAATTATGATTGAAAATAATCTTACATTTAAAATTAATTTCAGAGAATATTTTCATAGAGCTCTCTGTCAGGAGTGAAGCTCAAACTTCGATAAATTTCAATCCGGGAATTAATTTAAAAAAAATCGTTTGTTGCAGTCATTGCTGAACATGTCCTTGGAACATATATTGTCATGTATCCCTTTGAAACACTAACCTCGTGGTCTTTCCTTGCGAGCATGGGCATTGCCTTTTTGCTTGCGAGTGTCATGTGAAAGTTTACGAGTAGTGATAAGTTATTGGATCTGCAAATGCATGACATCGTGGAATCCATAATTTAGGATATTTAATTAGGTCATAAGTTTTTGAGTTAGTGTTAGGAAATTGTATGAATAGCAAGTAAGAGTCAAAGAAAATATTGTCTTTTGGGAGCACGCGAGCTCGTTTTACTTGTGCCTTTCTTTTTCGGCACTCTTTTAAGGTTTTGCCTGGAAAGTGCCAATAATTCGGCACTTCAGGTAATGCCTACAATCGGCATATACTATATATATTCCTTGGCCAGTGGTGTTTGGTAAAAGCGCTTTTTTAATTTTCAAAAATATTTGGATATGAGTTTGCGTTTAGATGAAAATTTTGATTAAATTTCCAGAGTCCATTTTCCTTACTAATAATTGTTCGAAATCAGTTACAATCGAACTTTTATTGGAAATGATAATGATTTATCGATAAAAATACAACGCGACGTGCAAGGCGTTTTGTTTTCTTTAGTAACACGACTATTGCTGATATGTGTACATAACTATGTATCTACGGCTTCAGTCATCACACATTTCTTATCCGATCTATTAAAGAACGATTTGAAAGCGTTATTTACTTTCTTGTCTAATCAACGAGTTCTTTGTAAGATAGTCCACAGTTGTATATGATCGTGTAGTACACTATAGTACAGTAGATAGGTAATATTCAGATACTTCATATCAGAATATTGATAAAAGACATTTAGCTATGTTTTCTCAGTTTTCCACGAAAATCGGCATAGTTGCGTGTGTGACGAGAAGGTGTTTTTTTTTGGGCTGAGATCACTTTGTTGATCAATATTTCGTGAAGAGTTCAAGTCTTACTTTTAGGGCCACAAATAGGATTTACGAGTCCCGAAAAATAGTGTTGTTTGAGTGAATATTTTTGAACTTATTTTGTCGTGTAAGTTCAGCATGGAAATTAAAGAAAAATCCATGCCGTAAGTAAATAAACAAATAAATAATTGCCGCTTGAGGTTTAGAAAGTATAATGAACCACGAATCCACACCGTTAAAAAATAAATAAAATGTGAAAGAAAAGTATTTTTACAAAGTGTTTCTCGTGAGTGTTGTGCCTTAGATATTGCAGAGTATCTACCCACATTTTCAAAGAGATAAACTTATCTAAGCAATTACTGGCGACCAGCTATTGTATTTGTTGCATGCATGATGGAAGTGTCGATATAGGTGAGACAAACAGTCACAGTTAAGCTATTGAACTCACTATTATTTCAGTTGCAAAAAAACTAGTCCAAGGAGTGTGATCAAGGTTTATAGAGTTTGATTCATTAATATAAAATATATAAAAAGTAATACGTAGAAAGTGGGTCTGAAGTAGGATACGTTGGAAAATTATTTTATTAAGTATCAATAAGTTCCACACACGATTACGAACAAAACTTCTATTCGGTTTGGATTGCTTTTGAAAAAGCAATCATCATTTCTTATTGCTTTTTTCTTACATTCAAAACGGCTTCTGTGAAAATTCTGGAAAAGATTTTCATTTTAATTACGAATATTGAATGATTTGTAATTCAGCAACAATAATAACAATAAACACAAGGCCTTGAAAGGTTGCTTAGCTGGAAGACAATTTATGTTTTTGAGATAGACCAGGGCGGATCTGTAGAGAAACGACTACATTTGGCCGTTGATAGGTGGCACGCTGATTTTTGCAGGAAAAGTTGTGGAATAACTCGTATAACAATAATTGATTTATGCTCCCTCTCGAAAAAGTCGGGAACATTAAAAAAATCGAAATGTCTCAAATTAAAAAACAACAACAAATTAACAATTTGTTATCTTACCGGTGTTAGTTGTGATTCGTAATTACTTCAGACCTGTTGAAACGTTTCAATAAAAATAGATAAAATTGAAATTCGTGCGGTTATAAAATATGTTTCGTTGAATTTTTTTACCACCGAGCAAGTTTTTAAAGAAATACGAGGGACATTTGGAGAGGATGATCAAATAAAAAAATTACGTTACCAAATCCGTTAAAAATGACGAGGAAAACTTGCTCCATCAGAACAACGTACCGACACACAAGTCTGCAGTTGCCATGGTAGTAATTCAAGATGCTGGCTTTGAAATTCGTTGTCGTCGAAAATTTTAAAAATAAAAGAATATGTTTTTAGTAAAAAACGAATAAAATGTATTAAAAAATGAAAAATTATAAAAAATGATAAACGTCATTTTTACTATATATGTATTCCCCTCACCCACCCGCGCGAGAGGTAGAGAGGGCCGGGGGAGGGGTTTGAAACGTGTGCATAAGGTGTTTCTCCTAATTATATTATATTTATAATAAAAATGACATTCATCAAGTTTTTATAATTTTTCATTTTTTATATACAAATGTAAATATTTTTTTTATTTTTACAAAAAAAATCTTTAATATTTTAAATTTTTTCGATTTCAAAGCAAGTTTTAAAAATCAATTCCCAGATCAATTAAATAGTTTCATATGATCTCTGAAAATAGGTAAAATAATCATTATTTTTAGTGGAGGGAACCCCCATAACTTCTCGTGAGGCCGTGACGGGGGTCATAATCTTAACTTATACCATTGAATCTTATCATCTTCCAACCTAGCTATTCTCATTTTCCGAACGCCCCTCGTATATTTGAGTTGAAGAACGGAATTTTATCAATTCAATCACTAGAAATTATGTTCAAACAATTTGGTTTGTATCCAATTTGTGTGAATCCGCACATTCACACAGCAATATTATTTTCTACTATTGTAAGATTTTCGTAAAATAAGATGGAGATGAGAAACATGACCGTTACTTTTGTTGAGTCATTAACTACGTTAAATAAGAATTAAGATGAATATCTCACTCATCAATGAGTGGATCAAAAACGTTAGTACGACTAGTGTTTTGACAAAACAGAGAAGTAAGGAAGTGTGAAAGTCGTTACCTTGTAATGAACTGTGCTTTTAACTTGCAACGATTTTTATTACTTTGACTTCCAACTTTGGTCGCCATTTGTAAAGAATTATTTATTTAAAGTTTCGAACAACGATACTTGAGTTATCTGTACAGAAAATTTGTCCAGTCTCTCAAAATCTAGAAGGCTTGTAATTGTTGGCATGCAAGCACATTTTGATATGAACGAGAAAATTTATCGCGACGAACGAACAACCTAAACCCAATCATTTCATCATTTCGGCCCCACATTGGGCGCCATTGTTTTAAATGAGGAGGTTTATGACTTAAGTTGCCGTGAATTGACCTCATGTACGTTCAGTCCCAGGGTGAAGTAACCAATCGTTTCTAGTCGTGCAGACAGCTTCAGATTCGACTTCTCCAAAACAAGAGGTGCGGTGGCTGGTGGCAAGTCAGCTAAGTTCGGCGTGTTGTATTGTGGTTCGATTCTTTGGCTTTGGTCGTACCCACTTATCACAGAATGAAAGGATGATGATCAAACTGACTCGGTCCACACTACCATGAGCTAGCACTTGCGCTATTGCGTTTCAGTCGGGGTTTGTTCTTACTTCCTGGAAAATTTCAGGGAAAATCTATATGTTTTCTTTAGTTCTTCAGTTTATTATAAAACCAAATTAGTTTTGACAAAAAATAGCTAGTCAATAAAATCAACAAAAAAAAACGGCAGGTAAAACAACAATTGAACTGATTTTTGGTTTTACTTCATAAAGATTTTTTACAACTGCTAGTAGAGAAATCGATGTTTCATTTCGATATATTTTTGTACAGAACCAAAAGATCAATGATGTTACGGAAGCATTCATTTTGGCGCATCAACATAGCATTTGTTAGTTCATGGCCGCTGTATCGAAGGTATCTTCATCAATAAGGACCCACAGATAAACAAATGTCTCTGATGTAGTTCCAATTCATTGTTACACAAATCCTCACCAGAAGATGGCCGTAAATAAGAACTGGAGTCACTAAAAATGACAAACGTGTTGAACTACATAACCAGTAGTGAAAGGTACAACAAAATCTCCGTGTGAATTTCTGAAATCGCGTGCTTCAACAGCAGTTAAACATTTTATTGCTGCAGAAGTGCCCAGCGACTTACGCTTTAACTATTTTCGCCTCTTTTCTAAATGTGCTAGCCGGACATTTAGAAAAGAGGCAGTTACTGGCTTTGTGCTTCCAAACATACTTCCATCCATATTGCATTGTGGCTAGGTAATCATATCAACTGCTTTATGTCACACCACACATAATTTATGCACTTTTCACTATTTACTTTCAATAATTATGATTGCCGCATAGAACATGATTATTTTATATTTCTTATACCATGCGCTCCTGAAGTTGCAAATTTGCATTTTTGAAGGATTTTCAGGTTAGAAAAAGGATTATTATTATTGAACATTCATATCATTAAATCTTTACATATTTTCTAGTTCAAAGTTAACGCATTTTTATTCCAACGATTTCTAGGATCAGAATCGAAAGAGTTAATAGTTTAGTACTAATTTTAAATGTGCAGCGCAATCGATTGCAATAAGTTTTTAGTATTGTGATACATTTGATTTTTTGTTTAAAATGGATAAAGTTTGACTAAATTACCAATGGTGTCCCTCCATTTTTTTGAAAATTTGTTTCAACAAATTGTTGCATTTCATATTTTCCTGTTTTCTCCTTGCGTTTCAAGAACAATAACAGATACAAAAAGTAGAAAGATTTATCTAGCATACATTGGATGCAATGAACGCTTTAGCGCCAAAATTCGGAAAGAAAGTCCGTGAAGCTTTTGAAAAATTCACGAAGCTTTTGTATTGCAGTTGAGTTATATATGCCATTTTGTAAAAGTTACTAATTTATTTCCATATTTCAAGAATCCCAAGTTTATTTCTTGTCAAAAATAAATTTAAAGCATGCCAATTCGGCTGCTCATAGAACTATGCGCGTATTATAGGCACCTTTCAAGTAGGGCTTGAAATCGTAAAGATCTTTAAAAATAAACTACAAGCATCTCTGCTTCTCTGATTAAATTGGTTGTCTGCTAAATAGATAGCCCATAGTAAAAGATAATCAGTTCTCTACATCATTCGTTCCTTCATTTCCATTTTTTATTTAGAAAAAGTCTTTCCTTCACGTTAGATAATATAGGCTGCTTTTTTAGAGGTATTAAACTTTCGATGATATCTGTCATTGAAGCTGCCAAATTTCGCCGCTGTCATTTTGACATTATGTTTAATTTACTTTGACAAATCACCATGCAAAGACCAACACCCGAACAACGTCTTGAAATAGTGGAAATTTATGTCTGAAATTTGTGTTTTGTGGCGAAACTTATATAGCACTCCGTTCAATCGTGCTTAGCAGCTCATTCGCAAAACGATGGAAAGATTTGTTTTTGCCTATTCTCTACTCGACAATTTTCGTCCAAAATGAGCTCGTATAGTGCGTACCGAGGTAGCGATCACTGCTGTGAAGGGTTGTGTTACTGAGTATTCAAGTTTTTTGATTCGACGCCGTTTCCAACAACTGGTGTTTGTCCGTCTGGTATATGGAAAATTTTGAGGAAATTTTTTGGTCTAAAGCCCTATAAGATCCAACTGGTGCAGTATTGGACCATCGTTTGTGTCGTAAGATCGCTGAATAGGCTGAGAATGATTTGAAAGTTGAACCCTCAAATCATTTTCAGCGATGAAGCTCATTTTTGATTTGATGGGCTCGTAAATAAGCAAACTTGCCGCTTTTTGGTGTGAGGATAATCCTCAAGAGACTTTGGAAGTGCCAATACATCCCAAAATATGTATGTTTGCATGCCGATGGCATAAATGGTTCTTTCTTTTAATAATGACGAAGGCTCCCGATAAATGATTCGTTATTTTTTGATTCAACAGGATGGCGCAATATGCCATATAGCGCGTAAAATCATTAATTCTTTGGACCGACCCTTTGGTGAACAAATCATCTTCAGAAATGGACCTGTGAACTGCCCCCCCTCCCAGATCATGTGATTTGACTCTATTGGACTATTTTTGGTGAGAATACGTCAAATCACTTGTCTATGCTGATAAACAAGTGGTGCAAAGTTGGACCGACAGGATGGTGTTTATAAGACGCCGTCGCAGTGCTTATATGCTAGAAAGTATTTTTAAACACTAAATGCAATGAAATTTCCGAGGAAACACCCAATATTTCACAATACAACTCTCAGCTGAATACTAACTCAAAAAAAAAAGAAATCTCGGATAACTAAGACTGGCAGCCAAAATTAATTGCATCGTTACGTGGCACGTCCAGTAAATAATTCAATATTTATAAAAAAATAACCAAGAAATCACGTAAAGATCTAATCCCTTAATTCACTTACACATGGTCTAATTCAACTTCACAAGTAAAACCAAGTTTCATTTGCTCACTACGCTTGGTGAAGATTAATGAAAGGTCAGAATAAGTGCAAACAACCGAAATCAATTGAGCTTTTCCCTAATTTTGGAGGTGGATCATGAAAAACTCTCCAGTCTGTCGGTGTGAAAGTATTGCTTTATAAACAGTCTTTGAATTTGATTGGTTAATTGACAAGAAGATATGTTGAGTGACGGACGACACACACACTTATCTAGATAAATTATCCGTGGCTGAGCTTCATCTTCTTTCGAAGAGAAGATTTTTTTTTATTTCTGGCATGTTGGATGGTGATGCAATTAACGATGGAAGTTAGGTCCTTTTAGTTATGGTCTCATCTGTTGGTTGCAATTGCCAGCAAGTTTTCCACACCTAACTTTTCACCATCAAAGCATGTGTGCATGAGTGCTCATCAAAGTAGTCAAACAGTCATCTTCCTTTATAAGAATATGCTATTATATCTGAAAACTATGAAAGTCTGATTGGGAAAAGACATGTTGACATTGTGTTATGCTCACAACGTGAGGACTTTGCGTAAGTTAGTTGGTTTTTTTGTCAATAAGGTGCATGCTTCTGCAGCCGTTCCAAGTGATATTTACCGTAGATATTGCAAAATTATTATGTGGACTCTTTCTAGAGGATGTTCCAATCCAATAACATAGATACTCCTGCAGATGCATGTGGCCATATAAACGCAAAAGGCAAATTAGTCGCAAAACTATCCGGAAACAGATCAAGTTTTCCAATGACATGCTGGATTTGTGCAAATGTTTTCACAGCAAAGTGATGCACTCAGAAGGTGGAAAATGTCCTGGCTGGTACGCTTCAACTTAATCGATTTGATGCGGCCAAGCCAACAGAACGATTCAGGTGTGTTGAACTAACACCATATGTGAGCACTCGCTTTTTGCTTGTGCTTGGTTTGTTTAGCAATAATAGATACTATTTGCTCTAAAATCATTATTTAAACAACACTGAGAGCATTGTCTGTTGACGTGACGCCAGGCTTGGTTACTACGTTTGTTCCGTAGCGTAAGTAAATGTGTCTGTAGATGGTGTTTTGTTTGTTGTTTGTTGGCGCAGATATCTGCGCCTATCTCTAGAGGAATACCCGCGGAAAAATCGTCAAAACCCAACCGTTGGGTGTAAAAAAAAATTCCTGCCGATACAAGTACATTGCGTTCAAGTCAATCGGCCAACTTACAAATTGATAAGATTGACAAGCTAGACGAAAAATCAATCGCAATTAAGTGTTTGCCAGTGTATCGCGCACGTATCGGGTTTCTTTCAAACAAACGTTTGAAAAGTGCGCCATAAATGTCGAAAAATTCGGCTCAGTGATATCAAGCCCCAGATAAAAATGTGTTGCTTGTAAGCATTTTGAAATTCATTGTCAAGCCGTGATAATACCGTTGATGTCTCTACAAAAGTGCGGTGTATTTAGTTTTAATCATGCCCCCCGATAAATACAACAGCATATCAGTTATAGTGTTAAGAATCGCTACTTCTTAAGCGGCCAAGTAAACGCCTTCATGCTGGGCACGAAAAGCTGTTTGCGCGGTAAGTAGATTGAGATGTTTATCTTTCTAATTCATAAGTATCTTTAATGTGTGCTTAGCGCATCGACACTTGGCCGATGGCGCGAAGTGTGACATAATTTCAGCTTTCCCTTTCCCTGCTTATGTTCCTATCGTTTTCACTTGCAAGTACGTTTCCATTTGCATACTACTTAAGTATATTTGATGTATGATCCAATGAATTACATAAAATATTTGATCATCCAACTACGTCAATTCTCATAGGCAGAAACTTTCCTACAAAAGGGATGGAATATAACACGAAAAAGTACTTTGCATAAACTTAATTTTGACCCACCGTTTTCTTTTGGGAACATGGCATGGTCATTTTGCAATGAAACTAAATTTTTTTCCCGCGTGAACGTTCAAGACTATTGCGTGATGAGACTCATTACATGGAACTTCCATTAAGAACGAAATCAATGAAGTCCCCATACAATAATGCTATAATCCACAATTATTATGATATTGTGAATTATGGGAGTCACTAGGCGTATGCCTTATGTGACCACCTGTACCGAAATTTCCGGTACTGTACCGAAATTCGGTCGAATGTACCGGTGTATCGTAGGCAAGCATCGGAACACGAAAATATACCGGAATTTGAAAATTGAAAAAATGTCTACCGAAATTTTATGCAAGAAAAATTTCAAGCCAATTTGAAAAATATGGTTACATAATGGATTCAAAAATTCGTTCAGTTTTTGTTTAAAAGGGCCCACAGACGACCAACCTGGTTGTCAACTAAGTCGTCAACTTGCCATGTTGGTATCAATGTTGAACGTCTGTAGGCATGTTGACGGTTGAAGTTCATGTTGAAGTTGAGGTTGAAGTAAAATCAAATGTTTGTGATTTTTGTGGGAGGGGCTTAACGTTGACAAACATGTTTTGCCGTCTATGACCATGTTGGCAGACATCAATGTCAACATCATTTCGAGTCAAGAATTTATCGAGTGCACGTCATTAAGTTTCAATAGCGAAATTGCGCAAATCGATCAATTTTTGTGAAGAAAATCCCTTCTTCACATAGTTCATCAATAATAAAATATGAGAAAAATATTTCATCACTCATTTTGAACAAAGCATATGAAAATTATCTACCGTACATAATCTGAGCAGACGTCCTCTCACCATGAAATTTTTGGCAAAGTGATGTTGACGTTCAAGTTGACGATTCGGTTGTTTAGTCTGTAGTCTCAACCTCAACCAGGTTGACGACTTAGTTGACAACCAAGTTGGTCATCTGTGGGCCGCTTTAGGTACTTTGACTTTTATACCTTGTTCACACCGCAAGATTTGGGCTACTGATATTTCAAAATTTTGTCAAGCGTTCAAATCGCCTTGTCTAGATTTTGTTTATGGCATTTCAAACAAAAAAGTATTGTCTGGCGCTGGAGTCGAACCTGAGACGGATCGTGCGTGCGAGCCGGCGGCATTCCCGACAGGAAACAAATTTGACGATGCGGTGCAACAAACTTTAATATTTTTTGAACATTGCTGAATAAAATTATTTGCTGAATTGCCACACCATGAGATTTTGAGTAGATTTTGTTGAAATCTAGTGCATTTGTGATCGACGAGATTTCGATTTCTGTATGGGAAATCTGGTGGATTTCGGGGGAGGTTTCGCAACATCTCACGATTTGTCAAAATCTGGTGCGATGTGAGTAAGGTATTATACGCGCTTCAAAATCGCGAATTGAGTGTGTTTGACGTTTGAAGTTTGACTTGACAAGTGATTTTTGCATTGGAGTGCTTAGCATTTCGCGCCTAAGTCGAATCGTTTTCATTTCTTATTATTGAGACTATCATCATTGTCGTCTTGTATTAATTGCTGCTTCTTGCAGTCAACAAGTTACAATTTTTTTCAAAGGTTCAACATTGACCAAACTTGATATACAAATAGCTGCATGCGGAGTCTGGGCATAGCATGTGATCAATTTAAATGATAGTTTTCGGTCAACCGATTGCGCATCAAAAATTATTCGCATTTGCTTCCAAATGGTCAAATTTACTTGTGCACGCATCAAATGTGAATCAATTGCTGAAGGTGTATTTGTGCCATATGTGTTGGAAAAATTGCAAAACGATTTATCTGATTGTCATTTCACGACTTTGATGACAGATGCTTCGAACCATGGAAATATTAAAATGTTCCCTGTTGCTGTTCGTTTTTTTTTTTCGAAAGAAGGCATCAAAGTAAGAATTATTGAATTGACGTGTGAGAATGGAGGAACTTCGGATATTATCGTTAATCTATTGAAAGGAGCAATCAAAAAATTTAATTTATCTTAAAAAACGGCCTCGTTTTGTGGAGATAATGCACCATGCAACTTCGGCAATCGCGAACGTACTGGCACAAATAATACATTTTACTAATTGAATGAATTACACCCGGGACTAATTGGCGTCGGTTGTACTGCACATATAGTTCACAACACCTTGAAAGCGGCTTGCGACAAGATGCCATTTGACGTTGAATTGATCGTTGTAAAAATATATTCACATTTTTACTTGACAAAAGTGCGAGTTACAGTTTAGAAAGCATTTTGTGATAAAGTCAATGTAGAATACAGAAAAGTACTGAGCCACTGTTGAACTCGTTTTTTTGAATCTTTTACCAGCTGTGGAATCAATCTTGCGTATTTTTGTTCCGTTGAAACAATATTTTTTGGAAGATCGAAGCAGTCCGAAATCATTCAAAACGTTCTTTGAAGATTCGATGGCAAAAATCTGGTTGATTTTCCTCAGAGCTCAGGTTAGATTCATTGAATATTAAAATCGGTAGTGACGTCATTTTTCGTTCAGTTTTTTATTTGATTAGGCAACAATCTTTAACCGGACTGTGAAATTAATTGAAGGACACAATATTTCTGGAATGGAAATCGGTCACACGCTTAGTGTTTTCGTCGAATCACTTGAAGATCACAAAAATACTAGCTTTTTGTCAGCAATAATGCAAAGAGAAATCGAAACTGCTGGTGATGAAGATGTTTCACAGGAGCTAGTTCTTATGATATCAAGACCATTTTACGGTTTGTATTCATAATTGAATTACATGTTTCTGAACAATTTTTCTGAAAAATATTTCGATATTTATCTACAGAAACTTGCATCGATTACATACAGAGCTGGATTGTGCAATTTGAACAAATCATGATTTTTGCTTGGGCTGCACTTGATCAGCCGCCGGAATGGGAATTTATCGAAGCCAGTGCCAAATTCATCAAAGCAGCGTTTTGGCATCGAATCATTCGATATTGAATTATTTGACCAATTCTCATATTTGAAAAAATTTGTCTCAAATGAAAAAATTCTATTATGGGAACGAGAAAATATTGCCATCGATCAACGCTGGGTAGAATGTTTCAAACACTTTGCAAAGCACAACATTCCATGCAATCACATGTTGCAAATTGTTTCATACATTCTTGCTTTACCAGGGACATCTGCCCCTGTTGAACGAATATTACCCCTAATCAACGATAAATGGTCCGCTGATAAAACTCGATTAAGTATTGAAACTTTGAAAGATATTTTGTACGTCAGATACAATATCAAAATTACTTGCTTGGAATTTTTCGAATTCATTAAATCGAAACCAAAATTATTAGAACAAATCGGATCAAACGACAAATATGCTTTTAAGAAAAGCGAAAATGATGAATAAAATTTTGTCAATTCAAATTATTAACAAAAAAATTGTTTTTAAATGTTTTCTCAATGTGTACCGAAATTTTGCTTTTATGTACCGGAATTCTGCTCAAGAAAGGTGGTCACCAAACGTATGCCTCACCAATCTCTGATGTACAAGCGTCCATTTCGATTTTATTTATGGCCGTGACTGACTGACTAACATCCAGGAACATATTCTATGTATTATATTATTTTATACAATGTGCCCAGATATCGTCAGCGAAGAGAGGCGGAGTAAATTTTGATCTGGACCCTACTCATTTGTGCGCTGAGACTACCCGGACATTAAAGCTCATCTAGGAACGAATTCAGTTTCAATACTTGAACCATCTGAAAAATTGACTATTCTGTGAAACTGTACAAAAAATTGCCCCAAAATTATCATCCAGGAAATTGTAATATAAAGGAAGATAAATAGATATTCACTTCAACTTTACAAATTGAAATTGAAAAAAAAACTATCGTCGTCCTAAGCTCGGCCAACACCGGAGCACTTCTTATTCGGTCGCTACCATTACTGTTATCCACGCTGATCGACTCCGTGACTAATTTGAGTTTTGACGAAAAGTTGCAGTCGTTTCCCTTGGTACTAAAATCATTGTCGTTCTGTAATGATATGATTATTTGTTGCGACTAGCGATCGGTCAACCCGACATCTTCATCATTTCGGCCCCATGTTGGGCGCAATTTTAATAGAATGTAGAAATTAAGACGGTGAAAAACGTGACGAAGTTCAAAGTCAACGAGACTTTCACCTCATTGACCTTACGGATATTCTGTCCCAGGGACGAGCCAATGAACTTTTTTAAGTTATGCGGCCAAATTTTGGATTCAGCCTCTCGAAAATTAGGGGTGCTGTGATCGCGGTTATATCAGCTCAGTTCGTCATGTTATGTTGAAGGTTTTCTGGTTTTGCTTTGGAGCTCATTACCTTAAATTAAATCATCATTATGCAAGGTTGCAAAAATACAATATAACTAAATTCAAACGACACCAAATCACCATTCAAGCTTAAGCCTACTACGTTCCTCAAAAATTTGGTCGCATACGTCCCAAGAAAAATATCGCGATACAAAAGATCTATACTACAGTAAAATTTACGCGCCAGCCAACAAACTCTCGAGCGGCCGAGAGTTTGTTTGCTGGCCTCCTGTTAGGAAGAAGGGCTTCAGTGGAGCTCAGCATAAATCTTGCTACCTGGGCCCACCATACATTGGCCAGGCACATGTAGTACCCAATGTTTCTTACCTTAGTTGGAGTTGTCCTTACCTGCTGAAAATTAAATGAGAGGGAGAACCCTCGCTAAGAAGTAAGATCTTGGGAATAACAGGTGCACTGCCTATCACTCCCACAGCTGTGCAAGAAACAGTCTTGAATTTATTGCCATTAGACATACACTGTAAAGATGTGGTAGCCGCTAGTGCTGTGCGTTTCAAGGGGAGTTATTGCTGGAGAGAGAAACCCTACCGGAACTATATCATACTGAAAAGGCTATTTAGGATGTAAAACAATATTAACATTGAATATAAAGTGTCAACATTAGACTTTGGCACAAACTTCGTGACTGTTTTACCCTCACGAGAAGAGTCGGTGAACGGAGGGCACTGGGCGGAGAAACTGTGTCAGAGCTCGTGGATGGCAAAGGAAGACAGGTGCTGGAATATTTTTCGAGTACAGGGGCCTGAGAAAGTCGTTGGTTCTCCCCAAGTACTGAATAGTTCTGCAAGTGAAGTTAGTGGTAATCTTACAAGCGGCATAGAACACAAAAGAAGAGGGGATGGCAACAAAAACATCACTTTCTTTGTAGACAGTGAAGTCACCATAAGATCGCTATCATCAGTGGTTGTGTTGTCTAAATTAGTTGAGAACTTTAGGTGTGACCTTGAAGGATGGGAAGTTCTTAAAAAAACATTGTGATACGTTCCTGAGAACAAGGAGCGGATCAGTTCACCAGAAAAGGTCTCTTGGTATACACTCGCATGACGCGGTGAGTCCAGAAATCTTGATACATGTATCAAATAAGGATACAAATATTTCGGTCTACGACCCACCGCTGGAGAAATTCGGGCACATGCTACACTGTTAGGCTTATGTGACCTAAATACGACACAGAATGTACTCTTGGTCTCTTGACTCTGGACTTGGTCGTGGTCTGTTAGCTCTGGACTAGGAATCTTGTGAGTCTACTGATGGTTCATGTGCCTCTCGGGGAACATGCAAGAAAAATCGAGCTCCCAGCTAGTAATATATGTCGTAGACAAAGAGGAATCAGAGTCAGTAGTGCACCTGCTAAGCAGATATCCAGCTCTGGCTGTTAGGAGACATAAGCACTTAAGGGTTTTCTGTGTGATCTAGGTACTATTAGAATGGACTAACTTCTAAATTTCCCTAAGAAAATGGAATAGTTAGAGTCAGAAAGTTTCCACGTCTACAGGGCACATTGGATCAAAATCGGTCTAAGTGAAGCAGACGCCGGCTAGTTTAGCGCCCTGTCAACCTAATCTAATCTACATACTCGTATGTCCTTGACTCACTGATTGGTCTAGAACAGTTGCAGGCTAACCCATTATGTGTTTAGTGATCAGGTAATCGCATTTTTGGCTCAATGCTTTTGTTAATAAGCAAAATTATCACTTCTTGACAGAGAGAAAATCAGAAAGGACTCAATATAAAAAATAGAGCAGTTGACTCATTGTTATCGTTGGTTCTTAACTCTTTGAAAACAAGACTGTAGCTCGTGTTATGTTCTATAAAGATCCTTAACGGACTGTACTACAGGATTAATGTTTGAAAACTAACGATGATATTGATGCTCGTCATACCGTTTTTTTAGGGTGGCATTGCATGCTAGACGGCAGCTCAACCCATAGATAGATTTCTTGAAATTAGGAGTTAGTAATAACACTATTGGGAAAAGGTGAGGATCGAAACCCAAAATTGTATCATGGCTCTGTACGGCGATAGTGGAACCAATCCTTCTGTATGGTGCAGTTGTTCGGTGGGTCAAAAACGGAGAGAAAAGTTGACTGTGTTGTTTTCTCAGACCAGCCAGACCTGAAACTATACTTTTGGCTTCCCGACCACTGCAGAGATTTTCAGACAGAGGCCATTGCAATATACAAGGTAGTAGACGTAATCTAAATATTTTCACCGACATTATAGCTGCTAGCTAATTACTATCCAACGTGTACACCCCATTCAAAATTGTAATGGAATGTCACACACAACTGAACGTGATGTCGCTTCACAGTGAAGTGATCCTATACTGGGTACTGGGGCATAGTAATATACCGAGAAATTGCGAAGCAGATGCCCAAGCGAGAGCTGGCACTGAGCTTCAGGATTACAATACAATACAACACAATAACACCACAAGTTCTCTAGCCTCCGTTAAGCTAGGATTCAAGCAGTATTACATGTAGACTGCATCCAGGGCCTGGCTTCTGAAAGAAACCTTCATACGAGAATCTAAGTGGTTCTCAATACCCAGCAACTAGGTTCTAGTGCCGTCTCAATTTTCTGTGGTCTCACAATGGGCCTATCGTGGCCTAAGTGAGTTTTATTTTGATAAAAACGCCTGCCACTACAACCAACCAACCAAAAACGTGATATCGTGTGTGATAAATGTAGATGTCTTCAAATATAACTCAATAAAATGACTCGAAAATTAGCTTGAATTTCAAAAAAGGATGGATAACTTAAAAAAACTACACTTTGAAGATAAAATATTTGTTTTGCATCTTTTGAGGATCTAATTTTATTTGTCCCAACGCCAACTGAGAGTCAGTCAGCTATTCAGTTTCAAAATGTTCACTTTAAGAAAACTGTTATGAGTCCATCTCCTTCAGAGTACGTTTCACGGCAAAATATCAAACGTATAGATGGGATTTTTTTCATTTTCAACCATCCCTTATAGTGAGCATCTTCTTTTTTTTAAATCGATGAGAAGTCTGCGATAAAGCTAGATTAATTTATTTGAAGAGACGTTGGAATGAAAAGATACTTGTCTCAGTGAATCGAGACAAACACGATTGGAAATAGCAATTACAGTGAAGTGAAGCGTAGATATGGAATAGGAATCGTATTATGTAAGTACTTTTCTTCAGTAGCTAGTCCATTGGACTGATATGCTCCGTTTCATGCAAGACAATAGCAACCACAAACGTCGTCCCATCGTCGTAGATAGTTTATTTATGAACTGGGAAGAAAAGATGGATATTTCCTAGAATGCGTCGATGCAATTTTTGATACTATTATTTGGTAGATGTTCAGAGAGAATTTAGAGCTCCTGGTCTACTGCAATATGTATGTACATTATATCTCAATAGAAATATAAAAAAATGATAACACAGCAATAAACAATTTAGAAAAATGTTCAATGAATCAAAAAACGTGTCAATTCTATTTTTTCTTTCTTTATAAACTCGTTAATCCATTACCTCCGTTGGTGGTTTTTAAATATATAAAAAAAGGTATCACCAAATGGAATTCATCACAAGTATGCGTAATCCTAATCGTAGCTCCAGATAATTAGCGAGCAAACACAACATATCATCGTATATCCCTTTTAATACCTGAATATCCCCTCGGTCAGTGATAAAATGCTTCTGAAATATTATATACAAACGTTCGTTCTACACTTGAATCAACATGAAACGCAGATAAAGTCAATAAAGATGTAATTTTATATTAAACACCTACCCGGTTTGCGTAGGAGCAATTCATGGATTACCTTGTGCTACCTCTATGCAAGAAAATGTTTGGCAAATGCCTACTGATGTGAACCAATTGCTCGTGTTCTAAATGTACATAGGATGTTCGCTTCAGGATTTTGCTATATATCAATGGTCAGGAAAGTCTCCTCTTTTCAAAACGCAACGAGTCTCGGGTAACATTGCGCGAGATAAGTTTAGTATTTTAAAAAATTCCCCGTTTATCAAGTTTCCAAATTGCGAATGAGTGGCATTCGTCAAACATTTTGTAGTGTGGGACGCCCCTTACTGAGCAAGTGTTTTCGTGCTACCCTGGAACTGCACCATATAAGGGTGATGAGCAACAGTTTCATTCGAATATTATATGGGTACACAATCGCTTTGTAGGAATCCACCACTAATGCCTTGTAAGCAGTTTTTTCACACCCTTCGGTAATAAATTCATTGAGCGTCATGTTGCTACTATAATTTGTTTACTCAACTAATTAGTAATCTTATCAGAGAGTATGGAACGGCGTTTATACGTGTAACAGTTTGTTGTACATGTTTGATATGGTGTCTAACGATTAGGGATCATTTTCGGTTGACATTCAAAAATTAATTCCAAGTTCTAGTGAAATAATATTCAACCCAAATTAACAAAGTGGCTACTGTGTGGGTGATATTATTAATATACTCGTATGCATAGTAACATTGGATGCCGTTGATATCTCAATCAAATTGAATTGTGGCACTTTATCATACCTAGCTTGCAGAACCGAGGTTCCGAATTTAAGTTGATGACATTATTACTTAGAATGACTTTAAAAATTGAGATACCACGACTTTTGATCATAAAGTTTTAGCTGTCAGTGTTCTGGAGTATCTTTTTTGAACAACAATGGGCATATGCCAAAAACGAAATGAATAATTTAGAGTGGTTATTTGCTGTCACATATGTATATAAAATAAATAGTCAAAATGCGACAGTTACTCAAATCTAAATCAAACTAACATGAGGAACAATAGCCACGCAGGATGAATGGCTATATTTGAATATATAAAACCACTGAGACTCGAAGAGTAGAGATGATTAAAACGATATCCTTAGATATTAACAAACTATTGTCAGATAAACTCGTCGCTGGCAAAATCACTTAAATTCTTTAGTTCAGGAAAAAATCAAAACTTCAAATCTCGTGAACACCACGATCCGATCATTGCTGTTCTTCTTCTAGCAGAGCTTCAAAAAGCTCTTGCACCCTGGCTCTCTAACTATAAGAAGGCCTTACTCCCGAGCACTAAATTGCTCATGTACAAAACCCTCATCCGACCCATAATTTCCTACTGCTTCCCCGTTTGGCTGACTATATCCCCCTCTGTTGCGGAACTGCAAATCTTTGAACGGAAGATCATTAGGAAATGTTTATCAAAATACAGAAGGCCTGATAAGAGGCATTACAAAAACCAAATCCTTTACCAGGAAAGCAAGATCGTACCTCGTCTTGAATTCCTGACAAAACAAGGAAGTAAACGCCTGGAGAAATGGTCCATCTATCCGGAACCAGCGGTAAATGAGATCTACCATCGCAATCGTATATTGAATGGCACGTCCCAATATCTATCCCCAATCCAACTTTTATGTTCTGAAGCTTCTCCCTTTTGCTCTCCTAGTTCTCTGCAGCTCCGAAAGCATCTCTTCTATGTCTCTGTTTCCGCGGGCACTAATCGAGGCTAGGTCCAAAGAAACTCATGTAAAAAGTAGATATTAAGAATATATGTTCAAAAAGCTGTAGCACTAAGGAATAAAATCTTAAATTGTATCTACAACGTAAATTTCACATACCAGAAAATGTATGAGTTACCTTCCCTGAATTACTCGGAGGACCTGAAGGCCGCATTTAGTCGTCCTTTTGCCACCGTCACGTCTCGGGTCGCATTTAGTCGACTCTTGAGCCACATTAGATTACCTCCTAAACTCTCATCCCCAACTAACCCCCGTTCATGTACGTTTAATTTAATTGTAAATATTACTTATTTATTTCTAGTAAGGTTAAGTACTTCACGCAAAAGCCATATGACCCAATGGCACAACAAAACATCCATTCAATAATCTTAAGTATCGGCCAAGGTCGGATAGAATTGTTTTTTAAATCTGCTGTTTGACATACATACATATATGTCGTTGTCAAACATTCTTACCTCTTACTTGTCAATGTCAATATATCATGTACTTCAAAAGAATAGAGGTAACTATGGAGTGGAACATCAACATAATTTGTGGTAGCAGTTTCATTATGTGTTTGTGACACCTTCATGTAGTGGTTGGTTGTCATTGGCGGACGACATCAAAAATTTGAGGGACCGAAATTTCGGCGCAAGATTTCAAAAATTTTACATATCGAAACATTATTCAAGAATATATTACGACAATTCTAGACCTTCAATGAAAAGAATTTGCATGAATATCAAATAGAAACCGAATCACTTATGCATGTTAGGCTACAGCCCACTCACTTAACGTTTAGATTCTGAACATATCAAATGAGTTCTCAAATACATGTAACATTAATAATTGGTTTTAACCACAGCAAAAAAACATTAAAATCAAATGTCTTCGAGACTTATTATAAGATGATTTTCTTTGGGTAATGTTAAACTTTAAAAATCCCGTCAAAATTTCAGTAAACCACTCAATATTTCATATCAACAGTAAAAACTGGAACACTCGACTTAATTTGTTAAGCTTTAAAGCCACCCTCTTCCTTTTACAACCGGGCTTGAGGCCGGCTTTGGCAGAATTATGGCTATTACCAACATCGAAGTTGAAATATATAATTGATAAAATTCATGTCATCTCATTAATTCTGAAACGCCACTGGTTGTGAATTGTACACAATTTTGGGAAATGTCATTCTTTGTATTGGATATTTCAGAGCACATAAATGTATTGAATTTTCGATTAAAACAGCTTTTAAAAGCACTCAATCTTCTAAACAGATAACAACGTGTATATTTACTGCACTTAAGTACGAAAATGCACTCCTTTACCTCGAAAATATAACCAACCATGAATTTTGCACTTCATATTGCAAATTCTTGAATTTGACTAACTTCATCGTCAATTTATAAACACTGTTTTCTTTGGGCAACTACATCCGAGGTTATCACTTGTTTTTGTCACATAGTATTTTGAAACAAGGTCAGGATTTGTAAAAAAAAACACTAAATTTCGATGAATACGCGTTTTGCTTTCTTTTTGGTTAAGACCTGTCAATGAAAGTCGTTTGACACTTATGCACCTTTGACACTTATGAACAGCGTTCTATTGATACCACACACGTATAGGCGTTTATTCGGTTCGTTCAGTTCCTGTTAGTTTCCTATTCCAAGGTCAAAAGTCTCAATAAAGCAATGACGAAAGACTAGAGGAAGCGGTGTTCAACAAAATTATTGAGGCAAAATGCTAAAGTGTAGTTGTACTCATCTACACAGCTGTCAAATGCGTAGAACGAGTTTTTTTTCGGGTGGAGGGAGATTTGAATATTCTTTTGGATCATTTAGCAGAGATATATTTTATGTGCTGTTTACCTTCGTTGAAACATATGTATAATATTCCATTAAACCTTGATACTGGGATGAGGTACTTTACTCAATGTTTGAGAGGTTAAAACTATTTTTAACTTGATACTAATTTTTGCATACTTAATAACTTTATGTCCAAGCTGAATTTTGCAGTGAATGTTTTACGATATTCGTTTCTATGGTGCCATTGATAGCTACGAGTGGGTTTACAAAAATAAAAGAAAGGATTTTTTGGAAACCTGAAAATTTGCGCACATTAATAAACAGTTCATTTTATCAAACAATATATAGAAGAAAACATGTGCCCCTTTCATTACACTCCGCCCTTTGAACGAAGATGCAACTGAAACATGGCGGACAAATTGGTGTAAACAAAATATTTTTCATTGGAGAAAATTTTAATTTTGAATGGAAAAGTCACATATTTAGCGTTTTGTTTGCTCCATCAACACTTACCGATGAAATAACAATCCTATTCGCCGGCGCCGGGTATCATTGCTGCAACTAATCACTGAACACTTCATCTTATCAAAATTTGATGCACCTTGCATATTTCACTAGTTTTTCCACACTTTTCCACTCACAATCACTGAACAATAGTTTGCAAACAAATCTAAATTGTTTTAAGTTATCAAATACTTATTTTACCGCACAAATAAGCAATTTCACTTTTTCCCGCGTTCAATTGACAGTCCAAGTTGCAACTGCACGACAAAAGAACAAGCCGCGAGGTGCGACCCTTGAGGTCCACACGGTCAACTTCCCAGTAATATCTACATAAACATCAACAACATTAAACACAATAATAATTTTGAAAATAATACTACTTTAAGTAATAACAATGAGAGGTTTTCATAAAATATACTCGGAATGAGTTAATATGAATCATATCGTCTACGGAAGGGTCCATTGATTACGTAAGGTTTTTGGTCGATGAGGACAGATTGAATATTCACGCGGATCAATCGGTGGGGACCTTTTTGGTCTTGAAGAATTTTGTATATGCAGTCAAAAATATGTTCAATTGCATGTAAAAAGTAAAATGTATTACAAATGATGATGGTTATTGAAATCTGACGATAACTAAAGAATGAATCTACTAAAAACTACAGTTTTTTATTCGATGAGAGCTTTTCAAAGCATATGATCTTGCTAAGTAAGTAACTGTAAAAACTATTTAAAATCTGCTCACATTATGCAGATAATTTAAAACTTCGATTGAATTTACAACAATTAATTTAGAATAAAAGATATAAAGTAATATCATTCGTATGAACACTCTTTACATTGTAACTTTGAATGATTTTTTATTTTTAATTTAGTTTTTTTCATAATCATGGACGAAAATTTTGCTGGTTTCTCTTCAACAACTGATAAAAATGTATAAATTTTATAAACTGGTATCACTATGCTGTGTAAATCAAGTTAAAAAAAAAATTATGAAAAAAACCATATTTTTTCGCATTTTCTTCGATTAAATTAAAAAACGGATGAAACGAATTTTTATAATGTTAAAAACTCCACAAAGATGTTAATACACGTCAACTGACACCATAATGATGCAAATATTATATCTGGTTCGTGTAATATAGTGAATGATAAAAATGACCTTGAAAATCATGATGACTTTTAATGATTTTTTATTTTTAATTTAATTTTTTACGTAGTCATGAGAAAAAGTTTTGATGTTGTTTCTGTAAATATTGTTTGGAGTATATAATTTTATAAATATTGATTACTGGGACTTGAAAATAAAGTTAAAAATTTGATGTTTTTGAAAAAAACTCCTTTTTTAAAAAAATTAAAAAAAAAACACTACAACGATTTTTTTACAAATTAGATAGAAGATAGAATAGATAGAATCACGTAAATTTTAATACGCGTCGATTGACACCTTGATAAAGCAAATCGTACGTTTGGTTCGCGAGATATAGTGCATGATAGGTTTGACCTTCAAGGGGTGAAAACCGCAAACCCCCCCGACCGAAGTGTCCCAAAAACTAATCAGCTCTTAAGATTGCAAAGACGCTTCGATTGACACCTTAACGAAGTCGATACAACTTTGTTTACGTGAGTTACGCTCTTTGAAAGAACTGTCCACGAACGCACACACGTACGTACGGACGTACGTACGTACATACACACACACACACATACATACTTCTTTCTAAAAACACTTAAAATATACTTGTTAGACCTCAAAACGTAAAGATATGTTGAAAATTTCAATTTCGATTTTCGAGTCGATTACAAGAACTTCCCATATACTGGGAAGTTAACAAGAGTGCCACAAAAAGACAAAAACCAAACTTGCCTCACTCACATATATTCACGTACACGGATACTTCGCTTCCTCTACTCTTTCTTCTATGCAATAAAGTCATGGTATAAAGACAAATAGGTAGTCTCTTCCGAAGCTGCCGTGACGTCATGGGATTCAGCCAATCATGACATTTTGCCCAGTAGAAATTTAAGCAACACTTTGCGGCATACAAGATGTGATTTTCCTGCTGGGTGGAGTGACACGAATTGGAAGAAAGAGATAAATAATGTGCCTTTTGAATATTCTTTAGAGAATATTTGTTTGTTTCCTAAGCTATAATATTGATTACAGTAAACATTCGTTTTGGTTACCTGACAATTTTCTAAATTTTAATATGTGGCGTTTTTGCAACACCAGATTCAAATGTGACATTCTCTCCGATTTTTTACTTTGGTAGCCCTAATTTCAGTGAATACGTGACGCAATGTGAGTCAGATGTGCGAGCGAAATAGGATGACGATTTTCTAGTGGGGTTACCTTCGTTAGTCTTTTTACCATGGACTGTCAGCAGTAATCGAAGCCATTGCACCATCTTTCCATCGTTTGCGTCGTACGTTCGGTGAATGGGCTGAGAGTGAGTTCGAAGTTGAACGGCATTTTTACCGTCAAATAATTTTCAGCGATGAGGCACATTTCTGGCTTAACGGGCTCGTGAATAAGCAAAATTGCGGTTTTCGGTGTGAGGATAATCCTCAAGAGTCTTTGGAAGCCCCATTATATCCCAAACAACAGTTTGCATGCCGGCGGCATGATTGATCCTTTCTTTTTCAAATCAGAACCAACGTTACCGTTAATGGTGGTCCATACCGACAAATAATTCCTAATTTTTTTGATTCCCATAATCAATTCCAATTGTCTGTAGGACAAATAGATCAAACAGGATGGCACAACATGCTATACAGCGCATGAAACCATTAATTTATTTGGTCAAGCCTTTGGTAAAGGAAGGGACCTGTCAACTGGCCGCCCAGATCATGTGACTCCATTCGACTAATTTTTGTTAGAGTATGTTAAATCACTTGTCTATGCATAAAGCCGGAAATATAAAATCGGTTCAACAGGATTCTTAAGATACCGTCATCATATGCCAGAAACTATCTTCAAACAATAAATGCCATACAATTTGCAAGCTTATAAAGCCAATAAGAAGACGATTCAAATAATTTATCTGTCTTTTATTTATTTGAAAAGTTCTATGCCTCTAAAATACACCCTATACTTTGTTTAGCAGATTGGTATTCAACTAAAGATATTATTCATTAATTATTTAAAAGTAGGTCGTCAAAATATCCTCTCATTAAAAAATCATAGATTGAGCAGAACCTTTCTATACAGATCCCGTATTAAGTACATGTATCTGCACAACACATAAATTCCAACGAATCCATTTCCCTTTAGATAAAGTCAGAAAGTTGTACCATCTATTCATATTTTCAAAGTGGTGAAAAAATAGATACAGCATCAGAATGCAAATCAAGCATAAACAAAAAGGAATACTCAGTTCATTACAAGTCATTGAATAAAAGGCATTCAAGATGATTTTAAAATACCAGAAGCAATATCTGCTCAGATTCATAGAGCAAAAGAAATACATCCAACAGTTGCAGTCATTGTAACTTCTACAAAGTATATTGAAAAACATCCGAAGTATTTCAGTTCATTTCTAGTTCTAAACCACAACTGAATGTAGCCATATTACAGTATGTATATTTCATTGAAAACTCGTGCATACATGCCATATCCATTGATATCGAAACAATCAACAAAATCCAATCAATCTGGAATGCATTGTTCTCAAATTATTCTGCATATACAATTACAAAGGACATCATCGATATACCTTGTTTGAATTCCAGAACAGCAACAAAATCTGTAAATAGCAAACGTTGGACCAGTTTCCTGTGAACTTGTTATTATTAATAATTGGAATGTTTAATTCAAGGAAATGATGAATACCTTTGCAGTGTGAAAAGCAATTTCAATAAAACCAGATGTAGCTTGAACATAACAAAGGGTGTATTTGATTTCAGGGTGAAGCAACCATATATTAGAACTGTTCCAAACTTTTTATTTTGAGTATTGATAATTCATCGAATTTGAAAAATAATTATAAACAGTAAACAATCAACAAATATTATCCAAATTTACTTTGAAAATCGATGGTTGGATTCAGCAGACTTATAGAAGACCGCTCGGTTTTAATAGTGTTTATTTAGTTCAGTAAACAGGTCACGAAAATAATAACAAACATACATTTGGGTATACGGCCTGATTTTTGACATGACTTGGGCACATGCAGTGAAAAGCTTAATTCTAAATTTTTGGGAACATTCTATTTGGCCACCATATTGGAAATTAAATGAAAATGAAACGGACCTATATCTCGGTTTTAGTAATCCCTAAAAACAAAGTCAGATTTGCAATATGTACGTATATATGTATGTAATAGAAAAACAAATTGATTTTTTTATTCGACTTATTTATGAAACCGTAGCAAGTAAGATATGAGTGTCGCCGTAATTCCGCCGAAGCTGGTCCCAAGCCCGATTAAAAAAGGAAGAGGGAGGCTGAAAGATCATATATTTTTTATTTACAATATGTTTTACGCATAAATTTAACAATGTGTGCGTCTAAATTTGATGTATTAACATTGTTTCAAACATAATATGCAACAGTTGGCGTATATTAGATTTAATGTTTTTGGCTGAATACCAATT
Organism: Oxycera nigricornis; assembly: GCA_963942545.1. Lineage (NCBI taxonomy): Eukaryota > Metazoa > Arthropoda > Insecta > Diptera > Stratiomyidae > Oxycera > Oxycera nigricornis. The sequence goes on along the minus strand of OZ012662.1, from coordinate 30,206,239 downwards.
CTCTAGTTTGTAAATTAATCAATATGTTTGAAATGTTGCTCTATTAATCCTTATATGGGAAATTTTTCCATTTAGTTAATTGCATGCTTCTCCTTAAATCTGTGAATATCTTGTCAAGTTTGTCAATTCTTCTGATTATTCTTTCCGTATAGTATTGAGTTCTTTCATTGCTTCATGTTGAAGTTAATAATCGATTGCAGTGCGAACTTACGCTTCCCATATAGGCTCATTCAATGATATAGCTGCTATTGTGCTCATTATTTAATGTTTTCAAATTAGGTTACGCTCAATATGAGCTTTTATTTTGAACAACAGTTATATTTTCCTGTATCTTCTTACAGACGACAGAAAATTTCAAATATATCTTGAACTCTCGCCTTTTATATGCCCATTTTTACTCGCATGCGATGTACGCCCTTAACGTCAGCAAGTTAGTGTCACAACCACCTTCATAAAAGTAAGCCCACCAAATTTGATTATTTTCCTCTCCTGTGTTTATTACCTCTTTGCATATAATTTATTGCATGGTATAAAGACTAACGAAGGTAACCCCACTAGAAAATCGTCATCCTATTTCGCTCGCACATCTGACTCACATTGCGTCACGTATTCACTGAAATTAGGGCTACCAAAGTAAAAAATCGGAGAGAATGTCACATTTGAATCTGGTGTTGCAAAAACGCCACATATTAAAATTTAGAAAATTGTCAGGTAACCAAAACGAATGTTTACTGTAATCAATATTATAGCTTAGGAAACAAACAAATATTCTCTAAAGAATATTCAAAAGGCACATTATTTATCTCTTTCTTCCAATTCGTGTCACTCCACCCAGCAGGAAAATCACATCTTGTATGCCGCAAAGTGTTACTGAAATTCCTACTGGGCAAAATGTCATGATTGTCTGAACACATGACGTCACCGCAGCTTCGAAAGAGACTGCCTATTCGTCTTTATACCATGCTGACAGTCCAAGTCTTAGACGTTTCCTCAGCATTTTCCAGGTAGTAGACGGACAGGAGCCAAGTTATTGAGAACGACGTCGAATCGATAAAGTCACTAAGCCTGCACTCAGTATGCGAACTGGTACTTTCATGTCCGAGTGGGAGGGCATTGGTTAGCCGCATCGTTGTTACACGTTATCCTATGGAGGACCGTGGAGTTAGACCCTTCGGGTAGGCCTCCACGTGAAACACCAGGAACATTCTGTACAAAATTTGAGTGTCCGAATTAACAAACCTGATTCTTCAAATCAGGCAAGGCAAAACAAGATGGAATCCTACATTTGAATCAATCTTTTTTCAAACGCCACATGTTATAATAATAAATTGCTCAGGAGGACAAAAAATAATTTGAACTATAGACGCAGAAAAATATTCTTTAAAAATATTACAAAAGCTTGTATCGTTACAAAACACAAAATAATATAATTTAAATTTCAATCTCCCATAGTGTTGATGCAAGTAATGACTAATTCCAATGAGTTTAGTAACGAAAACCCAAAGATAGATTCACAAACTCTATTTTCAGTATTTAAAACTATAAATACAAAATGACGACAGCCGGGATTCGTTTCATTGCCACATCGCCACTTATCTACGCCTTAAAAATTCCACCTACTTATAATTAGCTTCCAACTACATATATGGAAAGTTCTTGTAATCGTTCCGAAAATTCAAACGTGTATAAAAAATCAGGATTTACACTACATTATTTTAACTTTTTATTTGTGTTGCTGCTGTCAATTGTTCGCTTAATTTTTGAAAGAGTAAAGTCAGTATGGTTTTTGCATATAACTGAGTTGGCGCACTTTGGTCACTAAGCTATCGCTCCATTTGACAGATTAATGGTCCATCAGGTGATTGTTCGATTAGTAGGGAAATGAGCGGGAAGTTTGAAATATCTATTTTAAATAAATTTTGACGGTGTGAGAATTGTTCAATTTTAATTGTCCAATTTTGTTTTAACAGGATCTCAAAATTTTTTGATAATTGCCGATTGATGGCGTTCAAAGTACTCAATAAAATTTTTGGACGGCTAAAAATGCTACTATGGTTTTGATCAGAGTCGGAGCCGAATGGCTACTCGTTATATGTTTTGCTGGATGCTGCTTTGCACTTCAAACCAAGGTAAGAAAATCATCTTCCGAAAATTTTTGCGAAGACCATTTTTTATTTCAATGCTTTTCCACTTTAGCAAAAATTCGAGGAATCAATCAAAGGTAAGTTCGTTTTTGAAATTCTCGATTATAGTATTTTAATCGTGGCGTGTTTGTCTTCTATAATAACGGTTGGTAAAAGTATGCTTTCTGAATAAATCGACATTCTTAGTGTTGTTTAAATCAGCTACAGTGTACTAAAGAATTATACGTCCGTCATGATGTTTAATAACCGCTTGTTTTTCATAAGCACAAAGGTAACAACGGTTAATAAAGTACTAAGAACATGCAATAATTCCTATTACTAAAAAACAATTATTAATATAACAAAAACTATATAGTACTTCAACTTCTTTCTATTTCTTTTTTCTTTTCGTAAAAGTGCCAATTTTTCTTCTTCTAACAATCGCCGATACATACGTTTGCCCACGTGAATAACACACTCTAATTCTTTTACAAGTTATTTCCGTAAGGTTTTGTATCTCAACTATATTAATTTATGTTTTTGCTGTCACCATCGCCTATGCAATTGCCGTAAAATACATTAGACAATTCTTGTGATCTTTTAAAAATGCCTACGGCTGAGTCACTTTTCATTTGATCCGCGAATCCTTCGTGATGCATTTTTGTGTTCTTCGTACATGGAAAACTCTTCCTCATTCAGCTGGGATTTTTTTTATTGCAGGCTAAGCAAAATGACCATTTGACCTACAAGTCAATAACTTTTTCTGTAAATGTTCTGCAATTGAAAATCGCCCGTCAATAACGTAAAACTTCTCTTCGTCAATGTGCCATCCACAGATACTGACAAATAGTTAGCTTCATTGCCAGTTTCTTCATTCAATTCCATTTCTTCATTCCTTTTTGAGTTGCAAAATCGAAACATTGTTTTGAAGCTTTATGCACACTATAATAAAGATTCTGTGAAAACTTTAAAAAGATATCCATCAAACTCAAGAAAGTTTTCACGCCATTATACTCTAAGCCGAGAACTCTCATGACGAATACTATTCTTTGATTTATTTTGTACACAGTTTTACCTATTGGAAGCGACAATTCAAGAAATTTCCTTCCACACAAACATTCGACACTGATTTCAAATTCAAGACCCCTCTTTTTGTTGTATTAGTGAGATTTCACCATTGAATTCTTTACACTTTATATTGGGTTGTTCAAAAAATTATTGCGTTTTTTACTACTTATATGTATTTTATTTTATTTTGTATAAAGAATGAATATTAATTAATGTATTGCTGGTTTTCTTCATCCATTCCATCTTAGCTGCATGATACCACGTACGTAGAACTTCCGATCTTTATCAGCGAGGAACTTGTCAAGGTACTGTTTGGTGAGGTTTTCTTAAGCAAACGTTTTACTATTCAAAGAGTTCTGTAATGAACGAAACAAATGAAAGTCCGATGGCGCAAGGTCTGGGCAGTGATGCCGTTTTGAGGGATTTATCCCTCAAATGAGGGATTTTTATCCAATGTAGGGAAAAAGGGATTATTTTAAGGCTTGAGGAATTTTTCAAGCAAAAGTCTTCCTATTAGTTGTCAATAATTCAGCTAACTTATTGTTTCTATTATGCAAGACCATCTCCCAAATATTATAATTTCTACCTAAATTTCACCCACACCCATTCTATCACTTGAGAAAGTACCAAATTCGTATGAGATCTTTTAAGTGGGATATTGATGAAATAGGGAAATCCCCAATTGTGAGTTTATCTGTCAAAGCTGTGCGGTTTTCTCTCGTGAAAATAATTTGATAAAAATGGAAAACAAAAAATTCTCGAAGAAGTTCCAAAGATATTACGGAGTTTAAATTATGGCATGTGGAATCCAACGAAGAATTTTGTTCAAAAACAGTTTCCATTCCGAAGTGCAAAGTGTGTGATTGTAAAATTTCGGGTGGGTTTACAGAAATAAAGAGGCATGGAAATGGATACAAACATGCAAACCTAATGAAGGAAAGACAAAACAACCAAGTTTTGAAAGATTTTTATCGCCCGTCGACTTCTAGCCAAAGTGCAGTGAAAAACGAACATAAATTAAATGTTAATACTGCTGAAATTATGTTGAGTTCCTTCTTTGCGCGGCATAATATCGCAATATCCCTTTGTGACGAACTAATTGATGTTGTAAAGGAGGCTGGAAAAGATTCAAAAATTCTGAGAGACGTTCATCTGAAGCGAACCAAGTGTACATCAATTATAGAAGATGTAATTGCTGCACGTGAAATGGAAAGCACATTGAATCATTTGAAGACGGTCATTTTGTTGTTTCCATGAAATATGGCAAATTAGAAATTCTGAACAAAATTTTAGGGTCCGTTTTCAATACTTATTGACGAGAGTATGGATATTTCCAACAAAAAGAACCTATGCATTTTAGTCAGGTATTTCACAGCAGAAGAAGGCAATATTGCCACAAATTTACTAAGTTTTCTAGAATTAGACTGCCTCGACCTCTCAGTTGAAAATTTGTACAATACATTCAAAGGGCTTTTCCTAAAACTAAATATTCCCTTACATAATATAGTGGGGCTTGCTTGTGATGGGTGAAACACAATGGTCGGCCAATATAACTCTTTTTACAGTCGACTTTGAGAAGATGTACCGAGTGTTGTTTTGATACAGTGTATTTGTCATTATTCAGCTTTAGTGGCATCATATCCTTGCAAGCAACTCCCTTACGAGGCGGAAGAGTTATGCAACATCATATATTCCTTTGTGTCCGTTAGTGGAAAAAGATGTGCACAACTTAAGGCAATGCAAAAAGAGTTTAGTAAAAATACGAACCAAATTTTACAACATAGTAAAACAAGATGGTTATCCCGTTTCAAATCGATTGAAAGGATTTTGGAGCACTGGTATGCTCTTCTTCATTTTTTCTTATTATCATCAGTAGAAGACCGTGCTGTTAATGGAAATAAGGCATTAAAATACTTAACAGATAGTTCTATCAAAGCTTACTTAATTTTCATGAAATATACTTTAGAATATTTCAATTCATTCAATGCACTTTTTCAGAGTAAAAATGTGTTAATAAATGAGCTAGTTATTGCATGTCGGAAATTATATTTAAAATTATGCCAGAACTTTTTGGAACCAGAATTAATGAAAACTGATATCAAAGATAATATCAACACAACTCACTGTTTAGATGTAAAAGATATATATTTAGGAGTGGAGTGTGAAGAGTACTTACTAGACACAGAAGAATACACTCAATTAGATGTAAGAATGAATTGCTTGAAATTTTACATGACGGCCACAAATGAAATGAAAAAACGATTTCCTCTTGCATCTAAAATTTTATCGGCCATGCGTTTCATTGATGTAAAGTATTCTTTAAGTGAAAATCGGTTTCCGCATATTGATTTAAATTTAAATTTTAAAAACTATGATAATTTTGTCAACAAATTAGATGCACTTTCTGAGTGGAGAAACCTGCCTTTCGCTTTTAATGAAACTGAAAAGGAAGATTTAATGAAACTACCCATTGAAATTTTTTGGCTTTACTTGTATAATTATAAGGATTTTACAGACCATTTCGTATATAGAAATATTGCAAATGCTGCATTGATTATCCTGTCCATGTCTCATTCTAATGCAGATGCAGAAAGATTATTTTCTATAGTTACCGATGTAAAATGTAAGAAAAGAAATCAAATGGGAAACAATTTATAAAATGCAATCCGCACTAAATATCCCTCTAAAGAGAAATTTTTTGAAGTGACCAGCGACCATTTAAAACTGATGAATAAATCACTGAAAATGCTTTTATACATTTAAAGTATATGTAGCTAAGGATGATTCAGAAAGGAGGAAGAGATAAAGTTTTAAAATAAACAGAACCAAAACTTGCTTTCAATAATGCATTTAAGAAAATTGTAATGATTCTTTAATATAAATAACGCAAGAAGCAAAATATGCACTTTTTTATTTTCAAATATTTAAATGATTTTTGAGGGATTTTTCAAGGAATTTTTGATAAGGAATTGAGGGATTTTACAGCAGGATATTCAACATTTGAGGGAAATTTTCACATTGATAAAGGGCATCACTGGGTCTGGGCTATACGGTGGATCTGGTAAGACATCCCACCCAAGCTGCAACAATTTTTACCGAGTGGCCCAACTTGTATAGGGCCTTGCGTTGTCGTGGTGAAAGACCACGCCCTTCCGATTGACCAGTTCAGGACGTTTCTGTTCGATGGCATCATTCAATTTTCGTAGCTGCACACAGTAGACTTCGGAATTGATTGTTCTGTTCGCTGGAAGCAGCTCGTAGTAGACAGGCTTCCTCCAATCCCACCACATTGAAAGTAAAACCTTTTTTTTGGTGGATGTCTGCTTTTGTTTGTCTTTCCGGTGTTTCATATTTCTTTTCTGGCTAGATTGTTATAAATAATCCACTTTTCATCACTCTTAACCAAACGCTTCAGGAAGGGATCGTTTTCTTCGCGCTTGATGAGCTGATCACAAACGTTTATGCGATTCACCTTATGAATTTTCTTTAACTCATGCGTCACCCAAACATCGAGCTTCTTTACGAAGCCAGCTGATTTCAGATGGTCATGAACGCTTCCCATGGATACGTTTAGAACGCTAGCAAGCTGGTGAATGCTTGAGTGCTTATTTGCCTGTACCAACGTCTTGATTATATCATCGCCGATCTCGGATGGCCTACCAGAGCGATCAGCGTCTTGAACCGAAAAATTTCCATCATGGAAATGGGCGAACCAATTCTGGCACTGTCGGTTTTCGAAGACATCTTCACTTTACACAATGTACAACTTTTTTCTTGTCTCAGTTGCTGCCTTCCCTTTTTTGAAATGTAAGAGCAAAATATGGCGAATATGTTCCACAAAATTCTCCATACTTTAATTTCACTTTAAAGCACAAATTTCGACCAAATCACGTTAAAACGCTTTTTAACTTTGTTCACTAAAATGCGCGCAAATATTGACGTACATGTCACACCATGAAACAGACAAACGCTGATGACGACAACTATCGGGGAAAAAATGCAATGACTTTTTAAACAACCCAATACATTGAAAGAGAGAGAGGGAGAGAGCGAAAGTTGAAAACCCAAAGTTGAAGCACAATATCCAATAAGGTTTCAATTCATCACTTGATTTTAATTTTTATGGCAAGTTATTTTTGCTTTTTCAGCCTCGGCCACACTTTTTCCTTACGAATAAATTGAATTGAATAATTTCACTTAAAATTATATCTTTACCTCAGGTTTTTTAAGATCGTGTTAGTAAATCCTGAAATAACTCTAACATGTTCAAGAAAAACTCGAACAATCCCAGTGAACGCACAATTTTTTACACTAACTTCAATCAAATGTCAAACATCAGCTGCTTCGTAACGGTGCACTGCAAAATCACGTGTTAAATAGGGCAAGCACTCTATACGTTATTGTGTGATAAGTAGTAGTGGCTAACCGAGTATAACTTACAAATGTAGTAGAAAGGAAAAAAATAGGATGAACGTATAGTTCTTTCGGGGGCTGTAGTTAATTTAAAACATCCTTTGGTCATGAAATTTTTTTGTTCGAACTTTTTTCCTATTGATGTCTGCTGACATTACTAACCGTATATTGATCACTTACATTCTTACCCTTTGCACTACATTCTCGTAGTCGAATAACGTCATCTATAGCTAACAAAATTTCTTCCATAAAATTCAGATCTAAACGCGACCATTTCGAAAGTTGATGGAAGTCTTCAGATCAATTTAAAATGGAAGGCAAAACTCAACAATGGTAATGTTATTCACTTTTTTGAGGTTCATATGTTCATCTCGGTTGTCTTTTGAACAGGAACCAATTTAGATATTATCGTCATTCCACAAGGCGAAGGATGTTCAAGTGTACCCTGCATCGAATATGGACTATCCGGAGTAAGTATATAACGTTTTATATTTTCTTGATTGACCTGTTCAAAACAATTACGCTTATGCCTTAAGACACGCTGCAATAGGTTCCAGCATAAACACACTGGCCCCATTTTGTTTCGTCCCGTCGAACTGAAATGCGACAATTATGTGAATGACTTTTAAATACATTAAGTGTTTGCTTTAATTCCCTATTTAAATACAATATCGAGGCACTTTGTTTTCTGTAAAATCTACAATATGAATATTTTTCAAATATTTTACAGACAATCAACAAGGCAGCGTTTCCAAAAGATACAAATCCAATTATAGAGCACGGCGAATGTAGAATCGAGCCAGGATGTTCATATTCGATTCAAGTCATGACCACAAACCGTAAAACACAAACAAACACAACTGTGGTCGTTCCAGGAGGTAAAATATATGCAAACATAAAATTTACAATTATTTTTAATAAATCTAATGAAATAAATATATTTCTACACAGATTGCTTTTTGGGCATTTGTTCCTGCAGACATGCCAGAGACCTGCCAGTACCTATGCTCTCGGCAAATATTTCAAACTTAGATTATTTAAACATAAGTTGGACCTTGAAGCCTGTAAATAGGACGCTAGTGGACAAAAATATTACCCTTCATAGTGTATTCGTAAGGTAAGGTTTATAGTCAAATAGTATCTGATTTTTTTATCAAGGTACTGTGAAGTGTTTTTTAGAGGCATAGAAATTTTCAAACGAATAAAATACAGATAAATTATTGAAATCGCCATTTTTGGCTTTATTAGCTGAAATCCATAGCATTTTGCGTTTAAAAATATTTTATGGCATATGACCACTGCAACTGAGTCTTAGAAAACCGTCTTGTTGGACTAATTTTGCACCGCTTTTTCCAGCATAGCCGGCTTTATTTTGCCAATACTCTGTCGAACGTTGGCTTCCAAGTCATCAATAGTTGCTGGCTTATCAGCAAAGATAAGTCATTTGACATATCACCACAAAATAGAGTCCAATGTAATGGAGCTTTCAAAGTCTTTTGAGGATGAATCTCACACCGAAAACGTGACAGCTGCTTCGGTACGCACTGCACGTGCGAGTGTTAGATGAAGAATGTTCAATACAAGGATATAAATTTTGTTGCATATGAGCAGCCCAGATGGACGATTATGAGCGCCATAAATTGAATGAAATTCTCTATAAGTTTGATGCACCGAACGCGAATTTTAGAAATAAATTTTCACTATTTGGAGACCTTATTCGGGTTTAAGTCTTTGCATGGTAATTGGCTAAGGTAAAATGTAAATAATGTCGAAATGACAGCATAATTTAACAACTAAAATGACAGATATCTCTATCAAAAAATTTATACCTCTAAAAAAACATCAGGATACTATTAAGTGTCTTCTTTCTACAGGATATTTTTTTAGAAAGTAAATTATTCATTGAGATAATTTAAATTCTTTTCGGTACGAAAACTTTGTAGTATATACACACAACAATAACCACTTCAGCCCAGGCACATGTCAACATTCATCTCGTACCTCAACCCATGTACGATCCATTTAGCTCGCCATCTAGGCATGTACGCATGTATGGTCATTCAATTCTAATTGGGTGTCCAATTACAATAGAGGAATGAAAAACTCTTTGTTGACAAATAGCCAGACGCGGTAATGACCTACAAATAACGCCGCCTGGTTATTGCCCTGTGCTGTGCACTGAGACTAAATTAATTATTCATAGCCCATATCGATAAAATGGGTTGACATATGAGTATTGTGAAGCATATGGAAGAATGTGGGAACCTAATCCCTTTAATTTGGATTGGTTGATTCAAGTTTTAAAGTAAGCATTTTTATTATGTATTTAGAATTAAAATTTACATTGTATTTAGAGTAGGGATAGAATAAGTAAATAGAATATTGTATAAATTAAGGGAACTGAGTAAAGAAAATTAAGTCTGTCTGATAGACTCAAAGCCAATTGCTGTTTTATTTAGCAACTGCCTCCTTTCGGTAGATTTAAACTTTGATCAGACTTTGCCTGATAAATTCGGCAAAAGAACAGACTTCTACTTGGGTACCAGTATGCCTTACATTGGCAAAAAAAGTACACAGAAATATCGGCTGCTTGAGCATTGTCTCTGCGCCAAATATGTGGCAATCTTCGGAATGCCGGTAGGTAGTTTTCCCTTCTTCAAAGAGATGTGAGTTTTCTCAATCTCCACTTAACATATATTTAATAGAAAGAAGACGCGCATCACTCTGGAACAATACAGAGCTAAGTATAATTTCCAGAAAAAGAAGAATGGCGATCTTGTAACACAACAACTTTTACGTAGAATTGCAACCAACAAAAACGTGTAGGATCAAAATCGTAATTTAGTTTTCATTTCCTTGAGCCCGCTTCTGTTCAAATGATTTTAGTATGCATACATTATTGGTTCCTAAAGATAATGTTAACATCGTTTTCAGTCTAGAATAAATGAGTTTTTTACACAAAGCTCTCCGGGTTATTATCCTTGTTTCCCAGTGAGTGTTTTCAAGACAGGGATTTAAGACGATAAGGGTTGTAATTGGTTTTCAATGCGTTGAAATCCTATCTGAAATATTCCCAGGCACTAGTAGACAACTTTAAATAATACAAAAGCCAATGCAGCTTCGTGCCAGCTTTCATAAATGAAGACTTGTTGTGAGATGGCTTAAAAGTTTTTCAAAGTTTAAACCGTTTTGGGATGTATACATATTGAATTGTATTTAAACTGCGTATGTTTAAGCACTTAAAATAGACTAGGCTAATACATTTGGTTTAGTTTATAGTAATATACTTAGTGAAAAACACATTCTTCTCTCGTAGGCATGCTTTTTGTTTTTAGATAAACATATTTTGGAAACTACATGGAAAATAATGAGCAAATATGTATGTCAAGATAATTCAAAGTGAATAATGTTTGTTTACCTTATATCACTTTCAAATATGAATTTTTTTACTGGCCTTTAACAGCTCAATGATTTTACTTGAACGTCTTTTAAAGGAAATTTTATTTATAACATGAAAAAAATATGAAAATGGCAACGTCCTGATATATGTTAATCCATTTTGTGGTTCCACAGGGAAATTGAAATCAAACCCCACTTCTAATTGAGATTTATATCAAAATTTTATATCATTATAAAGTTTGAATCTTTTTATTGTGTGCGAAACATAAAATTTTTTAAATTTCTTACACCAGACTTATTGCAGGACTTAATTCTTGAGGTAATTTTTGATGATTTTTTCGCATATTTCTGGCAATAGCTCGGCCACGATATTACGAATGTTGGTTTATAAATCGTCGAAAAATTTCGGATTGACAACACAAATACAATTTTTAGCAAGACCGTACAAAAAGCCCAACAGCGACAAATTCTTTGGTGTTTTAGGACTGTTTCTTCTTTGCCAAAGATTATGAAAAAGTAAGTCAAGTTGGTAAACTCATACCAATTGAGCAATTATTGTCGGCCACCAGAAATATAAACAATGCTAAAATAAGTGACACTAAAAGAGAAAATTTTCTTTTCGTTTTAATTGTTATAGATGTGTGCCACGAATAATAGACGTTTGGTTTTGAAAGAAAAATTTATTCGAGATCATTTACTGAAAAAACCTTCAGCGAGAAAGTTCTCAGCTAATAAAATGGAATTTTGAAGAGGTGTGCCACTCTTTTTACATTTTTTTTGTCGACAGGTTAAATGCACAACTTATCTATCGGCATAGTTGCTTATTTAAATATATTGATGCCATTACCTTCCGACTGAATCCAGCTGCGCTCTCAACAACCTTGCTCAGAATGTAATGGAACCAATCCTCGTAGTCGGATTCCGTCTTTTATATATTTAAAAATCGCTTACATATTACTTGACATAATTTTACTTACTCCTTACTCGATAAATAATTAATAATTTCCTCATCCTAAAAACAAATTGCCAAAAATTATGATCCACTTAAAACTAAGTTACTTGGAACATCAAAAAGAATTATTTGGTCATCATTGTACATGACACATGAATTTACATTACTGTTGAAATTAGTCGCCAAGCGCACACAATGAAGCCTGATACGCATCGTGTGCCTGGTGTTTAAAGTAGAGCACACACACTGGGAAAGAAGTTTTAACATCAATACCATAGCATAAAGAATACATAGCACTGACACTTCAGCCAATTTCGCACATATCTGTTATACAACCAAAGTGGCCAGGCTGCGCCTAAGTAAATCTAAATGCATATCCGTGTACCTTAGCATGAGTAACAGAGTAAGCGAATTGCATGTGAAAAGTTCGTGCACGACAGACAGAGATGAACATAGAAACCAGTCTCGTTAATTCGTTGAATAGCGACTGTCAGCGAGAAATGTCATTGTCTATTTGATAATTTGCGAGCGGAATATCGCGTGTAATTAGATTTTAAATTTTTTCAATGAAAATAGTGACAAGTTCGAATCACGCGTTCAAAATATATGGTCATTGGTGCTCCATTGAGCAACGTGTAATCATATTTTTATAGCCGTAACTTCGATCAGTTCAAAAAATTGTCTGATGCTATATGACAAGGAAATAAAGTTCGTTCTTCGGTGTTCTATTTATTGAGGAATAGAGAGCGACGAAGAAGGGATTGAATTTGCAGCATAGAATCAGTGAAAACTTCTTGCTAGTGAACGTATGCAGGTATCAATAGTTGGGTAAAATTATTGTGAAAGATTCCGCGGTAACGTTATGTTTGTATGGTTTTTGCGTTCATTCTCAACTATCAGCTCTGAGTGATGGGTAAAGCCTGCCAGAAACCGAAAAGTTGGAATTCAGTGAGTGAGAGAGATCACAAAGAACTTTGAAACCCCAATAAAGTGTAAAATTAACAATATTTATATCCACAATTTTTCAATAAAATTTATTGCTATTTAAAATCATGATGCCGCGTAGTTTCGTCGTTCCTATTTATCGGGCAGCCCTAAATGCTTCGATCGGTCGCGTATTCGCATCGGGTACTCGCCGCATTCGTTGATTTAACGCACACTTGCGATAAGTCAGCTGATTGTGGCATGTACACGTACATGGTTAAATGATATAAAATGGCCGGCTCGTCTCTCTACATATGCACAATAGGGCCTGGAGAAATTTAAATACGAATTTCAACTACCTCTTTCGCGCGCGATCTTGGTAACCAAAGCCAGAGCCCTCTGAAGAAGGGGTAATTTTGACATGTTTTGTTTCAAGTCTGTTTTGACAGCTCAGAGTGTCAGTGCGATATACATATTCTTTATGCTATGATCAATACAATAAGGCTTGAAGACTTAAATTATTTTCAGGAACAAATAAAATTTTATTTTCAATTTCAATAATTCAATATATGTAATTGTTTTATTTCATATTATTTGTATTTGCTTTACATCAATTAAAAGCACATAGGTTTGTTGCTTCGTACGAAATGTTGTGCCAGAAAATTAAATAGGTAGATGTTCACGAGACATCTATAGTTTAGTCCGATTTTTTTCTATCATCGATGCCTTATAAAATAATCGATGTTGTCTAAAATCGATGCTAAAGATCTGCTTCTCGTCTCTGCTGGCAACTATGGTTTGTGGGGTTGGGTCCAATCAACCCAGTGGGAAATTAAGGTTGCACTTAAGCATGTACACTGGATTTATAGCAAAATTGCGATATCTCACATTATACAAGAGAACCTCAGTCTTCCTACAACTTATGAATATGAACATCAGGTTTTCCTTCGAAGAAAATTTTAATAAACAAAATAATGGGTTGGTAGCCCAGATTTTTAGCAAAGCTGCTGAAAAAATTCTTCAGCCTGAAATCAGATATTATCTGGCTTCTGTTAGGCGCTTTTATAAAACAAGAAAAGACTGAGCTTCAAATCTTTGTGCAGTTGAATTAAAAATTAAAAACAATCCAGGCTGCATTTACTATTCATATCGTATTTGCATTGCTAATGAAAATTGTTCATAGTTCTTGTGTGATTTCTGGGTAATTCCATTAGAAAACATTGTTTATTCATATATTTTTCATATAAAAAACAAGAACACTATGTTCTTATCACAACAAAGTAAAATTTTAATGAATCGGAGGCAAAATAAACAAAAACAACTCATCATTTCTAATTTGTCGTTATGAAGTAAATATAAAGAATTTCTATGCTAGTTTAACATCATCCCGAATTTTCTGATCATTTATTATGTTCCTCTTTTCTTCCGCCTCCTCAGCGTATCGCAGGGTAACACACCATCATTGTCGTGGGGTGGTAAACAGAATATTATTTATAGTCACTTTTTTGCCTTGGATGGCAATTCCTACAAAGATTCGGTCTTAAGCAATTTCAATTTCAATTTATCAACCAAGATGGTTCCCGGAACGCATTTTAAAATTCGCGCGCATGTTGTCGACGGAAGAGACTGCAAAGGTCCCGAGAATTTACATGATTTGTCGGGTAAGAATTATTTTTGTTCATAATAAATATTGTGGAAACTAATCAATATCATTACCGGACATCCTCGTCCTCAGTTGCTGCAATTAAAAATGAATCGAGACTTGCAACAGAAGCGTCAAACTCGGTGAGTATAAATATGTAAAGTGTTTACGAAATTAAAACTTCTTTTATTTTCCACAATTGAAGCTTTTATTTTCCACAATTGAAGCTTACTATATTTTCAATAAAATTTCATTTTTATTTGCGAAGAAGCTGAACCAAAGAAATTATATGCAGCTGTGGACAATTTGTACTTATTAAGGAAAAACTCAATTTTCAATGAATCCTTCGATATAACTCATTCGCTTTAGGTTTGTTTTTTCCTGATTCGATGACAATTGAGGCACAGTTTTACAAAAGGGTACTGTTCCAAAAAGGCTAAATTTTCGGGAATCAAAAAATAACAATTATACTCTTGGCATTTTCATTTTTGAAAAATTGAATTGTTGCTAAATTATCTAGAATGTAGCGAGATTGTATTTATCTATCAACATGATTCAATTACCTGTTCCATCAGATAGGAAGTTAACTATGAAATTGGGGAGGTTTCGCAAAACGGTATACATCCGATTTCTATACCGTTTTGCAAAACCTTTTCCACCCTAGCCCAAGAGATGGGTTTTCTTTTGATGCTATTTGATTTAATTTAATTTAAATCTCACTGTTATGTGATGTTTTTGACACAATCGTATCAATTTTATTTATAGGAAAAGGATATAAAATATGCTCATATGTTCATACATTTATTATTAGAAAAAAAATCGTATAACATCAGATGTTCAAGTGTTGTTGTTTATTTACATTGTTTTTTATGTTAAAGTTATTCATGGTCGATACCAGTTTAGAATAAAGAAAGCAACAAAAAGTTTTTAAAATAAATTCACTGAACTCAAGTTTTCACTCACAAAAAACAAAAAATTCTAAAACAAGCCCTCCTCATCAGCGCTGTTGAATTCCAGGGGTATTTCTTCGGTGTAATTAACGGTATCATCTTCCATCATTTTTTTGTAAAAGCCTTTGCAGTCTTCTGGAATGTCAATGAATTTTTGAAGTTTTTGAAAGGCTTTCTTCTTTTCCGTGGAAAGTTTGTTCTCGTCTACGTGGGCGTGAGAATGAATGAGCTGAGTAAACTTTTGGCTGCAGAACGTTAACATACACCTCAGTGTCATTGTACATGGATCGGAAACTGACTTAAACCTTGCCGTTGAGCTGTTTTTTGTACCCAATAACTTTTACGGTTCAGATTTTGAAAGGTAGCTTTTTCTTGAGTATGGCCGATGCTGCAGTTTTTAAATCGTAAATGAGCCAGGTATCGTTAAATTTCCTCAAGGTGCCATGTTTTTCAAATATGGAGTAATACTCCTGTGGTGAAACAATAGTTTGCTTTTTCCGGAAATCTTTTTCCATCCTTCCAAATACCCGGTCAGGAGGAATGAAACTGTGCCCTCTGACTGGGAAGTAGTGATACACTTCAGAGAACGATTTACAGTCCTCTAAGAAGTATATACATGTGGCAATCATTACAAAAATTTTGTTCTGAGCACCGCAACTGTCGTTGTATCATTTCAGCGTCAAGTTTTGACGTCCACTGCGTACCAATTTAGCATCAAGCCATTTTAAGTAATTCAAAGGGCAGAGGCTACCTCATTAGATCCACGACCAGATTGTGTTTCCAACCACATATAGTTGAATATGTCCTCCTTCAACTGTTTTTTTCTTCTTCCTGGTGCTCCATGATTGTTAAATTATAAACCCAAGCCTGCCTAGCATAGAAAACTTCTCCTATAGACAGCTTGGGAAGCGGCTGGTTTTGTTCACAGTCGAAGCATACTTCAACAGTATTGTCTTCCTTCTGGTTCAGTAGGTCGAAAAACCCACCAGCAAGACGTTTGTGAACTTTGTACCCAGTGCGATAATTTTCTTGCTCAAGGTCCTTCGATTTTTTGATATTTAATAAAAATTCTTTGCAAGCGGAACAAGTATCTTGATGTGGCTTCCCAAACCCAATATTGCAATGCCTATAAAAAACGGTTTTGAATTTCGGTAGTTTTCCCACATTTTTACTATGGTCAATTTCGGAGGCAGATATGATCGTGTGGATTTTTTTGATCTTGAATAATGAGTCTCATGACACTTATATTTTGAGATGTGGGCTTTAATTGCGCTCGTCATGGAGGCTGACTTTTCCACATTTCGAGCCCCACCACGATTTTCTTTGGGTGACTCTGGGTTTTCATAAAATCTTTTTGCAAGATTCAATATTCTCTTGCGGCTGGCACCTGTTATCTGTTGAACAGTTTTGAAACAAACGCGAATGTTCTGCTTCGCTTGATTTTTTTACATATTACTTCACAGTATATAAACAGTTGTTAGCATTAAAGCCAAGTCGCCGTCGCCTTGTTGGGGGAGATATTTTCATATGAAGCAGCAAGAACGTGTCCTGATCAATTATAAGGTACTCTACCAAACTGCTTCCGTCTTGTAATCCATGCTGACATGCAATATCCACCGAGTCGTCATTTACCTCGTAACTTTTTTCGGCTTTTGAATTTTCTCGTCTATCAATTTGCGATGTTTTCTGCCACGATCCAGTTCTACAACCGCACAATTATACTCCGGATCACTCATTACGGAAAACACAAATGACCTGAGAATACACACAATCAAAGAACCGTAAGAAACGAAATTTATAACCTTGATAATAAACCCAAAACAAAATGAGCCTATTCTTCTTATCTAGACTGTTCAACCGACGGAGACTTAAATCGAAGTGATATTGTGTAGGCTAGCTCCCCTTGGCTGCTTCATGGATTTGTAACATTCTGAAAAAACTATAGAACTAGTACCGTTTTGAAAAAACTTTATGCTTTTAAGGCGGAATTCGTTCCGTTTCGACAAACCGGAACGTGATGATTCGATTCCTCGTGAAATTTTACATAAAAATCGATATCAAACTCGATTTTTTCGATTTTGGCACTTATACCCTTTTGCAAAACTGCGCCTCAATTGAAAGAGGCAAAGAGTTGGCTGGACAAGAACGACAGGACAACATAGTCGTGGAAAACCCAAGACTTGGAGCGGACACGTAATT
This sequence comes from Oxycera nigricornis, assembly GCA_963942545.1. NCBI lineage: Eukaryota > Metazoa > Arthropoda > Insecta > Diptera > Stratiomyidae > Oxycera > Oxycera nigricornis. The sequence continues at coordinate 30,188,569 of OZ012662.1, read as the reverse complement.
AGAGACACTGTATTTCACTGGCATGTAAATTCGTCATCATCAGTTTTAAAAAGTCATTTCCACTCAATGCAGTTTAAACGTCATTTTGAAAGTTTTAAAAAGTTTTTTTAATGTCAATAATGATGGGAAAGCGTAAAAGTTACACTGCTTTAGTTAGATAAAAGATTGTAAACTTGAGAGAGTTAGGCTTACCATATTGACAAATTGCTAGCCACCTAGAGTGTTCCATAAAAATGGTCTACGGAGCACTGAAACACGTAGATATCTGGACTAACGGGAATGATGGGGATAAGGAAGCCCAAAAGACAATTCATGGATAGACAAATTGTCCGCATATCGAAATGGAACCCGAAAAGATCAGCTGTTACAATGTGTCACTGACTTTTCGGAGAGAGTAGCAATATTTCGGTGAGAACAGTCAGAAAACCTCTTGTGAAAACCGGACTACATGGCAGGATAGCCAAGAAGAAGCCCCTGATAACAGAAACTAATATGAAGAAAAGAATGCACTGCGCATGAGAATATTTAAGCTTCAGATATGAGTGGAAATTTACCGTTTGGAGCGACGAAACAAAAATAAATCGCATTGACCCTAATGGCAGGAGATATGTAAGATGACCAAGAAATGATGAATTCGACCCATGCTACGCTTCAACTGTTGTTAAGCACGGAGGTGGCTCCATAAATGTTTAGGGTGTTTTTCTTGGCTTGAAGTTGGACCAATATACGGTGTATTGGTGTAGAAGAAATACTAACCAAGGAAAAGTACGTCGACATCTTAGAAAACATCATATTGCCATGGGCTGAGGAGAACCTTCTATTGTATGGAAGTTTCAACACGAAAATGACCCCAAACATATGGCACCATACACAAGGAAGTTTTTGGAGGACAACTGCGTGACCGTTTTAGACTTAAATCCAATTTAGGACTTGTTAGATAACAAGCCTGTTATGTAAGAAATTTCACAAATATGGACCAATTGTCTGCAGCGGTGAAAGAATCATGGAAAGATGCAGGAGGTCTATAACGACAATGCCAAATAACCTGCAAGAGGTTGTGAGGCAGAAGAGTTTCTCGACAAAAAATATCAGTAACGTACTGAACCATTCTTGAGCGTCTTTAATTGCCATCGAAATACCAGGCAGGAAGTTGACGTAGAATGAACATTGAATACGCAAGTTATTATGAAATCATTTTTGAATTTAATTTGATTATTTTAATGTTAGGATTTTCGAATTATGTACATATTTAGAACTATGCGGAAGCGGTACTGCAAATTGGGTTCGCGGGATGCCGTATCACGTTCCAATGAAATTTTCGTCCAATGAAAGCAGCAATATCAAGAAATGGATAGTGTATCCTGCGAAAAGATGTTATTCCCACTTACCACATAGGATGTGAGACAAAACCAGCTACGAAGGAATCGAAGGAAAAATTAAATTTTGTGCCGAATTTTTTGAACCCATGCAGCCTCAAGTACCAAGAAGGCATGTAATCTGTCAAAATTAGACGAAAAGCAGGGCGATCACAAGAGGTCTTCCACTAGAGAAATCCAGGCTGAGCAAAGCATCCTCCTCAGATAGGCCACCGAGGACGAATTTACTATATCTTAAGTAGTTTAGTAACAGTTCAAAGCATCGTCGAGCTAGATCGATGAAATGCACGCCCGTCTCGTCCTCATTTCATTTTTTTTCAACGGTGGGAGGTGTAAATATTCAAAAGATACCGATCAGCTCCTGCCTCTCGGGATGCCGGATTTCTACCGATTAAAACCACCTCCGTTTCCTTCAATCACTCTCTCCATCAAAATATTAGCAATTCTCCGTATTTAAAATTTTAGGACAAAGTACTTCCCAGACGATAAGAATCGGTATAAGGGATAGTACCATGTAATACTAAGTCACCAATTTTCTGCATCCGATCCGCGAAAAACTTATTAAAATCACGCGAAAGTGTTCTTTTGGTTGTCAAAAAGACCTTACCATCGATATTTAGCTTCATCTATTGATTGCTACCTTCTTTAGTCAAAATGAGAATTTTCTTGCCGTTCAAATTCATAATAGTCATTTCAGACAACACAATTTGCACTTGAATATTGACTGAATGGCAGTTGACGAAATTGTTCGGCACAGCAGGAGTTTACCTCGGGAACCATCCCTACTGTTCTATACGTACAAAGATGTAACACAGAAATAGTGTGGGGAGCGATTAAGAATGGGGTCACGTTTAATCGACCAGTAATGGTGCACAACGGAACCAGTAAAAGATGTGTAAAGGGCCGAAGCCAGTGAAACGGGATCTTTGTTGGTTCAATTTCCCGTTTTGGGGATCGTGGTGAAGTATTCCCGATGCATAAAAAGATTTCGTCTTATTCCTATGTTTGATCCCCACTCCTTTCCCAGCTGGTGAAGGTGGGGTGAGAATACTTGAACCGTGGCCAAAAACGGCTGCAGTCCTAAAAAGGACCATAACATTGTCGCGTCAGTCATGCCAAAATATATTCAAATATTTGCATACATCATGAGAAGATTTAAAATGATTTTGAGCAGGCCAAGCAATACATGGCAGAATATTTACCATTTAAAAAAATGATAAAACTGACAATTCACACATACAGCCGATTTTCCCCAGAAAACATTCAAAAAATACTGATCATTCGGATGCCTGTTTCATTGAAAAAAATTCTTTCATCTGAGTAGTTAGGGAGTATTTGCGCCCTAGTTTGAAGGATCCAAACAAACATCTTAGCAGAAACCATATTTCAAACATTAAAGTGTGTCAATGAAGTATCAACGAGTTTCTACAAATCGTATTTCTCAAAACTATAAGCAGAGACACTTGTTGCCTTTATTATACCATTTCGATTTTATTATTACCAAATGTACATTTCGGCCATTAGTTGTGTCCTTCTTCAGTGTGTTATTGTGTCTGAAGAGCAGACATGGTAGAATCTTACTTAAATATACTTAGCTTACATACTAATTAGTTATATCCTCCTATAATTGAATCCCGGTATAAGTTTATAACCCCTACAGGATCGATTTAATAAGATCCGAGAAACCGTTACCTAGATCGTGGTTGAGACGCTTTGACTCTGGGGTTCTTGCAATCAAAAGACTCTCATAGGCATCCAGCTTAGAATGTTTTGGACCATTTTTATGCATTTACAGTTTGCCCTAGTGACAATGTGGCCTTCCTCTATGATGTGTTTTGCCACGGATGACCTAATATCGGTCCTTCCATGTTTGATGGCTAGTTCAGCTTCTCTAATGTGCTCCTGCACTCTTTTCTGGATCGGTCTCATTGTCTGTCCAATATATACTTTATCGCAATCTGAACATGTGCCGCTTTTTCCGTTGCAGTTTGTGAATCTTTGGTGGTCCCCAGTATCGGTTTTGTTTTTGTTGCTAGTTATTGTAGCTTCGATGTTGAATTTGGCTAACATAATCTTTAGTTTTCCGCTTATAGTTGAGCGTTCAATTGCTACCCATTTTTTGGTAACTCGACCATTCTCGCTACTTTCTAGGGACGTTTTCGTGTTCTCCGCTGATGCTCTATCTTCTTGATACGGTTCTCGATGATTGTTCTGGTGAACCCATTTATTTGTGGCGTTTCTGAACACACACTGAAAAAGGACACAACTAATGTCCGAAATGTACATTTGGTAACAATAAATTCGAAATTGTATAATAATGGAAACAAGTGTCTCTTCTTATATTATTAAAGTATGGTATTTATTACCAAATAAATACTATGTTTACAATTCAACGTAAAACCATTGATGTATTTATTACCAAATAAATGCATCCCATCATGAATAGACAAACTTTGCTTATCACCTCGTAAATTTTCCTCGCAACATCGTAAACTAATCATTATATAACGTTTGTAATTGATACACACATAAGTGACCACGGTACACGTTCAGTAAGTCGACACTACTCGTTGCAGCGATCAATGTACTCCAGGCAATATATACATCAATGCTAATTGATATATATATATTGCCTTTTTTGGTTGCTTGAGTCATGTGGGTGGCATAAAAATTGTACCAGCCGTTTTCCCGCAATCTTCCTCGTGATTTTTGATTTGTCTATCATGGGTCACATCAAGAGTTGTTTTAGATGTTATAATTGGAATGGGATGCATCGTGGAGATGGCCAAACCTACGATATGGAAGACTCACGTTACGGCAAACGACCAATATCATTACATGGCAATCCAACCTCATTATAATAGTGTTATTATGTCTTGAGGTTGAAAAGGCGACACGTCTCTTCCATTAACTTATTTTCAAAGCATGTTCTACAAATATAACTAAAAAAGTTGCTAAGTTTAATGTTATTCATTGTTGTTCCCATGTAGCACATCTTCACATTGATTATTCCTGTGACAATAGCGATTCTAATATTCGTTGCGATAGGCAATTACATTTACAAGCACACGTGCAAGGTGAAACCTTCAACCCATTGGCAAAGTATCTATAGGAATACAACACCAACAACGTAAGATGAAAAAATATTATTGCTTAAATAGTCACAATCTTATACATTTCATATGATTTCTCTGCAGTGGAATCAATCAGATATCAATGGAGGAAAACCTTCTGTACATGGACAAGGACATACTGGTAATTGGAACATTTAAGAGGTTCTTTTTCAACTGTATAATTCAAATAAAACTTTAAAACAGGATGCGCAAGAAAAGGGCAAAGCTGATATTTTCGAGGTGCCACCCAGTTGTGTGGCGATTGGCTCGGAAATTGGAAAGGGTGCTTTCGGACGTGTCTTTCGGGGAACAGCTCATAACTTACTGCGGGTACCAGGCACTATGACGGTCGCTATAAAAGTGTTACGCGGTATGTATTTTTACATGCAGATAGAAGAGGAATTTATTTTACTACTGTTCCTACTCTATCTACAAATGTTAATCGTCAGAAAAAAAATCGGAGAGGTACAGAAATTTTTGCACCCTGATATCCTTTTTCAACGTGTGGAATCATTTAAAAGAGATTAATTTTGAATACATTATGAATGTTTTCCTTGTTGATATCTACAAATTTGTTATTTCATTAATAGGAACGAAAGAACATTATATGTTGGGCATGTATATGTGTGCTTCAAAATAGACTTTCTTAACTAACGAAGTGACTTATGATTTCCAATTGCAGAAAAACCAACTTCGGATACTGTAGAAGACTTCCTCGCCGAAATACAAACAATGAAAGATGTAGGAAGGCATGAGAATATTATCGCCCTGTTGGGCTGCTGTACAATAAAGGAACCAATCAAGATGATTATGGAGTTTGTGGCTCATGGATCTTTGGTATGAAGTTGTTAAAATTCTCCTTGAAAAATTAGTTGTAGTTTAGATTCATTAGTATTGCTAGATAAATTATTGGAAATGTTTTAGAATATGTTGTAAATTTTTATTTTGAAATTCATAGTTGGTAATATTTAATCAAAATAGTTTCTTATAAACTAATTTCCAGAACTAAATTCCACCAATAAAATGTTAGAAATACACAAAATTAGTGTCAACTGCTGCCCAACTATCCGCTTATTTTTTAAATCGTTCTGTTATTTGCTGTTTATAACAATGCATTTTTAAAGCATTTTTGCAATGAAGTATGAATTTGTTTGTCGAAAATATCAAGGTCAACATCAAGAAGTCAACAAGGCTTTCGACTTATTGACCTCACGGACGTTGAATCCCAAGGACGAAGCCATAAACATTTCTAAGTCGGGCAGATAATTTTGGTTCGGTATCTCTAAGACTAAAGGTGTGACAACTGTTGGCAGGTCAGCTCAGTTCGGCACGTATTGTCATGGATTTTTTCACTACTTTTGATCTCAACTATCATTATCTGAGATTCGTTTATCATTATGCAGAAATTACAAAATACCTGCAAGATGAATTCCTAATAAATAAATAAATAAATTTCCAATAAAATCAAGTTTTTGTTGAAATTTCCTGGCTCCTTCGTAATTCTGATATTGACGTCCTCCAGAGCAGTACCGTAGCCATAATTCCCAGTTAAAACAATAGCATGAATAATACATAGCACAGGTGCCCGGCAATTTGTCTCTAGTCTTCGTGCTGCTTATTATTAACTTCCTAGTGGGAAGTTATTGTAATGGGGTCGATTTCGCGAATCCCAAATTTTGACATATCTTCACGTTTTAAGGTCTCTAGAATCCAAATCCATCGTTTTTAGAGAGATGTGCGTATGTGCGGATTTGCGTTCGGAATTATTTTTGGTCTCGATGATCTCAAGAACCAAAGATCACATTGACATGAGACTGGTTTCATTCGACGCATAATTACGTAACTTGGAACTGAATGAGTTTTCAGCAAAATCGAATTAGCCGTTTTTTAATGAGGATAAAAAACTGAGAAAAAGTTGCTTAATTTTAAAACTGTTGAAACGCACTATTAATTCGTGCAGATCCCAAATACCTTCGTAGTAATATTATTGTGTGTTTTAGCAAAATTCTGATCAAGTTTGTAAAAAATGCAATTTGAAAAAAAAATCAAGGTTATTTTTTAAATTTCCATATTATCATGTTTGGGAGAATGAGAGTAGAGACGCTAATGCAGTTAATATTGGATATTGTTATAAGTAATTTAATATTGGATTTAGGATCAGGGGGATTTTTGATCTGGGGGATTTTTGATCTGGAGGACTTTTGATCTGGGGGATTTTCGATCTGGGAGATTTAGAATCTGGGGGATTTAGAATGTGGGGGATTTTTGACCCGCGCAATTTAGGATCTGGGGGATTTAGGACCTGGGGGATTCAGGATATGGGCGATTTAGGATATAGGGGATTTAGGATATGGGGGATTTAGGATATGGGGGATTTAGGATATGGGGGATTTAGGATATGGGGGATTTAGGATCTGGGGATTTAGGATCTGGGGCATTTAGGATCTGGTGGATTAATGATATGTGGGCTTTTCATCTAGGGGATTTAGGATCTGGGAGATTTAGGATCTGAGGGAGTTAGGATCTGAGGCATTTAGAATCTGGGAGATTTAGGATATGGGGGATTTTGGATCTGGGGGATTTTGGATCTGGGGGATTTTTAGATCTGGGTGATTCAGGATATGGGGTATTTTAGATCTGGGGGATTTTGGATCTGGAGGATTGAGGATCTGGGGGATTTAGGATCTGGAGGATTTTGGATATGGGGAATTTAAGATCTAGGAGATTTTGGATCTGGGGGATTTTGAATCTAGTCGAGACTTTGGTAGATGACGAGGGCGGAGACGTCTTCCACTACCAAATGGCTTTTGTGGCTAAAAAATAATTATAATATTTTAGAATAATAATAGAATATATAAACATAAATAATAAAAACAAATCATAGTTTCTTTATTCACCCCACTGGAAAGTTAGTCGTGTGGACTATAAGGGTCGCACCTAGACCACATTTCTTATGTTATGATATACGGCGTTTTATGTGAGGTATAGAGTTTCCAATGGAGATATTTGTCGTTGCAGATAGCCAATTTCGTTGTAATTTTGACATTTTGTTTGATTTACTTTGGCAAATTACCATGCAAAGACTCAAACACGAACCACGTCTCGAAATATGGAAGATTTTTTCCGAAATTCACGTTCTGTGCACCAAACTTATAGAGCACTCCGTCCAAATTATCGTGCTCAAAGTCATTCATCCGAGCAACTCATACGAAATACGATGGAAACATTTATGTCCACGTATACTTTATTAGACAATGTTCATGCAACACGAGCTCGTACAGTGCGTATTGAGGCAGCTGTAGAGGGTAGTGTGACTGAGCATCTAAATTTATCGATTCGACACCGTTCTCAAAAACTTGTCCTCTGTTCCTCCATTATATGGAACATTTTGAGGAAAGATCTTGGACTAAAGCCCTATAAGATCCAACTAGTGCATAGTGCGTCAATTGAAGCCATTGGCCAATCGTTCCATCATTTGCGTCGTTCATTCGGTGAATGGGCTAAGCGTGAGTTGGAAGTTGAACCATTTTCAGCGACGAGGCTCATTTCAAGCTTGATGGGGGTTAGTAAATAAGCAAAATTGTCGTTTTTTGTGTGATCGTCAACAAATTTTAGAAGCCCTATTACATCTCAAAAAGCCGGTGGCATAACCGGACCTTTCTTTTACAAATCTCAAGACGAAACCATCGTTACCGTTAATGGTGATTGCTACCGACAAATTTTTTTGATTCTTAACATCAATGCCAATCGTCTGAGGGGCATTCCACCAGGGTGGTGCTAAAATGCCGTAGAGTTCAACTTTTTTGGGCCGAAACTTTGGTAAACAAATTATTTCAAAATATGGAATTGGGAACTGGTCGCCCAGATCATGTTATTTGACTAATTTTTGTGAGAGTACATCAAATAACTTGTCTACGTTGATAAACCAGCAACTATTGATGACTTGGAAGCTAAAAATCGACGTATTATTGGTGAAGTAAGGTCAGTTATGCTGGAAAAAGCGGTGCGAAATTGGACCGACAAGATGGCTCTCCTAAGATGCAGTCACGTTGGTCATATGCCAGAATTTTTTTAAAATACTAATTGCTATGAAATGCCACCTAGCAAAGCCAAAAAATTGACCATTTCAATAATTTATCTGTGTTTTATTTGTTTGAAAAGTTATACGCCTTTAAAACACACGCTTTATCTTCCAGATGAAACAATGATCTTGTCAATTGTTTCTCAAAACTAATTTCAAAATAAATCATTTCAATCTTGTGAAAATCATTACTCTTTGTGACCTCGCAAAAGTTGCGAACATACAAACTTCAGTTTGCGGCTGTGGTGTGGAAAGCAACCTTGCATATGAAATAACTCCCTTGTTTAGCCTCAATTCTAAATTAAATTGAAATATTTGCTCCAGAACTTGAAATAATTAGTTTCCTTTGTTCGCTTTCCAGTTGAAATATCTGCAAATTGTTCGTGAGAAACATTTGGAAACGCTTCGGATACAGTCGAATGCAACAAATCTTCACTCTGATCGACCAGTATTTAATGCACAACCACCACGAGGGAAATACTTGGAATTGAAGCACTCGATGTACGAATCGCACAGCATGTTTTTTCCCCTTCAATTGCATTAATCATATGTGATTTTTTTACCCATCAGGAGCACAGTTTCGTCCGATGCGTCGTACATCAAACAACCGGAAGCATCAGCAACGCTTCGACCATCAGTGACCGAGAGTAAGTACATTTTTCCTATGAAATATTGATGGCATGTCGTTTGCAAGATAAAGGACATGCTTTCTCTTCAACTTTCAATTTGATGTGGATTTCAAGAAGAAAAGGACATGTTAAAGCGTTTGTAATCAAACGAAATTCTGAACGTTCCGGTGAAACTTTCAAAAGAATGAATTTTAATGGTTCCATGAAAGATCACTCGTTAGAAAGTTGGAAGAATGTCTTGGAAGAATGTCTTTTTAATTGAAATGTCCTTGAAATTCTTGTGGAACACATTTTAGTCGGTTTATTTTAAATTGCTGAGTTTGGAAAAGCGAATATATTTTCACTTGCACATTCCCAACTTCATTTCTAACTTAATAGGAAATTAAAGTGTAAAGAGTACTTACTGTTGTAATGAGCTTGAAAACTGTGAAGTAGAGACAACCTTCTGTTGTGATGATGACGACGGTTCCACTGCTTCGTAGTCAACAGTCACTTTCCATAAAACTTGCATTTTAATAATTACACAGAAAAACAAAATCAACCTTTTTTTTGTTGCATGAAGTTTTTCTACTGTTGTTTACTAATTTGGGTGCGCTGGTTTCAAATCTTCCTTTAGATGTTTTGTAGCAGCTCTAGTTAGTGAGATACAGGTACCGTTTTGAATTTACATAAGTAGTCGGTAGTTTCTATTAATAGCGGTGTAACTTAACTAGTTCCTTTATAAATTTCATTATGTCTTCCTCAAGAAGGACGTGTTTAAATAATCCTGATTGTTTTTGTGTTATTTGTGGAGAATATATGTTCCAAAAATTTCGTTTAAATGTGTCGGACTTTGTGAAAAGGCATACTTCGACTACTTTGGGTTTCCGTTACCGTCAAACGCTAAACCTTGGATGCCAAGTTTGGTATGCAAAAGTTGTGTTGAATCTTTGCGACTGTGGGCAAACAAAAAAGACCCACTTTTAAGTACATAGCTCCTATGATTTGACGTGAACCATCCAACCATCATGACGACTGTTATTTCTGTGTAACGAAAATCATAGGAATAAACCACAAAAATTGCTCTAAGTGGATATATCCAAACTTTAAATCTGCCATAAGACCAGTCTTGAGTATTAGTGACACATCAACACCACAGAAGCCATGTACATCTTTGGAAAATCCAGACCAGTGCAGCGGACAAACCGAAAACGACGGCAGTGGTAGCGACAGTGATTTTGATTGCTACGGTAGTCCCCGGCCACTAAATCAAGATGATCTAAATGACTTGATCAGGGACCTTGGACTGTCTAAAACGGCATCAGAAATTTTAGCTTCCCGATTGTAAGAAAGAAATTTGTTGACCAGAGAAACGAAGATATCGTACTACCGTAACAGGGAAAAGGATTTACTTCCTTTCTTTACTAAAAAAGATAATTTTGTGTTTTGTACTGATATTCCGGGCCTAATGACTGCAATGGGATTAAAAGAGTATAATTCAAATCAGTGACAGTCGTTCATTGATTCGTCAAAACGAAGTTTGAAATGTGTACTTTTACATAATGGTAACAAACTTGGTTCCTTACCCATTGCTCATTCTACAAAGGTTAAAGAAGAATATCCTACAATATCTTTAGTTCTCGACAAAATCAAGTACAAGGAATATAACTGGGTTGTATGTGTTGATTTGAAAATGGTAAATTTTCTCCTGGGCCAACAAAGTGGCTACCCAAAATATCCCTGTTTCCTATGCTTATGGGACAGCCGAGCTAAAGCTGAGCACTGGACAAAAAGAGACTGGCCTTCCAGGGAGGCTTTGATTCCCGGTAAGCAAAATGTAATTAATGCTCCACTAGTATCCAGAGACCGAATTATATTGCCTCCTTTGCATATAAAACTGGGGTTGATAAAACAGTTCGTAAAAGCTCTTAACAAAGATGGCGAATGTTTCAAATACATTGAAAAAGTGTTTCCAAAATTGAGTAGTGAGAAAATCAAAGATGGTATTTTCGATGGCCCACAATTCAGGAAGTTGATAGATGATAAAAATTTCATCAACCATATGACAGCTGTCGAGAAATGTGCATGGGAAGAGTTTGTTTGGGTAGTGAGAAATTTTTCGGGGCAATAGGAAGTCTGACGGCTACATTCAACACGTTGAACAGTTGCTGATACACTTCCAGTGGCTTGGATGCAACATGAGTATTAAGCTTCACTACCTTCACAGCCATCTAGACTATTTTCCTGAAAATCTCGGTGACCTGAGCGAGGAACAAGGAGAGCGCTTTCACCAGGATATTCGCACTATGGAGGAGAGGTATCAGGGGTACTGGAATAAACATATGATGGCTGATTATTGTTGGAGCATTCCAAATAGTACTCATAATACATCTCACTCTAGAAAATCCAAAAAAAGGAAATTTTATTCAGAATAAATATATTTAATAAATTTTTTAAACTTAAACTATGTGCATTTTCAATGAAAAACCCTGTCACTTCGTAACTCCAAAACTAGAGCTGCTACATAAAAACGGTATATATTTTTGAAATCAGCGTGGAAAAATTATTCAAATTCATGTAAAAAATCTCATGCAACAGACATGCTGTTTTCCAGTGTTATTTATTATGTAATTTAATAAAGGACATTTTGTTGTATCTCTCACAGCAATGTACACAATGCTGTCGCAAAGTTCGATCGAATCATCCCTGAGCAATGAAATGGCACTGGAGTACGTCGTGGATAACAGTGAATTGCACAATTTTGCATTGCAAATAGCGAAAGGAATGCGACATATGGAGAATAAGGGAATCACACATCGGTATGTACTAGCAAGGAAAAATGCAATTGTTGAACTAGTTTCAAATAATATTGTGTACGTTTCATCAAATGTATTTCTGTGATGCTTTCTATGCATTTTACTTTCAATGTATTTAATTGAAAATACAATGGAGATCATGGGATAGAAGTTCAGGATATAAATTAATTATACTGTTATAAACTAAACCCCACTTTTGGGTATAAGAAGACGAAGATGCTCAATGGAAATATGTCTGGAGTTAAATTCAATAGATAGGTAGTTTGTAGTGCCAAGCCCTCTTATCCAGAGATGACTCACTTAGGCCTTAATAGGTCCATTGTGATACTACAAGAAGGCATAACGGTGTTAAAAAAATTAAGTATTAGATTCTGAGAAGCACTTTGATTCTCTTATGAAGCTGTATATTTTGTCAACAATTATGCCAGGAAACTCCGTGGGGCTCTCCGGGAAAGGGAACCCAGAATTCGCATCCGTCTTCTGAAAAATCCCGGGCAATGAACAGAAAATGCGTCCAGCAACTTTGCCGGAAGTCGTTGAAGAGAACGCCCAATCGTTCTGTGTATCAATCTGTTAGACACTGGTTTGTGAATATTGAGATTGTGATTCTCAAGGTTCCACGACTCATATTAAGGTGCTATTTGGTGGGCTTTCTTGCTTAATTTGAGCCAAGTCTGCCTGATTGTCCTGCAATTTTCTTTCAAAAGCCAGTCTCAGTCCACCGCCTCTAAGTAGTGCTGTCTCATTCAGCTTTATAGAAGTTAGAGAGGGACCAACATTTGAATTTCGGTAGCTCAATGCCAGCTCTAGCTAGGATGTCAGCATCGCCACTTTCCATTGGATTACTGTGCGCAGATACCCAATATTGGGTCCATTTAAAGCGTACGGATATGTCATTGCCATGCATAGCTGTTTTGGATGTCTTGTGTACGTTTAATAATGAAAAGCAGCCAGACAGTCTGTAAAGACATTTAAATTTCTCGGCAAAATTTTCTGGTCTAACAGGCTGTTTATCGATTTGTATATTGCCAAAATCTCTGCTGGGAATACGGCACAGTGGCAAGGAAGTCGGAAGGATAGCCTTTCGGCTTGCTGTTCAGCTGTCCTTACCCATTTGTATATATTTTGATCGATACTTGTATCAATCCCTGTTCTTTGTTCCTATAATCTCGGAATGAAGTTGTAATAAAAACATGGTATCGACGAAGTGACATTTACTTCTTCCTGCGGCGATCTACCTATCTTGAATATAATGAAGGTTCCAGTATCTCTATCGTGCCAGGGACGACGAAATTCCGTCAATCAAACATCGAAACACTTCACCTGTCTGGTAACCAGCTTAGACGGGAACCAGTTAAGGATCAAAGCCCCAATAATCGCAATAGCCGTGATTTTTTAACTTCTCAGTATATGGAAAGTTCTTGTAATCGCCTCGAAAACCGAAATTGAAATTTTCAACATTCCTTTACGTTTTAAGGTCTATAGAGTATATATAAAGTGTTTTTAGAAAGGGAGATGTATGTGTGTGTGTGTGTCTACGTACGTACGTACGTTCGTGGACACTTTTTTCTACGAGCATAACTCACGTAAACAACGTCGTATCGACTTCGTTGAGGTGTCAATCGAAGCGTCTTTGCAATCTTAAGAGCTGATTAGTTTTTGGGATACTTCGGTCGGGGGGTTTGCTGTTTTGCCCCTTTGAAGGTCATTTCTGTCATGCGTTATATCTCGCGAACCAAACATACGATTTGCATGGTTAAGGTGTCAATCGACGCGTATTAGCATTTGTGTGAATCTATTAATTTTTGAAAAAATCGTTCGAGCCGTTTTTTAATTTAAGAAAAAAATGTGCGAAAAATTAAGGTTTTTTTATAAACAATAAATTTTTAACCTGATTTACGGAAGACAGTATTCAATTTTTATAAAATTTATATATTTCAAGCAGTGCTTGTAAAAACAACATCAAAACTTTTTCTGATGATTACGTAAATAATTAAATAAAAAATAGAAAATCATTAACAGGCATCATGATCTTCAAGGTCATTTCTTCCTTTCACTATATCTCACGAACCAGATATAATATTTGCATCATTAAGGTGTCAATCGACGTGTTTTAAAATCTTTTTGATTATTTTAACATTATAAAAATCCTTTTCAGCGGTTTTTTAATTTAATAGAAGAAAATGCGAAAACTTAGGGTTTTTTTTAACAAAAAATGTTTTTTTAACCTAATTTGCACAACACAATAATAAATGTTTATAAAATTTATACAATCCTATCAGTTTTTGAAGAGAAACCAGCACAACTTTTTTCATGATTCTAAAAAAAAATTCAGTTAAAAATAGAAAATCATTCAAACTTACCATATGAAAGGGGTTCTTCCGATTGATATTACCTTATATCTTTTATTCTAAAAACTTTATTGTAAAGTCAATCAAAGTTTTAAAATGTTTCGATAGTTTGAGCAAATTTTTAATAGTTTTTGCAGTCTTTTAATTAAAAAAAGCGGCTTAAATTTGAAAACCATCAAAATTTCAATCAAATTTGCATTTGTGGTAATCAATCATCATCACCCATCCACCAAAAGCCTTACGTAATCAGTGGATGCTCCCGTAGATGATATGATTAATATTAACTCATTCCTGTTACTGCTATGAATACCTTTCATTATTATTATTTAAAGTATTATTATTTTTAAAATTATTATTGTGTTTAATATTCTTAATGTTTATCTAGATATTACTGGGAAGTTGACCGTGTGGACCTCAAGGGTCGTACTTCGCGGCTTGTTTAAACTTATTTGATGGCATTGACTTGCTAGTCTTGGGTTAGCTGGCCCCCAGAAAATTGAACCATACAAAAGTATTGCCATAATACGTTTTTTGATTTCAATTCTCACCTTTTACTAGCAATTCTTTTGCAGCTGTAGATTTCACAAATTGTTTTACACACTCTTTCTTCAATATTTGTTTTCCAAAACAATGTAAAGATTAATATGAGTTCAAGGTATTTGTCGCATTCTCCGCATGCGTGCCCAACTCGTAGACTACCAGCCGATAGCCTCACCAATTTGAGCACAATTACGACTGAAAGCCCACGAGATGAAACATTCCGCGAAGAATGGTTCAACGTCAACCGCATCGTGGCGGTTCGATATATAACTTTTTCTCTGCCGGTATTAGCTCACGCACTCGGAGGTGACAATAAGGAGAGGAAAGTACGGACTCCGCTCGGACGTTCCCACTCGAAAAATGCTAGTATATTGCGGAGGAGGTCGTTGCCTCAAAACTGTTTTTCAATAAACTTCTGCATACCTTCCTGATTTCAGCTCACAAATCTATTTCCGACTGACTTATATCTAGCTTCTTGAATATATAATTAGAATTGAAAACACGCCACTAATAGGATGCAAAATGTCTAAACATTTTGGAGGCAGGCTGTCAACATCAACAGCTACAGCATGATGACGCTCGTATGGCATCAATGTTATCTGTTCCTGAGGATTCAATTTGTCCGCTAGCATCTTTTGCACTTGGACCCTGAATACGATTTCTGGCTGGGACACGATGCTCGACGTCCTTAAAGAAATACTGAGCGTTAACCATACCATACCAAAAATGAACAAGCTCCCATTAGCGGCGATCATGTCACGCATCCGGCTTTTTCGGATGATGTACGAGTCCTTACGCAGCTTCGCAATATCATTTCTTTAAGGGTAATTTCGGGTTTCCATTGGAGTTTGTTGGATTTCATGTAGATTTAAGTCAAATTGCGTTGCAGGCAATCTAGAGGTGGTAAGATGTCAGCTATTTAGAAGGACACAATCCACATTGGTTTTGATGGGATCTAATTGCAGGCTCTTGATTTAGCTATGTTGTTAGGAGAAACAGTCAAGAGCCTTCGAACCTTTTTTTCTGCAATTAAAAGCTCCTGAGCCAGTAATATCTTCTCTCGTTACTAGAATAGGTGGAGAAGAAACAAACTTCAACATACTTTTGACACTAGTTCTGTTCATTTCCTCGTTGGATAGGGATATCATCTTATCGTCGACCGATCGAGAGGTTTGACGATATTTCTTCCTTTTTTCCGTAGTGAACATGGCATTTCTTCCACCCTTGTAATGAAAATTCGATCAGGAGGTGCTTAACTGCTTTTTCCGGAGAGGTTTGGTAAGGTTCCTGCGGTAACTTTACTTTGATTAATGTTGGTTTGGCCTAAGCAGTCTTTTCTATAGATCTTATGGGTGATATCCGAAAATCTGTAGCTTTTACCTCCCCGTTGTTGCCGACAATGACTTTAGTGAAACCGGGCTCGCTGGCGAATTTCATCCAATCACTGTAAGTATTGCCATAATGTATCCTACTCAGGAATGGTGTTTAAGGTGAATTTGGCCGGCCAGGTTTGGATTTTGGAATTTGCCTCTAACTCTCCTCGGGCAGGGTTATTCCTCGATGGAGCCTCACTTTTGCAGCTATCATGGGCAATATGTATGTTTCTGTCTGTCCTTCCTGATGGCTGCCTTGACTATGCTCTTTGACTATGCCCTTTGTCTGCTGTTTCCGTCATCCTCAAATCGCTTTTTTCTGGGGCGACCAACGAGGCAGTCCCAATAATCGTCATCATATATAATTGATTACATCTATAATGGTTATCGCTTCACGAGTTGTTACGATACCACATTTAATTTTCCACGACTTATACACCTTCAAACTTCAGACTGAATAATTAATGATTTCAAAGTCGCTGGTGCTCCCGGTGTTGGCTCGAATCGACCATTTTTTTCCTTTTTTATATTTTTTTCTTTCGAAAAGTCCTAATTTCTCCGTTGGGTTTCTTTGTTTTTCAATTTTTTTGTGTGGTGAATCATAGAAATATTGCTATTTAATTAACATTTAAGAAATTACAATCAAATTGCGATAGAAGAACTTTGGAACCATATTGTATTCATCATCCATCATCGAAGGAGGAATACAATTTAAAAAGTCAACTCATTTCATTTCAACTTAGTAGGTGTGTATATTAGCATATATGTTGAAAAATATGAAATCCCCTAGCGAAATTTTTTACTGTGAGTGATGATGTACAAAAATAACTTTGGATTCAATTGAAAGGATATTGAGTTGAAGGGAAAAGGCTTAACAGTCGACTTTCCAAAAATTCATAAGAAATGTGACGTGAGCTTTCAGACGGGTAAATGCGTTAAGCTCTGCGAAATTAATGCACCGTGAAAAGAATCTTCAGAAATATTGGTAATTCGAAAAGTTTTGTGTAGGAATAGACCTGTTTAAGCACTTGTGAGTGGGCTGACACTGCCTTGAAAAATATTCCTATTTTGTATGTTTTGAAGGTAGCGAAAGAAAATGAATATATTTTATTGCGAAACGTTTGATTCTTATAGCTTTACATATTTGGTGGTTATTTTCAGTGTTGCTCTTAGGGGGGCTATTAGCCTAATTCCCTTAGTGACAAATAAGATTCTTGATTGAACTGTATTTCTTGCTTGAATAATGTGATATTTATATGCGACGTATTTTTCTTGAAAAGGTTTGGCCTTTCATACCATAAATTATTATTAACCTCTTATGAGAAGGTTGAGTGAGCTGTTCTAAATGGTTTTACTTTGAAAATTTATAAAAAGCTGGAAGTATTTGAATGAGACTCAAATATTCACCATAATAGACCTGCCACTGTTTGTTTAAAGTCTTTTAAAGAAAAAATTATAAAAGTATTTGGCTTCTATTGATCTGTAAGGATGCTTGCCTATGATCAATGTGTAATAAGTGCAGTGGTAACGATGGCTACAATTTCGGATATTGTAACGTTGCAACAGTTGCCGGAAACGGTATTTGCTGGCGCGAGCCATCATAATTGATACCAGAACAATGTAGATATGAAGAGTTGAGCATTGATTGTCACTGTAAGTGGGTGGGAGTTGAAATGAATTCAACAAGCGATATAAAAAAGGGAACCATTAGTTTCTACTGAAAATTTGTTTATGAGTACATCCACTTTAAATTTTTATATGGTAAATGTGGTTTTATTTGCCTTGGGCGATGCCGGAAACTAATTTTTGATCGAAGGATAATGGAAACAGATGTGACAATTGGGTGCATTAGTCTTATGCTCGTGGAGATACAGTGTGTTTGGTAAGAGCGTGGCGCACCGCATACCTGCACTATCACGAATCGACCTGAAGCAGGTAATTATATTAATTGGTACATTTTTCCACTATTTTAGGATGAAAGAGTCATGTCATTTTAATTTTGCGTTTTGGAAAGAAGCCACTTAAATTGAGTAACTTTTTAAAATTCGGTTTGAGGCTGCATTTCTAGTTTGCTACTCCTTAGGAATCAAAATGGCTGCCACAAATTACCTTATAAAGTCAGTGACGTTCGTTAAGAAATGGACAAAGTGGTATACGTGGAACGGAGCGTAGATGATTTGCCTGGCAGAGGAAAAACGAAGAGAACGTCAACAAAAGATGATAAGACAATAGTCGAACTATTTAAGAGAAATCTGAGAGTGCTTCGTTGAGAAAAGCTCGAGAAACGTTATGCAGAAAGAATATTAATGTGTCACTGTATACGAGCTCCCACCGACTTAACGAAACGAACTTCGCAAGCAGATTCACAATATCGAAACCAATGATAATACCGAGACGAATCGAAAGAAAACTGTGGCCCCAAACAAATAACACAACATCCTGGAAAGGCCCATGTTTATGGTAGCTTTTTTGCGCAGGGATTTGATAAACTTGAGATTTTGTACAGCTTTTAAAGAGGAAAATTGGATCAAGGTATTAGTTTGGCCATCACAGTAGCCGAATGTCAATCCAATGAAAAACGTCGGGGCGTACCAGGTGTGCAACCTTAAAATGGCTGTTTTTTTATTGAGCAAAACACAATAATTAACGCAGAAAAGTGAAGAATATTTTATTCGAAGTAATTGCCTTCGTTGGCTTTTAATTTTTTCCATCTTTGGGGAAGATTATAGATTCCACCCCAAAAGAATTCATCCCCTTTGGATAAGAACCACCCATCGAGCCATTTTTTAACATCTTCGTAAGAATTGAAGTGTTGTTAAGCAAGCGCGTGTTCCATCGACGCAAACAAATGGTAGTCGGAAGGGGCCAGATCTGGAGAGTAGGGCGGGTGGGGTAGCAACTCCCAGCCAAGTGCATCCAACGTATCCCGGACCAATCTTGCTGTGTGTGATGGTGCGTTGTCATGCTGGAAAATGATACCCTCATGCCGATCCGCGTATTCCCGTTTTTTTTGCACAATTCACGATCCAAATCGATGATTTGTTGTTGGTAGCGTTGAGTATTGATCGTTCCACCAGGTTTCAACAGTTCGTAGTAAACCACCCCCTTCTGGTCCCACCAAACACACAGCATTGTCTTTTTCCCGAATCGATTTGGCCTAGCAGACGATGTTGAGGGTTCGCCGGGGCCCGCCCACGATTTTTTGCGCTTAGGGTTTTCAAAGAAGATCCATTTTTCATCGCCAGTGACGATTCGTTCCAAAATGATTTTCTGTTGTGCCGATCAAGCAAGATTTCGCACGTGTTCTGGCGTCGTTCCATCTGTCGGTCGTTCAATTGATGTGGCACCCACTTCCCGATCTTTAGGATCTTTCGCATAGTATGAGGTTCTATCAAATTGGTAAAGCCTCTGGCGGATTGCTTGCGAGGGCAACAATCGGCAAATATAACAAAAGAATGAATTGTGCAAGACTAAAATTTGACCAATGCGTAGATGGCTGAATTTCAGCAAAATTCAGGAAACGGTCAAGAGTGTCGCGATTTGACGAACGATTTTCAAAGTAAATGTGGATAACTTTTAACTGTTTTTGTGGTGTAAGCTAGCTCCTGATTATTTGATAGATTGTAAAACATTGCATTCTTCTTCAGTTGGGAAATTTTTTTTACTAGATTCATGTTGAAAAACGCCTTTCCGATTGATTCACTATACTGAACCAGAGGACAATATTTAGTTAGTGATCACTTTTTGAGATATAAAGATGCGTTTCTCTAATGAGATTTAAAAAACAAGCTATGGTTTTCTGTGAAAACAAAAGTGTATTCATCAATAGGTAAGGCTAATAAGCCTTAATAAATGGAAATTATCTTATTAAGTTACAACAATGTGACTTTTCATTCTTCAGTTTGTGGGTTATCTACTCCACCATTTCCTAAAATGGATTTGAGGCTAGTAAATTCTTCAATAAAAAGTGGGTGGAATATCACACAAAAGAACAACATTGGAGTGTAATGCTGGTCTCATCCATTTTTGGGCTGATTATAATATTAATTTACTGTTCGAATTTGTGATGATAAGATATTATACAAATGTTAAATTGAGATGTCTTCGAATAACAATTTTTTTAATATGAATCTTTTTTGAATTCAATCCCATGTTTAGTGACTTAGCAGCAAGAAATATTCTGATTGGTGCTCATAAAACCTTGAAAATATCAGATTTTGGTCTTTCGCGTGCCGGAATTTATGTTAATACTAAAACAAAGAAGGTAAATTCTAACATTGAATGCTGGTGTATATGAAGATGTGTTTAATAACTGCTTTTCTTTTATTTTATAAGCTTCCTTTAAGGTGGCTGTCAATTGAAGCTATCCGAGATCACCTGTACTCCAGTAGTAGCGATGTGTGGGCTTTTGGAGTCGTTCTTTGGGAGATCGGAACGCTTGGTAAGTATTTGAATACTTTTATCAATTTTATAGAATAATTATGGTAACTTTTGCGAAAAAGTTTAATATAATATCATATATGAAGACGAAAATTCATTGCTCTTAAAATACCGATGAACGGATGTATATTGTTGTGACTTCACGAGCTGTTATAGGTTTTTGAGGGATTTTTGGAATTGAAAACGAGATCTACACTACGTACTAATAACACACTTTATAACTAACTTACACTGTAATTATTACTAGTTTAGTGGCACTTAATTCTTCACTACCATATAAAAATACAACGTTTCTCCTACCCTTTGCCAACACCGTATCGCGTCTTTATACCTTACACTCCCTCTCCGATTCAAATAAAAATGCCAGTCGCACAGCTGATTTCTATTTAGTGACTAATGGGTTTTGTTCTCGACTATTCACGATCATCAAAAAAAACTCTCGTGCCACCAAAGCCTTCCGAAATATAAATGGCGGAAATCCGCAAGAAAATTCTTGCTTGCTCTAAGCGGATAATTCATGAATTCGGAAAGATTTAAAAAAAAAACGACTTACGCAGTTGCAGAAAATCCTAAAAAGGAAAAATTCCTATGTCTGGATCATAGCTTGGGATAATATGGGTTAAATCAACTTTTACGGGCGATAAAAGGCATTTTCACTGTCGAGTAACTCCATACCAACCAATATAAGTGATTTTTTTTTTGTATAAAATTCAGTATACTCAATAAATTTTGTTCATACTAATTTCATATCTTTCCAGGTGGCTTTCCATATCCTTCAGTCAACAATCATGAATTATTACCATTCTTGGCGCAAGGGCAGCGTCTAAATCGTCCTGAAATTTGTTCAGAAGATCTATACACGTTGATGCTACAGTGTTGGGAAGAAGACCCCATTACGCGTCCAACGTTTTCAGAAATCGTCAAAATGTTGCAACCCAAAAATCAAAAAGTGTACGTTGATTTTAGCACTCTCGGATCGGATTATGTCTTTCCGCCAACTCGCGAAGAGGTGCTGGACAAACGTATCAACACCCCGGATATCCCGAAACACGGGAAGTGACGCAATGATGTTCATTGTTCAGGTTTCAATTTTGACATTGAAATGTCAAAAGGTAGTGTTCAGTGTCAACATGACAATGGTGGACTTTTCGTCAAGCCACCTGAATGTCAAAAGTCAATGTATCCAATTCGTGCTTAAGGGGGTAACTAGCAAAATATCTAACTATGAAGACAATGACGAAAGTTGAATATTATTTATTCGAAAAGTTTGATGTAAATTTATATGTTTAAGGTAGCATTCCAGTACTTTATTTGCGAAATATGGAGACATGAATGAAAGCGGGTGAAGCAAAACGATTCAAGTTGCACACATACATGTATCTACTGTTATTTTACTGTAAGATGTGATTCTGTGATTTCATACAGACTAAGATCTAATTAATAGTTCAATAATTCGTGAATAATAATTTCGAGAAAAATACTGGATTTATTAGAATTGGACGGCATAAATTGACTTATGCAATTTACTTGGTGCTTATTCATATGTGTAGCTTTCATAACTGTTAACGCATAATAGGTCTACAAAAATAGTTTTTATGTAAATAAATGTATATTTCAACAACACAAGCAAGTTTTTCATATTAATTCTTCAATAAAGAGAGATAGAAAAATGTAAGAAGAACAGTGTGATTTTTTCGTCCAGTTAATACGTGAAAAACAACAGGACACAGCCTCTTCTAAGTCTACCGTTGAAATAGTGCCTAACCAGTCAACACTGTCAAGGTAAAGTTTAATGCTTTCGTAGTCAGCATTACGAAAATCGTATACAATATTACATTGTATGATATGGAAGTTTGAGTAGTGAAGAATTCAACTGTGAAAAGATGCAAGAGAAGAAGAGGGAACTCTCACCCTTGAAATATATATATGTTATTATAATATAAAATATTTGCGTTTGGAAAAGTTTTACTTAAAATAAATTACTGAAATGGCGCAAAAACACCGAGAAAACGAAGAACTGTTATCATATTCGACCGTCATAAACGATAGATTGGGGCGATTGAAATCACCTGACAATATTTTTTTGTCATCTTCATTTAACGCTGCATATAAAGAAGAGATTGTCATGAAAATGTCGTTGTAAGCGGCTTCGTCCGTTCTGGGAGGAATGTATAAAATGCTGATGTATAGGTAGTTTTCTCGAAAGGAACCTTGATAATTGTATGCTGCTCTTATGAGTAGTGGTGTGGACAATTTCACTCGACATACTGGTATTAACTGCAATTAAAACACCTTCCCCTCGACTTTGCGTAGTAATGCGATAATCATGGTTGAATCTATATATTGCTCAATTTTCGTCAAGAATTTTCTCGTTTTTATAAGAATCACTCAACCAAGTCTCAATGAACGCTAGGATATTAAACCAGTATGATTTCGCGTAGAGATTATGATAGAAAAACTTGAGGCTGACTCGCGAGGATGAATTGCTAGAAAAAGTATTTTTTGTGCTCCACTCTCCACTTTTGAAGCACAGAAATGTATTTAGACCTAACATAGGAGGAAGTTGGAAGGATTATTGACTCCTTCGTAACTGGAACCAGATCTTCACCACGGACAAAGTTACTGTAAGGAGTAAGATTTGTTTGCATTAAGCGTAGTTTTAAAGAGGAATTCGGGGAATTTATAGGAACAGGAGTCTTGGATATGTCGTTGTTGAGTTATGCCTTGTTCCGATTGTCTGAAGGCTCTTTAGAATTGGTGGAGTAGTAGATTTTATTTGTAGAGGTCCGTTTGAAGAACTGTCTTTGTTTGTCTGTATGAGATCATCGTCAGCCAATATAGTCCAATTAAATTTTGTACTTAGACTGGTAGTATTATTGTTTATCTTTTTATTTTTACAGATTTTGGACGGACTTCTCTATTTCCTAAACGTCTACCATTCCATGTTTGGCTCTATTTGCATCCTTTCGAGCTGGTTAATAACCACGCATACCGTGATGGAACGGAAACTTTGAAGATATTGCCGGAAATCTTCTTATTGCTGCCTCGATGTCTTATTGATTCGACGATGCAGATATCTAGAAAAAGTTTTGTGACTAAGTACTGATGCATCCATTTTTCATCAGCAGTCCATTGAGCTCTTTTTACAAAAAACTCTTGCATTTGAGAGTCTTTTAGATCGGTGGCAGAGAATTTTTGGTTTAGATTAGAGTTTGAACTTGTAGAGATCTTAAATCTCAACCATACTAATAATGTCCAACGTGCCGTAAACAATTACATATCCTGCATACGGAAATGAGAGCCCACACAAGTTGCGGAATATCCCGAGCAACATGCACACGAGCATTTCAAAACAAAGAATCCAATAAATTATGTTCAAAGAACACATTCTTTCAACCATTGCCTTTGACCGCGTGCGACATTAAGACAATGCACACAAAAGGCATTGAGCCCAAAATAGACAAGTGCGTATGAGCATTGGAATAAAGATAATGATGTTGCACATGTAAGTTCATTTCACTTGTTTGAATTGCAACCACATGTGCAATATTGAGTATTGAATAGTGCTATGCTGAATAGACTTAAGATCATTTTTGTAAGTAAAATATTGTATATAAACGACAAAATAATAAAGAAACGAAGAGAAGTAGAACTGACTTCATAGAGCGACATAACGCTGCTCTGTTCCTTAAAACGAACACTGGTCTTTTTTATTTCTCACCCTATTACGGCTGATTTGTCTTCGACAAATAACGCCTTTGTACTTGCGGAACCAAGGCCGCTAAGAAAATATACTTGGTAGGTATTTTTGCGCTTCCTGCTAAAAATGCATTTTTACTAATAGTGCATTCGCGAACCCCTTTCTTTTATTTCCCTCTCAAACTTTATGTGGCTCTACGACCAACACTACATGGCGATCCTGCAACCAATTGAACGATCCTGCAACCAATTGAACGATCCTGCAACCAATTGAACGATCCTGCAATCAATCAAACGGCCCTACAATGATGAAGACGCGACAAGATGAACGCAGCAGAGCTAGAAGTCATCAACAGGAAATTTGATGAGCTGTTTGCCTTATGCGCAGCAAACACTGCCAATAACCCTGTGACGACCCAAAAAGGCACGGAAGGGTATGATCCACGGAATCCTGCGATCAACAAGGAGGAAATATTATCAAAGAAACCAGGCCCACAACCAATCACGATTGAGCAGTATAAAAGCCGAAACCATCAAAGCTACGCTCCAAGGCCTATTAAACCAGCAGATACGAAGAAGAAGAGGACCAGAGGAGGAAAAGCCTTCAAACAAAGGAAACACCTGAAGGAGCTATACGTTCAACTCAGCATCGAGTCAAGTGCTGAAAATATACAAAAAATTAGGAAGGATATCCACGAACAACGGAAAAATGCTAGGCGACACAAAAATTAAAAAGAAAAAATATTTAAAAAAAAAAAAAATGTATTCAAGGTAGCAAATAAGACTGAAGCATTGTAATAGTAGAATAATAATATATATCATGAGCTAGATGTCTGCATTATTTAACTTAAAGAATATTTCATCAAACTTAAAAAAGACACCAAATAGAAATTATACGCATAAATTTCTCATCAAAACTCTCCTTGCAATCGAAGATCTAAGAGTTCAATTCAAAGAGGAACTACAGAATAATAAACAACCAGAAGCTGAGCAACTCTCTGATAAGCTAAAATTCAAAGAGATTTTTGAGGCAATACAATCAAGCATTAAAGAAAAAATGACTGATGATACAGTACCCACATTAGATAACACTTTAAACATGGATATCTTCAATTTTCTAAAAGTAATTCCCGAATTTGCCAACAAATTCAATGATCTACACAGATTCCTAAACGTTGTCGAAATAATTGAAAAATCAGTCCCAGCACATCAAAAGAAGGACTTTATAACCCTTATAATCAATACCAAATTGAACGGTTCTACACGAACAAAATTAAGCCCTTTACCATCCTCCGACAACTTTGATTCACTAAAAACGAATCTTCAACACATTTTTAGACCCACAAAATCTGCTTCGTGTATATTGACTATGATTACAGATATTCAACAAGGAACTAATGAATCAGTTACTAAATTTGCAGAACGGTTAGATGAATTATTAGCTGAACTAACGTTAACACAAATAAGTGATATCGGTGAACAAGGTCGGGACACGATATCAAAAACAAATGATATTCTTGCCTTGAACAGTTTTAAGAAAGGTCTACGCAATAAATATATTATACAGACTTTAGAAGCTAGTAGAATCTCAAAATACAGAGAAGCAATTTCGTTAGCCGAAAATTCAGAAATGAGCATAAAGGAAAATAGATCAATAATGCAAAATGGAGAAATATACCATTTCTCATCTAATAGATACCCCAGAAATAATAGAGGTAATTTTCATAATAATAGCTATAATCGACAAAATAATAACATTAACAATAGATATAATAACAATAACAGATATGGTAACAACTATAGGAACCCCAATCCTAGATACGATAATAACTATATTAATAATACCAATAACAGTGGTAGGAATTACAATCAAAATAGAATTAACTATAACAATAGGAACAACAATATTAATAGAAATAATAGTAACCGTGCATATTCTCAACCAACAAACAGAAATCCTACAAACCGAAATTATAATCGACAGGGAAACTAATTAGCCCCAGATACCACACAAATGGTCCAAAATATGGTCACTCGGGGAATAAAAACGCAAAACTAGGGAATGTCGAAACATTTAACAGTGAAGGAACTACAAATTATGTCCATATTAAAACAGATAATAAGAAACTAACATTTTTAATAGATACTGGAGCGGATATCTCCATTTGCAAATTATCGGCCACATCAGGAATACAAGAAATTAACTCGGAAGAACATTGCAAACTCACGGGCATAACTAAAGAACAAGTTGGTACTATAGGGACAACAATTTTAAATTTTAAATTAAATAACGATTCACTTCAGCACAAGGTACACGTAGTAAACGATGATTTTCCACTATTAACAGATGGAATACTTGGACGAGATTTCTTTAAAAAACATTACGTTAAAATCGACTATGAAACTTATACTATTTCTCTTAATGTAAACAGTTCTGAACATATTATCCCATTGCAAACTGAACTTTTTCAAATCAAAATACCCCCTAGAACAGAAATCATTCAACAAATAAATATTAACGTAGAAGAAGACAGTCTAATCTGCGCTGAACAAATTAACGAAAACATATTTATTGGCAACACGATTATTCCTTTCAAAGGAATTAAACACGTTAAAATTTTAAATACTTCAGATAAAGAACAATCTATAAACACTTCTGATCTAAAATTCAAAACAAAACCTTTGTCCAAATTTTTCATTTACAATCAAAAGCAAACTTCATATAAAACTCAGAATAAACTAAAGAGATGGGAAAAAGTAAGGAAGCTAATAAAAATAAAAACAAAAGATACACATGCAAAAGATACTTTGGAAAAAATTTGTGAACAATTTCAAGACATTTTTTACCTAGATAATGAAAAACTTACGTCCAATAATTTCTATAAACAAACACTTCATACAACCGACAACACTCCGGTTTACGTGAAGAATTATAGATTACCACATACGAGTTATAAAGAAATCAACAAACAAGTACATGACTTATTAGAAAAAGACATAATAGAACATTCTATCAGTCCACATAACTCACCACTTCTAATAATACCAAAAAAGAGTGAAAATGATTCCAAACAATGGAGATTAGTAGTTGACTACAGACAACTTAACAAAAAGTTGGTAAGCGACAAATTTCCATTAACTCGTTTAGAAGACGTTCTAGATAGAATCGGAAGAGCAAAATATTTCTCAAGTCTAGATATGACAAGCTCATTCCACCAAATAGAGCTAAACGATGAATCAAAAGCGCTAACTGCATTTTCGACCAACAATGGTCATTACCAATTTAAGAGATTACCATTCGGACTCAAGATCTCATCCAACAGCTTTCAGCGGATGTTAACCATCGCACTTTCAGGCCTTGATGCCAATGCATTTTTGTACGTAGACGATATAATTGTCTTCGGATGTTCATTACAACACCATAACGACAATCTGATTAAAGTATTTGAACGTTTACGTAAGTACAATTTAAAACTGAACCCAAACAAATGCAATTTGATGGAAAATGAAGTTGTTTACTTAGGACACTTAATCACGTCCAAAGGTATCACAGCCGATCCAGAGAAATGCAAAGCAGTTCACAATTACCCTACACCCAAAAATGCAGACGAAACGAAAAGATTTGTAGCATTCTGCAATTACTACAGACGCTTCGTAAAAGATTTCGCAGCAATAGCAAAACCACTCAATGAGTTATCGAAAAAGAATAAGCCATTCGAATGGACTCAAGATTGTCAAAAAGCATTTGAAAAACTTAAAAATACTATTACCGAGAGCCCAATATTGCAATACCCAAATTTAGATAGAGAATTCATTCTCACAACTGATGCATCTGACTATGCGTTAGGAGCTATTCTATCACAAGGTGAAATAGGCAAAGATCTACCTATATCGTATGCAAGCCGTTCACTGAATATACATGAGATAAACAAGCCAATAATCGAAAAAGAATTATTAGCTATTCATTGGGGAATCAACCATTTTCGACCATATTTATACGGGAGGAAATTTACAGTCATTACAGACCATCGCCCACTAGTTTCTCTCTTTACGCACAAAAACCCTTCGTCAAAATTGACAAGAATCAGAATAGATTTGATGGACTATGATTTCGAAATTATTTTCAAACAAGGTAGAATAAATACCAATGCAGATGCTTTATCAAGAATAAAGTTAGACTCACAACAGCTACAAGATATGATACCAAAAAATATAAACATTGTGACAAGAAGTAAAGCGAAAGAAAAGGAAGAAAACGCTACAAAAGTATCGGAAGTAAGCAAAAAACGGAAGAAACAAAACTCTATTACCATTAATGAGTCTGATCAACCCTACATGTGGAATGGAACTTCTGTATCCGACGTTAGAAACTTACCAATTCTAGAATTCCGAATATTAAAAGATAATATACGAAGATATAATAAAAAACGCGCGATTAATAATAATAATTTGCCACGAATTGAAATTATAGATAAAAGGCGGATATATGTAGAATGCAGCGATAATCCTCACCGAGACTTAGGTCAGGAACTGGAGAAACTCATTAACAAACTACATAATAACAATATAAGCAAGGTAGCTTTACGCAATGATGATGAAATATTCAAGTATATGAAGAAGAATGAATTGATGAAATTATATAACAAAGTGCACAAAGAAAATATAGGTAAAAAGCAAATGAGAATTGAAGTAATTATTTATGAACCGCCCAAAGAAGTGAAACAAGTAACTGATCAACTAAGGTTAATTAGTGAACATCACGATAATAGTCACACAGGTATCAGACGAACGATAGCGAAATTAAAACAAAGATATATATGGAAGAATATGAACAAAATGACCAAGAATTATGTAAGAAACTGTGAAATCTGCCAAAAGAACAAGATTGTCCGACATACTAAAGAAAAATTTGTAATAACCGATACCCCTAATAAATGTTTCGAAACAATTGAAATTGACACTGTAGGACCACTTAGAATATCAAACGGATTTAGATATATATTAACTGCGCAATGCGAACTAAGCAAATATATAATAGCAATACCTATAACTACAAAAGAAGCTGAACAAGTAGCTAAAGCTATAGTAGAAAATATAATATTAAGATATGGACAT
This sequence comes from Oxycera nigricornis, assembly GCA_963942545.1. Taxonomy (NCBI): domain Eukaryota; kingdom Metazoa; phylum Arthropoda; class Insecta; order Diptera; family Stratiomyidae; genus Oxycera; species Oxycera nigricornis. Next base: position 30,159,057 of record OZ012662.1, on the reverse strand, counting down.
TTCCAACAACTCAAAACCGATCAAGGTACAGAATACAATAACGAACTTTTAAAATCTATTTGCAAATTTTTAGACATTGAACACACGATGTCAACACCTTACCATCATGAAACCATAGGTTCATTAGAACGTAATCACAGAGTACTCAACGAGTATCTGCAATCATTCTGTCAAGATCACGAATGGCACAAATGGATACCCTATTATGTATTCGCATATAACACTACGCCACATACTGATACTAATTACACACCATTTGAATTAGTACATGGTTATTTAGCACCCTTACCTAATACCACAGATTTAAATAAAAAACCAACCATATATGATTATGATAACTATCTATCAGAATTGAAAATACGTCTTTATAACGCTCAACAGACAGCTAGAAGATTGTTAATTGAAGCAAAACATCATAGAAAATATAAGAAAGAATTAAATACAAATGAATTAGAACTAGAAATAGGTGATGAAGTCTATGTAAAAAATGAAAACAAAAAAAAACATGAATCACCATACAACGGACCATATATTGTATTAGAAAAACAAGGTGTAAACTCGTTAATATCAATAGACAATAAGGAAAAACTAATACACAACAATAGACTTAAGAAGAAACTGTAGATAAGAATAAGAAGCACATTATCAAAACAATAAATACTTTAATGTTATGCACCAATAGATTATATATTAAACAAATATTTTTAAATTGTACATAAACATCAATAGACCTAGAACAACAACAATGTAATATCAGCAAGCATTGAAATACCCAATTATCATTTTACGAAAATTTCTTATATTCTTCAAATACAATAAATTTTCTTTTCTAAAGGACGGAGGTGTAGAGATCTTAAATCTCAACCATACTAATAATGTCCAACGTGCCGTAAACAATTACATATCCTGCATACGGAAATGAGAGCCCACACAAGTTGCGGAATATCCCGAGCAACATGCACACGAGCATTTCAAAACAAAGAATCCAATAAATTATGTTCAAAGAACACATTCTTTCAACCATTGCCTTTGACCGCGTGCGACATTAAGACAATGCACACAAAAGGCATTGAGCCCAAAATAGACAAGTGCGTATGAGCATTGGAATAAAGATAATGATGTTGCACATGTAAGTTCATTTCACTTGTTTGAATTGCAACCACATGTGCAATATTGAGTATTGAATAGTGCTATGCTGAATAGACTTAAGATCATTTTTGTAAGTAAAATATTGTATATAAACGACAAAATAATAAAGAAACGAAGAGAAGTAGAACTGACTTCATAGAGCGACATAACGCTGCTCTGTTCCTTAAAACGAACACTGGTCTTTTTTATTTCTCACCCTATTACGGCTGATTTGTCTTCGACAAATAACGCCTTTGTACTTGCGGAACCAAGGCCGCTAAGAAAATATACTTGGTAGGTATTTTTGCGCTTCCTGCTAAAAATGCATTTTTACTAATAGTGCATTCGCGAACCCCTTTCTTTTATTTCCCTCTCAAACTTTATGTGGCTCTACGACCAACACTACAAACTTTTAATTTTATTTATACATTTATTCCATTCTTTTTCTGGCCAGTAGGTTTCGAATCTGAAGAGTTTCTTCGTATAAATAGCTGAAGAAAGATACAGACATTTTTAAATTTGATTTATTGAGAGACTTTTTGTGGGAGATGTGGCCATATCGTTTGTTAGGTTAAGAGTATTTTGATTTAAGTTGTTTCTAATACCACGTTTCCATCTACCCCAAATCTCGAGATTAGGTCGAGGTTATTTAGAACTGTTTCCATTTACAAATCGGATTTTGGCTGTCACTGACGTCTGCATGAGATGACATAAAAATTTCGAAGTCTCGTTATTGAAATCGCGGTGTGTGTCTTTCGGTAAAATTGCGGAGTTTTGAACAATTGTTAGAGTGTGAAATGGTAATAGAAGATTTGAGAATTTTAGCAATGGATGCAATAATTCATCATGAACGAATCAGGGATGAGGCCATGTCGGCGAAAACATGGCTGTTTTTTCTTTGGCCCCTTAGTTCCGATATTTTTTCTCTCCAGAGTTCGGTTAACGCTAGCTCCTCGCCGCACGCCCACAACTTCTTTTGTTTTCGCCGCATATTAGCATCCATACAAAAGTAAATAATTTGCTAATTATAGCGAGAAGTAAATTCTGTTATTTTTCTGTGACATCAACACCACTTGTCATTCTAATCAAAACACGATTTGACACTTGCTGAATACGCTGAAATACAATTCTTTGCAGCATTGCCTATGGCATTGCCATGACAAACCATGAGGTTTCAAGATGATTTCGACGAAATCTACAAGATTTCGGCGCGACTAGATTTCGATTTTCATATGGGAAATCTCAAGATTTCGAAGAGGATTTGGAAAATTTCCCGAAATCTCGAGATTTGGGGTAGATGGAAACGTGGTACTCGCAACAGTTTTTTATGTAACGAAAATTTAGAATTTACAGGTATGTTACAGTTATTACTTTTATAATATTTTTCACATACAGCAGTAAGTCTGCTCTCGAAATTGTCTAAAGCGCTATGAAATTGGGCTGATTTTAATAAAGCAGAGTTTTGCTTTAAAACATTTTTTTCACCTCCGCTAGAGCCTTTTCCATATTGCATAGGCGATCATCATCAGGACTACTCATTGATGAACCTTTAGCGGCAAGAGTTTTATTAATGGATGATATATTGCATTTTATCTCATGCAGAGCTCTATCAATTTTATTTAAATTCGCGCTGCTTTTGTTTATTGTTGATACCAATCCATCAAAACAGCTAGCCAATTCCACAAAGCGAATCGAATATTTCGCGAAAAAATCGATAGCTCCCGAAAGCCCCTGCGAAGGGGTCGAAACTAACTCGACGAAAAAATGAATGGAAAAGGTGCGCAATGTGTTCACAATAAACTAGCGGCAGCAAAAATCGAATTCTATGCGAAAAAATCGAAAGCTCCTGAAAAGTAACAAATCTCCCGGGAACAAGTCACAAGAGTTAATACTTTTGTGAGGCCAATTTCACACCTTTTATGATATTTTCCTCGTCAGTCCGTTGCATGGCCAACATGTGTAAATGAAATTCACTAGAAAACAGCATTCATGCAATGAAGGTCATATTTATAACAAACGTTCAGATTTGGAACACGGATAAAACTGGGAAAAATTGAAGTTAACATGTGCGAAGTGAGTCTACACTTTCATGACTGACTGTACGTTAACGATTATCTCACTCTCGTTCATTTCAACGACTTTCTTCGATGGTAAAATTACTTGCAAAGATTTTATTGCATATCTGCTGAGTTCTTTTCGTCAATACATCCAGCCTCCACTCTCCCAAATACTATTAATATTCCTTTTCGCATTTCATCTATTCATGATTTTATCTCCACTATCCCAACTTTAATCCCAACATTGATTAGTTCCTTAGATTTCAGCATTGACCCTAGGCCAGATGGACTTTCTAATATATTTATCAAATCCATAAACTCCTCTCTATGCGGTCCACTTTCTTATATTTTCAACGCTAGTTTATCCTGCGGTCTCTTCCCCAATTTCTGGAAGTTAACTAACATTTTTCCTGTATTCAAGGCTTCCAATTGTCGTCCCATTTTGTTACTTTCTGGTCTTCCCGAACTGTGTGAACGCATTGTCTACAATAAAATATACCAAACTCTTCATTGTAGGCTGCCCCCGTTTCAACATAGATTCCTTCCAAACCGTTCAACCATCACGAATCTTCTTGAACTCACCAAAAGGTCGCAACGGCTCTCAACAATTGTATCCAAGTTGATGTAGTGTGCACTGACTTCAGTAATGCATTTGACACTGTCAACCGTAACGTTCTACTTCAAAAGCTAGCTCACTTTGGCCTGTTTGGACCATTACTCTTCTGGCTTGAATACTACATCAGTCCTCGTTCATGTCGTGTTCGTCTATGTGGAGCACATTCTTCTACGAGTATCTTTCATCCAACCTCCGGCGTTCCTCAGGGGTCTATTCTAGGCTCCCTTCTTTTCTTACTCTATATAAATGACCTTCCCTCTGCCTTAGCGTCTCAGTGTCTTCTGTATGCTGATGACTTAAAAATATACCGAGTTATTCACTCGGAAGAGGATTGTATTGCTCTCCAAAGAGATCTGGACGCGATCGATTACTGGAGTCAAATTAATTTTCTTCCACTTAATATCCAGAAATGTCACAAAATGTCCTTTTCCTTGAAGCCGACTGGGCTTCAATTCGACTGCAATTGATCATATCTATACGTTCCACGATATTTCACTTACGACTGTTTTTCAAATAAAAGATCTGGGAGTGATTTTCGATACGAACCTTGAATTTAATCCTCACAATTTGACAATAGCCGCACGTACCTCTCATGTTTCTGGGTTCATATTAAGGCACTCTCATATGATTACTGACACTTCTTTCTCAGTCAAAATATACGCTAGTCTAGTTCGACCCATTCTTGAATATTGCTCGCAAGTGTGGTCACCACACTATCCACATTTAGACTCTATGATTGAATCAGTACAGCACAAATTCATTCGTTTTCTTTTCCTTAAATTTAAAATTACATACACATCATATGTGGAGCGACTTTCTTTGTACTTTGCAATCCCACAGACTCCTTTTAGAAGAGTTTTTTCTGTTTCAACTTCACCAACATTAATTAACTCTAAACTCTAAACTCTAAACTCTCTGATTAATTAGATTATATATGCTAGGACTGAAACTTTCTACCATTCGTCAATGTTGCGGCTCCCCCGAAATCCAAATATTCTGTAACTTGATCCGTTTCCTCACTTACGCTACATTCTCTCTCTATATCTTATTTAATTGATTCTACTATGTTATGTATTTCTTTTCTTTTGTTTCTTTTGTCTTGTAATTGGACTATAAGATGCATTCTAAATAAATAAAGCACTTCAAATTGAATAATTTTTGTAGAGATGTGTATGGAAAATTGTACGCCGACTTACGCGAATTGATGGCGGCACCACCTATCGCGTAACTTAAAAGGTGATACTGTTCTGCCATTATGGATATGCTCTTGTTGTTTAATTGAATAAAATCTACATTTTCCTTGTGTTCACTAATGCCACTCGATAAAGTATATAATTAATTGATATTAAACCTCAAATTTGCTACCAGTAAAGCTTTAATTTACCGTTATAATCACCATGGTATTATATTTATTAATCCAGCAATTAAAAATCGTTCAATTAGTTGATTTGCAGGCCAACAAAATCATTATTAATATTGAAGCTTATTGCCGGATTATATTGATTGTAGGCTTAACAATAAATAGCAACTTCATGCTTGCAAACCGTTGGCAGCGCGTTTTCAAACGAATATGTGTTCAACCAATACACACCACCTCATAGGCTTGTCCCAGATCCGTACACTTCGTTCCAATGCACGTACTGCTGTAAATCCTTCTGTGAAACACTCGCACGAATACGATTCAATGCACGTCGGAAATCATCAAAGCTTACGGGTCTTACCTGTAAAAATTGGAATTTTTAAAGAAGGATCATTGAATGAATCATTTTTTTGTGTACTCACTTCATTTTCATCGAAATATAAAATTTTTTCGGGAGGAATCGAACGTATTGGCTCCATGGCCGCTTCTCGGCAAAGTGACTCCATATCGGCGCCTGAATATCCGTTCGTCATGCCACCAACGCTATCAATGTCGGCTTCAATCAAGCAATGTCGTACGGATCGTAGTAAGTTTCGCAGTATTTGCAGACGAGCCTAGAATTGAGAGAGCATGAATTTCAATCGATGTTGATTTTATTGTATGGTGGACAGTGTGAATGCGATTCAGATTCAGTTGTTAAATAGTACATCGCCTACGTTTCGAAATATTAATCTTCATTCTCATTATCGCCAATTATGGATGCTTAAATAAATAATATTCGGAACAGAGGATCGAAGCTACAGACAGGTCGATTTCAATTTATTTATGTGCTAGCTATTGACTAAACTTCTCAGTGCATGGCTTCGAATGAGCACTCAATTTCCACTCAATGACAATTTCTCGGTCATATACAAACAAAGGACGATGAATTTCGATATAATATTGTATGTCGTATGAAACAATTTGATGAAGTTCGTTACATAATTGCTTTTCTGCGGCCGTTTTAATTAAAATTAAACTTTGTTTTAACAACGTGGTCTATTTCGAATTCAAGAAGATTAATTTTGCAACTATATTCTGTAAGTTATGACAGAGGGACGACGGAGGTCGGTTCTCTATATGTAGTAAATTGCTTGCATCAAATGCAAATTAATTGTTGAAATCGCAGACCCAACTCCAAACAAATTTTATTATCATTTGTTCCAACTAATTTGGTTTCACTCACAAGTTGTTTAACAGACAATGATTGGCCGCTATTTACAGCAGTCAGAAAGTGTATTCTTCATAATTCTAGACTAATGAGATAGTTTAATTGAGCAAACAAGCAATCTGCTTAGCTCGTAGAGCTACTTCATTATATTCATATTGCTTATTATTGCAGTAGAAACTTTTGAGTCTCTAATTTATGGCAAGACGAGAATGAAAATAACTTCTGCAAAATTTAGCTACTGCTTCTGATTTTCAATATTACGCTTCCGTATAACAAAGGCTTTAAAATGTTTTGAACAAGTTTATGCTGGAAAGTTGTTCGAATCTTTTCAAGTTGTGTTAATCAATTAGTAAAGTTGTTCTGTTTTCAATATATTTTGCTTCATAATTTATATTCGAGCTGTTCCACTCACGGATTTGTTTCCCAATTCTATCGAGTATTGTGCCGGATTCTAGTTGCGATGAGTCATGTAAAACTGAAATGGTTATAAGTAAATATAAATGCACAAATTTACGTATGTATTGTTCGACAGCACTGAGCATAAACCTATTTTCCGTGGACATTACTTATATTTAAAATTCGATAAATTACAGCTAAGATTGGGTGGAATAACCTAAAAAGTTAGTATATTTTGCTGAAAATATAGATTTATTTCAATAACCAAATGAAACAATACATTAATAGACCAGGGCGGATCTGTTTTCAGTTGGCTCTTGAGGCGAGGCACACTGATTTTTGCAGAAAAAGTTGTGGAATAACTCGTATAGCAATAATTGACCTATTCTCCCTATGACCTATTCTATGTTGCGTTCGCCACGCAACGTGGTCGTCTCACACACCTATACGGGCAAAATATGAGACAGCCCTGTTCTTGAAGACCCCAAACCATCGTGCGGGTAAACGCTGTCTTTTGAAAATGGATAATGTTACGTTCGCCACTTCACCCAACCAAGTTATTAATTAATTAAATTGTTATTAATTAATTATATTGTAGGGAGTAAGTCAATTTGGGCAGGTAGGTAGGTAGGTATGTTAAGGATATTGGATTATATAGATAAGTAGGTAGTAAGGTTTTTATGGAGAGTGTTCCTGACATTGCGCGCGAGGCGGCGTAATTTAAGTATCATCAACAGGAAAATGCATTACAGTCAACGTCACAGACCCTGCAGATAAGTTGCCAGCAATTACAACAACAAACAATGCTCACACAATCGCCGCAACAGATCTAAATCCAGGCTCCGCCCGATCTACAATACGCCAATGCAGTCTACTATGCGCCTGTGATACCAACAACCATTGGCACTTGCAATTCACCACGATTAACGACTGGCACGATTATTTCAGCAGCACTCCAACCACATCACTCAAGCAGCAGCCACCGTATCACACCCCCCCCCCCCCACCCTGAGGTGCAACGCTCTGACCAAACCCACGAAGCTTAAACCCCCAGCGTTGACCAAAACCGGTCCTAAAGCTAAGAAAGATTCGACTGGTTCAGCAAACTCGTCGGCCGTTGACCGCCGATACTGCAAGAACGGAATCGGGGAATCCTTTAAATATCGCCGGGAGAACAGCTGGCGGATGATTCTGTGCGGAGATTGAGAAGTGGGAAGCAATTACGTAGGTGTACAAGTAGAAGAGACGGAAAAAACTAGTTTTGGTGTTGGACTGCAGCTCGAGGATTGGAATTGCGGACGGTTGCTTGGCTTGGAATCGTGTCTTGTCTTTGCTGGAGGAACATAAGGAGGACGGCGGACAACAAGCGGCGGAAATAGGTTTAAGGGAAGAAACAAAATTGTAAGCAAAATTAAGTATATATAGATAGGGATGGATAGGTAGGTTTAATATTAACAAAAGAAAAAGAAAATAAGAATAAAATAATGCCTTGAATAGATTGGTGATTTGTGTGAAATGGTGAAGCGAACATCGCGTCGGTCCCTTGTTTACAATCCATTTTGTTGGAATCCTTCAGTTGGTCAGTGGTTTCGGGTCGTCGCGAATCCAGTTCCCGTTTAAGAATTCGCGGACAGGGCAATCCCGGCGCAGAAACGGGTGGCGCCCTTTTGAAAACTATTCTCACTCCCTTCTTCGCGGGTTTAAGCCGGGTGGGATTGCCCAAACCGTGGCCAGGAGCGGTGGCGGTGTAGTGGTGAACGTTACAGGAAATAAAATTGTAACATCCCTCTCAAAAAAGTCGGAAACTTTAAGGGGTCTATCTTCTTTTAGCAGTGTAGAAACGGATTATTTTTAATAATTTTTTTAGATAGGTTTAAATTGTTAATATTGATACAGCAGGGGTTACACTCCATAAATACACTCTCGAAATGTACAAAAACAATTTCTTTTATTCATTTATATGAGTTTTTACCAATGAAAATGCTGGTTGAAAAAATGTCGAAAAAACGAGACGAGTGCGCGCTGTTGATGAAATTTTCGAGATGGTTGATCTCTAAACAGTCAAATGTCGTTGTGTTTTTTACAAATCCGCCTTGGTCGATAATCAATATATTATCCGCCGAAAGCTTCGACGACTTTTCCTTATATTTCAGTCAATTTATAAATTCCTTGCCAAAAAAACTGTTCGTCTTTTGCGATCAGGAATAAATCGAGCCAATTTGCGATACTTTGTTATGAAGCCAAGCGTATTCCAGTAAGATCGTTCGGCGTCGATCGAAACAAGTGATAATGCGAAAAGGCAAAGTAATGTATATTGACGTTACGCTTCGATTGATCGTCACGGCGCTCGTAACTTCAGGAATACGTCTAGGTTTGAAGCACGTGTGAATTATGAATGCTCGATCCAAATATATATTTATGCTTAATCATCATATTACGACCTTAAGTTATCGTCTTTTGGGTGAGTGTGGTCTTAGATCGGAATGTACTATTGGTACACTACGCTATAAGCAACGACGGATCGTTGTGCATATTCGTAGTTTGTTTGTTTTTCGGTGCACTTTGTACGATGTAATCATTGGTAGGATTTAAAACTCCACATTATTGACCTTATAAACATGGGCCCTGTTTCCCAGATTTCAGCAATTCGGGTTACTATTTCCGAGTTACTATTTGGTAATTTTTAAGGGTTGCCACGCATTTCGGCCGGTCGAGGAAAAAACAACCCTAGGCGAAAATTACCAAAGTGAACGTGAAAATATAAACTAGACATGTGTAACGCAGTACTGCGTTGCGCTATTGCGCTGATACACTGTCTTTGAGACCAATGCGCTGATACCAGACATAAGCTTCAGTAGCGCAGTGTATCATCACGATAGGGCAGCAGACGAGGCAATCAAAAAAGAGACAATCAATGTGTTGGCGTTGAAGCTGAAAAGTCTTATTCGACGCATCGAGCTACGCAATTCAAGAACTCTGAACGTTATGTATGTACCGAAGCAAAATTGTAGCTAGTGAGTTAGTCAAGATATTCCATGGTGTTGTGGCGCAATAGCGCCAGCGCACTGCACTGATACCGGGACTGGCGTTCGAGTCAAGATATCAACGCCGTAAAATTCAGTGAGTTACACATGCCTAATATAAACCCACCATGATTACTTAACTATTTTGGATACAATGGATTTAAGATTAAAACAGGACAGTTATGTGCAGGAAACACAGTCTCTTTGAACAAACTGGCGAGTGCGCCACATTCGTTGCACCTTCAATCAAGTTAAACTCATAGTTTCTGTCAATTATGAGAAATTGCGGCACAGACGAGCTTGACCGATGCCGTTTTTTTCGTTTGCCGGTAGTAACTAGGACGATTGTAGGTATTTTATGCCAAAAAACATCCTTCCTTGTTTTCTTCAATCATAGCACACTCCTCGCATCGAGCAGCTGGAGGAACTTGTTACCGAACCGGGGATTTGTGCGCTAATCCCAGAGTCGAAAGGGTAATGGCACAAAGAAGAAGATTCGAAGGCATTAGAATAGAAAGTATGACTGTTTCTTTCGTTTCTGTGGTATTATGTGTATACGTTTACTTATCAACTAGATCATGTATTTATCAGACGAACAAATATAACAAACAATATTAGTGTCCTTGCAAAAATCCACGAAACATGTATACAGTACTTGGCCAATGAATTATACTCAAACCAATCATTAGCATATTAGCCTTAAAATTTTTCAGTTGACAATAATATACAGCATGTTTTTTTATAGTTTTTATTGAATATTCTTCAATTCATTTAATGTAGTATTTAAAGAAAAGGACATTCAAATATAAATAAAAATTAGTATTTAGTCCAACTACCTCGATTTTTTACTAAATCTCTTACACGAGTTTCCATACTTTTTATGTTATTTTCTGCAGTTTTTTTGATTAGATCATCATGAAACCATACTTCTTCAATAGAATTAATTAATTCTGCTTTACTGCGATTACTTTTTTTGAAACTTGTTTTTTTTTTTAAAACTGCCCATACATTCTCGATGGGATTCATGTCCGGTGAATTCCCTGGCCAAGGTAAAACCTTAATATTATTTTCACTTTGGAATTTTTTCACGCATTTAGCAGTGTGGCAGGGTGCGCCGTCCTGCATAAATATATATTGGTTCTTTTCTTCGAACTAATTTGCCACTTGAGGAAGAAAAACATCCTTTAGAACTCTCAGATACTGGTCGGAGTTCATGGTACCTTCGACAAAATATAAGGCTCCGAGTCCTTTCCCAGAAATCACACCCCATATCATGACTGCTATTGGGTGCTTTACCCTTTGCTCAACACATTGAGGCAATAGTCTTTCACCTGGTCTCCTTACATAAATTGCTTGCTCTTCAGTCACTTCGATTCAGCATTCATCAGAGAAGCAAACCTGTGTGATGTTTCAATTACAAATATTTAATATCTTTTAGTTAAAAAAAATATGCTTACATTTTCCCAGTCAGATGTTGAGAAGTGTTTATGCGTCTTTGCCCAAGCCAGTCTTTTCTTTATCATTGCAGGAGTTAACTTCGGTTTTTTGGTTATCCTCCTGCAGTCCAAATGCGCTTCTTTTATCCGACGTCTTAGAGTGCGCTCTGAAATTTCAACGCCCTGTTCCGAAACCATTTTATGGACCACTTTTATTGGACTCTTTCTGTTCCTTTCAACAATTGAAACAACCTTCCTGTCAGTCCGTGGTGTTGTTTTTCGTACACTTTTGCAATGCTTCCTCTTGTCCAATCGAATATCTACTCCATTATCTACCATTTTTTTATATTTTTTACTGACGATTGTGAAATATTGCACATTTCAGCAATTTTCCGTTGCGAAAAAGTCTTTTTCTTTAATAAATTTGCCACGATTCCTTTTGTGTCACTAGAAATGTCCTTTTCCCCCCATTATGACCGAATTCTTACTACTGCACACTAAGCACTGTTAAAAAAATATTACTTTTAAGTTTTTACCAAAATATCCGTTAAAATCCTATTCTTACACTATCTTCACTCACAAGAACCATTTAAATGTTAAAAGGACCCTTTAACACTCGCTTATATACAGAACGGAAATTTTAAAATGTCCATAAAATAAGAGTGCCTGCAAATTTCTCTAGAATAATATGAATTAAGATAATAAAAACAAGGTAATAAATGCATAGAAAAACAGCCAGGGTATTTACTGCTCTTAAAATATGGAAATACCCACAAGGGGCTTGTACCTGTGGTCATTATTGTTTCATTTCGAAGAAAAATACTTTGAGTATAATTCATTGGCCAGGTACTGTAACTGACCATTTCGCTCAAATATTAGCTTTGAAATGGGGCTCCAAAAAACCAAGTAACCGAGAAAATACTGGGAATGTGAAGAAAATGAAAACAGATAAAGTTAAGCTAAGACAAATATTTGAAGAAGACACTGAATGGAATGCGAAATATTTAGTATGTGGAAACGTAAACAATTTCATTCAAAAGCTAACCGAGGATATTAGCGCTAAAATAGAGAAAGCTTCTCATACTTCATTATTTAAAGTAAAGACTAACATTTTAAAGCCATGGATAACACTAAAAATTGTCAAGTCCATAAGGACAAGAAACAGATTGGGACAAAAGATCAGACGACAACCGCATAATGAACTACTAAAGACTCACTATAAACAGTACAGAAATATATTAACGCAGACGATCAGGCAAGCGAAACAGTCATATTACAAAACAAAAATAGATGTACCGGGAACAGATATGAAAAAGTACTGGCAGATTATAAATAAATTAACGTACAACGTGCACCAGATTAAATATTCCCGGGAGTGGACTAGAAACGAATGGCAAAAAATAACCAATGAATTTAATGAATACTTCAATAATTTTGGATTCAATGTTGCAAGAGATATAGGAACAAACTGTCCAACAGTAGATTGTAGTGGATCTACACAATCAATCAGCATTTTACTATAAACTAAACCCACAAATCAATAATTAACGAGCAGTCGTAGACTATACAAATGCATAATTTACGATCACTTTGTAATGCTCACTTTGCATACTCGTTTTGCATTACACATAATCTACTCATACGAAAGTCCAATTCACTAAAATAGACACATGAATGAATGTTCATACTAGCCCATCGCCATCGTGCCAGACTAAGCGGCGCTTAGCGTTGGCAGGTGCAATGTACTACATACTTACACACAAAGTGCATGTACCCTTTGTGAAGAAACCTGAGTAGTCATTACTCATGGACTTTATGAGTGTTGCATTTTAAATTGGGTCATATGGAAAAATGCTGATCGATATTTTGATTGGTAGAATGAATTTATTATATTCAATTCTTCCAGTTTTAGAGTAGGGATTATGTATTAAGTAGAATAAAATATTAGAGTAGGGATTATATGTTAAGTTGTAAAAATTGTATAAAAGGAAATTGTAGAAAAGAAAATATAGTCATAGTCATAGTCGTACTTTTGACTCGTTTCAATTAATTCATTATTGCCGTAGTTTGGCAAAACGCTCGAGCCGTAACTTGGCTTCAGAAGCGCCTCAATTATAGCGTAACCAGTCGCAAAATAAAAAAGTAGTAAAAATATCGGCTAGCTTGGATCTTGAATCCTGCGCCAGACATGTGGCAATTAACTTGCCGGTAGGTACCCCAATATAACCCTGTTCCCTCACTAAAAGTGCGCTTTACTTTTACAGCGCTAAATCACGGATCTCCCTCGAAGAATACAAGATCCGGCGTTCGGCGTCCAACACTGAGAAGGCAACAGAGAAATCTCCTGCGACGAGCAATCTTTTACAAGATGAAGATATAATCAGTTTTAATGTAAAATCGGAGCTTCATTTCTACAAAATCACTGAGGACAAAGTAGCATCAGAAATAAATGACCTTAAAGACAAAACTGCGCCAGGGGAAGATAACCTTTCGATGGAAATAATAAAATATTTACAGTCATACCTAAAGGGACCTATAACGGTGCTCTTCAACAAATGTATTGATTTGGGCTTATTTCCAAATAAATTCAAAAAAAGCAAGGATTGTACCAATTTTCAAAGGTGGTGATAAGACTATCACGAGCAACTATAGGCCAATCTCTTTACTTAATGCTATTGCTAAAATTTTTGAAAGATGCATAAAATCAAGATTGACGAGCTATGTAGAAGACAACCAAATCATCCCAGATACTCAATATGGTTTTAGGAAAGGAATAGGAGCTGATGATGCTTTGCCAGACCTTATCGACACAGTTATCATTTTTTTTAGAAATGATAAAAACCCCTGGGCATCTTTCTAGACTACTCCAAAGCCTTCGATACTATAAGTCACTCCAAAATATTACGTACTCTACATATACCAAATAGGCATCGGAAATAAACCCTTGCAGCTACTCACAAATTATTTACAGAATAGATCTCAAACGGTTAAATTGAGAGGACTCGTTAGTGACGTGGTCACAAACAAGAGTTACGGTATCCCACAAGGTTCAGTTCTTTCTCCAGTTATTTACACCATATATGTAGCTTCTCTGTTTAAATTTTCTGAAGATAACATTAAATTTATAGGATTTGCAGATGATACGGCCATTGTGGTGACAGGAAACAACTGGTCAGATACCTACCAAAGAGCTAATTGCATTTTGAATAAAGCGATAAATTGGTCCAGCAACCACTCCTTAAAGCTTAACATTGATAAAACGAAAATAATACCATTCGCTATAAATAAAAAGTCTCTCTCAAACCAATCCCATATGATTAGAATAGCTGTAAGACATAATGGAAAAAATCACAGCCTAGAACTTTGCAATGAAAGAGCTACTAGGTACTTGGGGGTGACTATAGACTGTCATCTAAAATGAAAGGAGAATATAGCTAATCTAAATAGTAAACTAAGAAGTCTAATCTATATATTTTATAGCCTTAGGAATATACTTAAAATGGAGGATCTGATAGTGGTATACAAGTCGCTATTTCAATCAATCCTGACTTACGGAATACTTGCATGGGGTGGTACTTACGATACATACATAAACTGTATACAAGTAACCCAAAAATGAGCATTGAAAGTTCTTGCCAAAGAACCCATGGTATATCTTTCTGCGTGACGAATACTCGCCCTGGAAATTTTGAATTTTTTCGATATATGACTAAAAATAATAGACTAACTTCATACCAACACAACTACAATACTAGGACAGTAAATAAAAATGTAACAACAATATTTGAAAATAAAACAATAGAGCAAAAACACTTCAAATACATTGCCACTAAATACTTTAATGAATTGCCCCAATATTTGAAAAATATGTCAAAAGTGCAGAACATTTCTGACGTGCAATGGCCAAACCGTCTAAATGACATTTTTCGAGATTTTGAGATATGTGCGTTTAGGGACATTATACCTTCCCTTCTTTCATATGAGCTTAACATTTTGTTTCATTTCCCTCCCCTTCAAGAGTTATGACCCTGGCCATTCCATCTATAATACATCTTGCTGCCAATTTCACATAAAAAACAAGTGGCAAACCATCTAAAGTACTTTAGACGATTTGTCCATTGTACAACTATACAAATCAGAAGGAAAATAAACGTCTATAAGCATTTAGTTCCATTTTCCGTTGCATATCTAGTCCAGTCAATTGGGAGTTTGACCGTGCAGTTTCAAAAGGCAGAATTTTTTTTATTGCAATGCGTGGGAAATAGTATAATTAGCTTAAGTTCAATTTCCTGGGATCCCCGATGATGGCGTTTGGGCTCCATTTTGAAAACAAAAGAAAGTGGCACACACCCATATCTCCGAAACCATGGCTCGCACAAGAAAGTTTAATATGGCAAACTTGTGAAGAATTTAATTTGCAGCAAGTCATGCATACATAACTTTTACGTGGTTTTAACAATAAAAGAGTTACAAGCTCAGAACGACATCCAAAAAGGGGGGAACATCTTTCGAGCGCCACATCTTCATTGTTTTGACTTCAACCCCAAAACACATTGAAAATAACTTTAAGGCAATTTTGTCGCAAGTTGTTTGCGGTATTGATCGTTTTGATTGCTGTACACTGGCGGGAGCTATTGCATCCCAAAGGGGGAAAACTCACGTGACAAACGCATTTTAGGACCAGATGAACAGGTGTTAAAATGCTTTTTTCCTATGACTTGTCCCCCGTCGAGACGCAATAACTTCCGACATGGTACAGTGATCGAAACAAGCAATACCGCAAACGTTTTGTGATAAAATTGCCTAAAAGTTATTTTCAGACGAATTTCGCCGTAATAGGGGAAACAAAGAAGTTGTGGCGCGCGTAAAACATTCCCCTCTTTTCAACGTCGTTTTTGGCGTGCAACTCTTTTAAAATTGACAGCACGTGAAAATGATTTAAGCACAACTTACTGCAAATTGAATTTCACACAAGTTTGTCATAATAAACTTTTTTGTGGGAGTGGTGCTTTCCAAGGTATGGGGCCGTCCCACTTTTTTTTTGTTCTCAAGATGGCGCCAAGAGGATTGGAGCTGCCACCCCAGAAACTTGGATTTAAGCTCACATAAAGGCATACTACTCATTGCGCATTTCGGCTGCCTTCCAAAATGCTCACCGAGTTCCGCAACGGGGGGTTCGCCACCAAAAGCCGATTATTTGGCCTAAAAACGGGTTTTTTCACGCGAGTTTCTCCCCTTTGGGATGGAATAACTCCCGTTAATGTGCAGTGATTGGAACAATCAATACCGCAAATGATTTGTGACAAAACTACCTTAGAATAGTATTCCAACGTGTTTCGCGTTAAACGTGAAATTAAAAAAGTTGTGGCGCCCGAAAGTTATTCCCCCCTTTTTGGGTACGGTTTTTGGATTGTATCTTTTTTATTATTGACACCACGCAAAAATTATGTATAGACGACGACTTGCTAAAAATTATATTCTACGCAAGTTTGCCATACACAACTTTCTTGTGGAAGCCACGGTTTGGGAGATATAGGGGTGTCCCACTTTCTTTTATTTTCAAGATGGATCCCAGGAAATTGAACTTAAGCTAATTATACCATTCCCCACGCATTGGTAATGTAGGCAAGACAGGGGAAATGCGGAAGCGTTTTCACGCGAAATGTTTGAAGCCATTTATCTCGATATCGAGGAAACTGCAGTTAGACGGTTTGGCCATTGCACGGCAGATTTTAAGAATCATTTGAAAATTCATTTACAAAACTGCCAGTTTGGGAATAACTAATCAAAGCGGAATTCAACTAAAACTATACTATACCATTCGAGATTATATAAAAGTTTATTAGGGATGTAAGCAATTTCATTCTTGTAATTTGTGGATCGCAATCTTGCTTTTCTGCTCTTCCTTTATTATATTTTAATTTTTAATGATATCACTTTTATAATTTTGTCTTTTCTTTCTATACTTAGTTTCCTTACCTATTATATTTATATAATATATATGAAATGTAGACCTGTAAGATAAGAAATGTAAAAGGTTTGTACTATTAGTCCTCCCTCCATGACACAAGACACGGCTTACTTTCGAGGGAGTAAACAAATAAATAAATAAACTACCAATTGCACACATCTCTTGAAATACAATTATTTTGTGTGTCAATATTTAAAAAGTCTCGGCTGTTAACTATCATTACCTCTTTTTCGGGAAGCGGAATATATAAACGCCGGATGAAACGTCTCCGTGCTGCTTCATCTAATTCCTGGGGTCGATTCGTAGCACCGACAATTAAAATTCTGTCGTCTTCCGATGTCATCGCACCATCCAATTGTACGAGAAATTCAGTCTGTGGAAAATACAGATACAATTGGCATGCAATCCACAATAAGTTTTAAATAATTACTTTGATTCTTCGCGAACAATCTTGTTCAGTTTCGGATCGTTGGCACAATAAAGAATCAACTTCATCGATGAATATGACCTAACAAACAAATTTAAAACAGCATTCTTGATTATTTCATTGATTTTATCACTCGAATTTAGATCAATCAAATGCGAAGGAATGCATTTTTTATTATAATTACACTTTGCATATAGTCTGAAGATCAATTTTTGGGATCAGGGTTAAAAATGCAAAAGCAATTATGCTTAGTTACCGACGGTTGATGAACAGCTGCCACCGTAAACAAAGTGCGCACCATCTTTTCACTCTCACCCATCCATTTCGATGTAAGGGACGATGCGCTTATACTGAAGAATGTTGCTTTCGATTGTGACGCTATACATTTTCCGATAAGTGTTTTGCCGGTGCCCGGTGGGCCAAACAGCAATATGCCTCGCGGCGGTTTTCGGAGTCCCGTGAAAATGTCTGGACGAAGCATCGGCCACACTACAACTTCTTGGATTGTGCACTTGGCATATTGTAGTCCGGCGATATCGTCCCAAGCTACGATAAAATTTAACTGAATTATTGTCCTGCTATTAGAAATGTAATAACTTGAGTTATTTTCCATTACTGTTTTATTTAAATTTGAAATAATAAAAATTTTCTGGCAGTTTTTGTCATATCCTTCGAAATACAATTAAATGAAAATACAAATTCAATATTAATGATGAAAATTATGTTGCAACATATTTATGATCAGAAAACTAACAAATTCTGGCTGTTTTTTGTGACAAAACGGTTTTCTATTTGAAAATTTCGTTTCAAACATTTCACATCTATTTTATAGTTAAAACTAAACAAATCTCCAAACAACTCTCCATTCAAATTTGTTTTAAAAACTCTAAAACATGACAAATACTTACAGACAGGTTTGAATTTCGACATTATTTCATTCCTGATTAATTCAATAAATTTCGGTTCTATGTGTTTGAGTCGTTCATCGACCGGGACATCATTTGCTTGTGTGGTCGGTGCAGAGCTGAAACAATAGCATTTCATTAAATAAATCGCTCATCTGGGCATCGCAATCAATTTACTCGTCCGAATTCCTTCCAATGGGCGGCACGAATTTGCTGAATACGGTTCGTCGAGTGCCAAGCGTTTTTTTCGATGTTCCGTATGAAAATAAGGGTGTTTGTTGTGCTGGGGGTTGTGGCAAGGATTGAATTTTAGGCGGAATGGAATTGTTGGTGGCGTTAGCTCCATAATGAACATGTGATGATGGTTGCTGATGATCTTGAGGCATTTGTGGATAATTGCTGGAAGAGGAGGCAGCATTGTTTTTGTTACCATATTTCTGGAAATAATATAAATTGTTAGTCAGTGATTAAGGCTGGAGCGATAGACATTTGAAATGAAATATCTCGATAATTCGTTGCATCAAGGGTCGATGTCGATTATCAGAATACCAAGATTACGAATAATTGAGTCATGAAAAAGGTAAAATCCGAAAATCAACATTAACTAAAATAAACTTAGGTATCACTTAGAAATAAATCAAGATCAAAAAAATTGATCTTTTCTGATAAAAGGATTGTTGGCACCTCGAAAGTCCAGAGTCACAATAGCGCGAAAAACATCGTTACTTAATCTGTTCCGGTCCAAAAATGGCATAAACTATTAAGATGATCTTTTGAATCCTTTAAAGAAACAATTGGGAAGTTCTCATCTCCGGCATCGATGTTTTTAAAATCTACAGACAGCGCCAAAATTTCCTCGTCGGTGAGAATTTCTGCAACAGCCACATTATCGGCAAAGTGAACAAAATCTTTAAACGTGATTTCTTCACTTTAAAGCAGGCAATTCCATTCAAAACTGTCTATACAAATTGATTGTTAAACTAAAGTCTACGTACAGTCGCTTTTAACTTCAGTTATCTTAAAAACGAGTATTTGGTGCGGCCTTCATCGACAGAAATTACAGCTTTCAGCCGGTTTGGCATTGAATCACCTAATTTTCTTCTGATTTCTGATGTAGTTTTGTCCATTCTACATGAATTACGGAAATTAGGTCAGATCCGTTGGAAACTTTGTGGTTTTTTACTTGACGCTTCAAATGTTCCCATGCTCTCATACATGCCATGAATTGCGACTCAGCTTACAGCATGTGGCTTAAGCGAGGTGTACGAACATAAGAGGGACACACATGTTGCAACAAAGACGGTATATTCTTGAATGACGATGTTCCCCCGAATGTAGCAGAAAATACAAATCTTGCGTGTTGGCTGGTAGCGCCCGGAAAGCCCGTACCGGACAGCATGATGATTACAAAGATGTTGGTACTTTGTTTCAGCATTGGAATCGACGAGGTAGGCTCGGCGCACGTTGAACAATTTCCTGTCGAGACTCTCGATGGAAGAGATTCGAGAAGCAGCGGATGATGGCGAAGTAAACATAATTTTCTCAGCCAAAGGCAGGTAGAAAAGAACTGCAAAGGCAAGCCTGAGAGAAAGCCATGAAAATGTTAAAATTGTGGAAAGACAGGACACGGGAAGAAAGTGTTATTCCAAGAAAAAATCCTCGACACAGGACAAGCCAAGCACGAGTGACGGAAACATAGGAAATGGCTTCGTGGGAAACATTTTCGCAGCGCACACTCTTCTCTTAACCTTCAAGCGGGCGCGCGGTCATTTGTAACGGAAGCGGGTGCGCGTAACCGAAAAGAGCTATGGGATGAATAAGAGAAATAAAGCACTAATTATTCAATATTTATTTATTTATTTGTACTCAGATATATTATCATTGTCTTAAAGTCTGATTTGTCAAAAAAAGTAAACAAGTTAATTAAAAATGATAAAAAGAAACAATTATTAAATTAATTAACATAACTCAAATATTCTTTGAATCAAAACAAAAATTAGGAACACGAAACCCTTTTACATATCTCAGAATAGTTTATATACCTAGTCTAATAATAAAAATTACAAAATAAGAATAAAAATGAATTAACTTTGGTTTCTTCGTCCATATAACATTGATTGCAAATAAATGTTGTATGACTTCTGCAAATATTTTTCATACATAACTTACATTGCGTTTTTGATTGCCTCCTTTTTTGGCTGGACATATTTTACAGGTTCCTCTGCATATGCCACAACTACCTGCTTCTGTATCAGCAGCACTGTCCTTCATATTCAAATGCTCCCTTATGTTACTTTTTAGTTTTCTTGGAAGGCCTAACATCGTTGACCTTCTTTGGACGTACTCTTTTGCCACTTCAGTGCCTAATGCCCGTAAATACATTCGCCTTTTCCGTAGAGTCATATTATTTGCCCTCAATATCACCATACTATTTATTCCTGCAATATCCAGAAGACGAAAGAAGAGTGTCAATGGCCATCTATTATTCTTCTTTGAAACCGAATACATTTTTGCTTTTTTATCGACTTCATCGACACCCCACTTTGTTTAATTGTAAAAAGTAATGATGCTGGGTTTGCGCTTTTCATTTGTACTTTCATCAATTTCTGCAGCACAATGAAGTGATTTTATTTTTAGGCACGTATGATACGAGTGTAGCTGTATCTGAAAATCCAAATTGACTTGAACATTCAGGTCAGTTTTTATCTATAAAGCAAGGAGGTATTTCTTTCTTGTTTTTACGCATGGTACCCACAACAGAAATCTTATAATCCTTGGCCAAATCGTTCATCAGCGGCACACTGGTATACCAATTGCCGTTGGTAAGGTTTCTTCCAGTTGCAGAAATTGGTATAATTAGCTTCTTCACGACGTCTGCCGCAGCATTTCTCAACTGATATGGGCCTTCAGGCTGCTTGCCAGCATAAAGTTCAATATTTAGGACGTAAAACGTAGCAGCATCTACTAGTGGATAAAGTTTGATTCCGTATTTATCGGGCTTTGATTTCATGTACTGACGGAAAGGACATTTTCCTCGAAAGCCAACCATCATCTCATCGATTACAACGTTCTCTCCCACTGAATATGGCAAAAGACGATTTTGTGTATACGATGGCGCTTTTTTTTGAATAAATTCGTTGGTATACCTAACAACTTTTTCAATAATATTCTCTGAAATGAATAAACTCCAGGCTTGCGTAAATGTTGTCACCCACACACCATTCCTACGGGTGTCCGCATCTTCCGTGAGAATATTTTGAACTTGACGGCTCACTCTGTTATTGTTAGATTTTTGCCGCTTCGTTACTTTATCGCGCCCTGTAAAACAGCTACTTATTTCTGAAAGTGGCAAATTATACTCTTCTGAGTCCGAGCAGTTTGATTCCTCAGCAGATCGAGGTTCCTCTGCAACGATGTTGTCGGAAGTTTCAGAGCCTTGGTCGCTGAGCTCCGATTCACTCTTTTCTTCGTTTTCTCTTAGTAATTCCTCGAGTATTGCACTTTGTGGTAACCGTCCACGACTCATTTTATATAAAAAATTCAAGCTTAATTCGATAATATTGAATCATGGCCGAAGAACTACTACGAGCGTGAACGAGGGTATGTCGCGTTGAGCGTCGCGCGTAATCTTTTCGACGACTGCACCGGGACTAAAACAATTGCGATCTGTGGAGGTGGGGGAGCGCCCCGAGCGATGGTTTATTCACTATTTTACTCCCAATGACATAACGACAGGCTACTAGAAATGAGAAATAAATGTGATGGGTAATAATAATAATATGAACGAAAATGTACTAAGCGCGGTCGATTCGACTATCAGGCAAAAATAAAAAAAATGACGGCTGCCTGAACAAAATGTTCAAAAAACGACCTTTTTTTCGCAAATTTTCGTTCACTAAAAATCCATTTTGTTTTTGTTTTTTGGCCTAATTGAGGTGTATTGCCCTGTAGGAACGTTTAGCAAATAACTGCAAAATTGCTTCAGTAATTTTGGAGATAACCCCTGCACCGTTTGAAAAAAGGTTGTTTCGAAAAAAATGCGTTCAAAGTTTTTTTTGCACTTCAGCTCATTCAAATCTACTTCAACGCGTCTTTTACTACCATAAAATGCCGATATTATTTTGATACCAGCACTTTTTATTTGGTCTTGTGAAGAATTGGGCATACCTGACCTTTGCTTCAGTCAGTAAATTTGCGTTGTTCAATAATATTTTTATTAATTTTTTTACCCTGGTTATAAAATGCTGATGTTGTATCACAGTCTGAAAAAGCGTGAACGAAATGTTGTTTAAATAACTATACAACATTAATTTGACAATAATTGCATTGAGTACATTGAACAGTATAGCTTTGAGAAATTTTTCTAGAAAAAAATCCTTCAACGTAGGAAAATATGCGGTTTTATTTCGTTATAAATAAATTAATTTATTTATAACAAAATAAAAGTGTGTTCTGGATTTGGTAATGCAATATTTAGGCTTCTCTTTTCGAGTTACATCGGTTTGTGGCGACATGTCAACTCCGATTTGACGAACGTTGATTTGTCAAATTTGAGTATATGTCATGTGACATCGCCACTCAGAATGATAAGTTTAGTTTCACGCCGTCCGTCACACAACCAAAACATAGTCGCTGCGATTCATTTGCGGTTACTCATAATCGCAGTTTCATTTATATACATTAAGGCTCTACGAATAAAGTACAAATCGTAGTGTTTCATTTGTTGCAATTAATTGGAGACGTGAAATCCACATTGGTGACCCCGACCTGATCAGTGGCATCATCGAACCATTCGAACGACAAACATTATGTACAGAGTCAAATCAAAAATTGTACTCATGTGGTTTTGCGAGACGATTCCGTCAGGGCACCATTCAAACAGCCTCACGACGTGCCATTTAAAGTAAAGGAAAAAAGAGAAGAAAAAAATCGGCATTTTGGTGAGGGATAGATTATTAACGGTATCCATTGATAGTATTAAATCCGCAATAATCGAAATTGTACCTAGTCATAAGAATCAAAATGTAATACAAACTAGCCTAAGACACAAAGACGTTACCAAAACAAACATTCCTATTGATGATCCAATTAATAAGTCGAACAAAGATTCTAACTTAGATAAAGTCAGTGACACAGAAGTGAGAACACAATCAGGTAGACTTATAAAAAACCC
This sequence comes from Oxycera nigricornis, assembly GCA_963942545.1. Lineage (NCBI taxonomy): Eukaryota > Metazoa > Arthropoda > Insecta > Diptera > Stratiomyidae > Oxycera > Oxycera nigricornis. Next base: position 30,135,355 of record OZ012662.1, on the reverse strand, counting down.
AATTGTTTTGTCACTTTCGCATCGTGATTCTAGCGAACCACTGGTGGGGAAGTCATGTGGTGACATGTCAACTCCGATTTGACAAACGTTGATTTGTCAAATTTGAGTATACATATTTAATGTGACATCGCCACTCAGAATGATAAGTTTAGTTTCACGCCGTCTGTCACGCAACCCAGACATAATCGCTGCGATTCATTTGCGGTTACTCATAATCGCAGTTTCATTTATACACATTAAAACTCTACGAATAAAATACAAATTGTCGTGTTTCATTTGTTGCAAATTGGAGACGTGAAATCCACAGGCTCATAAAAAAAGATGGAAATCGCTCCACTACAAGCCGAGAAAATGCTTTTTTTTAATAACTTTTTTTAATTCCGTTGCAAATGCCCGTCACCTTTGACCGGTTGCATCTCATTAACTAATGAACATAATTCAATATTTTTTTTTGAAAGAAGCGTACTTCAAAGTTCTTTCTCACGTATTTTTTTGAATTAAATTTAAATTAATGGGTACCGAGATATTCAATTTGTTTATTAGCAAAAAAATGTTTATAATTTCAAAAAAATCCTGAAACCGCCCTAATAATTCGATTTTAGTTTTGTAAAATGCATTCAATACGCGAAATGCTCTATATGTAGAAAAAAATTCAAACTTCTATGCGCTTTAGTTTCTAAATTGCAAGATTTCAAAACAAAATTGATTTTTTTCAATAAATTTTGATTGCCAAGCTGTTATGTGAAATCAACTGATTCGATTTTAATGAAAATTTGTGTGCTGTTTTATTAGATTATAAAGATTTTTTAGGTGAACTATGAAGGTCCTACATTTATTTGATATGGTAAAAAAAAATTGAATAAGAAACGGTTTTTTCCCATTTTTTTAACTACTGCTATTTTGCGGCAAGGATTAAATGCTTAAGAATTTTAAACCAATCTTATTTTATAGAAAATTTTATTACGCAACTTTCATTCTCACGCATCTTTGTCATGGAATGAGCCGTTTTAAAGTTAGGAATTTTCCTGACTTTTTTGAGAGGAAGCATATATCAATTATTGTTATACGAGTAATTCCACAACTTTTCCTGCAAAAGTCAGCGTGCCTCCTCTCAATGGCCAAATGTAGTCGTTTTTCTACAGATCCGCCCTGGTCTATAAATGCTACGAAATTTTAGTTCAAATCCTCTTTTTAGCTCGAGTTGTTCAACACTGCTTTAGTAGGAGCCAATGCAAACTGGCTTCACATTATATTCTTTTTCCTTTTAGAAGTCGAATGAGATCAGATAAAAATTTCCTGCAAGATTCTTGGGCGTGAAATTTCGCGGTTTTCCCGAGATTGTTAGACAGTTGGTCTGTAAACACGATTTAATAGCGAGTGATCTCTGCCAGATTGACGAGAGTGATCTGCAAAGCCTTATTTGAACTCCTCCCCTTCCCCACTTAAGTCTCATTTTCGAAAACCACTCCCTTTACGTGTTATGTAATATTTGGATGGCCCGTTATTATACAACTTATAGAACGATTAATGGCAGAGGAACGATCATTTGAAGGTAACAAATATTCCGTCGTTCTTGGCTTATGAAATGTTAATGTACAAATTGTTCCCCCAGAACCGAATGGAATTTTCTGAGAATTGCAGGGTTCCCTGACAATATATTTCGATTAAAATCAGCAAGGAAGTATACAGAAATGGATACTGACATCACATGATTTCAGGATTAATTAAGAATTTTATTTTACTCACCTTAAAATTTTGAATTTCCATCTCTTCGCGTGCAGTTCGAAAGCCGAAACCTACGCGTGGGACACTCTCGCCGACCTGATCATCCTTTACGATATCATTTCCAGGATTCCGAGCATACGAGGTGCTTGGATGGCGCGACTGCTGATCATCCAGTTTAAGAATTGGCTTTGCTGTCGGTTTCACTGGCGCAACTGCTCCTGTTGCCGCCGGATTATAGTGTGACGAATTCATTAGTGAGGGAGGCGGAGGTTTTTCGGCAAATTCAGTCGTAGAATATGCATTTGCGCCTGGGGGTTTGGTAGAACTACTTTCTTCCATTTGTCGCTTGTGCATTTGGTTCTTTAAAGATCTACAAAATCGTTTCACATCCTCGTCGGTTGCCTCTTTATGACGGCAGTCTTCATATTTTCCAGCACATTTGTTGTTGATGTTTTCAATATTTGTATCGTCCAGATCGAGAGTGGATGATTTCCACTTGGTCAGATCGACAGGACGTGGAGATTTCTTCAGCAGCTCTACAACACGATCAGTGTAGTTGTTGACGGAACCCGGGCCCACGGATGTAACCACTTTTCCGTACGAATCCAACACTTCTTCCAGGTACGCACCGGCAAGATCTTCGGACTTTCTGGAAGAAATATAATGAGGATAAGATCGACGCAATTTTGCAATTATTCAAATCATGTCGTACTTTTTAACACTTTCCTGGAATAGCACGAAGCCCGCTTGCCGGATCAGATGGGCGCGTTCAAAGTTATCGCGTGTATTTGCTAGACGATTAATCAAATGCTTTTTTACGTTCTCCGACAAATTGTCTTCAGTATTGTTCATTTTATGCGAAGTAAGCACACAATATCTTCTGACCAGCTGATGAAGTCGTTAACTGTCAAACAGACTGAGCGGGAACTTACTCTACACGGCGACGCTTGTTACTCTAGCGGCAAGTAGAAAAACCAAAAAAAAGCGGTTGAGATCTCAACATTCTAGCAGTTACGTCATAGTTTCACGCAAATGCGGTTAAGAATTTAACAAAATTCATGTAAAATTTTCTACAGAGAATTTATCTCAATGCATTTGTAACTGGACTGAGGAACAGGCGCAAATCTCAATAACTCTGAACATTTTGTTTTATCCATGGTACAAACCATTACACACAGTGACAAAATGCTTAGTACATCAACCAAGAAGTTATAGTTCAGCTTCAGATCTTGCCCCCAAAATGTTTTTTTTGAAAAATAGTGAAAAATTAACAATAAACAATAAACAAGCCGCAAGGCGCAACCCTTGAGGTTCACACGGTCGACTTCTCAGTAATATCTACATAAATATTGTATTAAACATAAAAATAATAATGAAAATAATACTTCTTAAAATAATAATAATTACATGTACTGGTAACAGTTATTGGACAGAATTAATATTAATCGTATCATCTTAGGGAGCGTCCATTGGCTACGTATAGCTTTCAATGGTTGGTAAGGGGAAGGGGGATAAGGGGGTTGGTGATTGAATCTTCACGCGGTTCAATCGAAGGGGGGACGATTTGCAATTCGCTTTCTACGTAACTTGTAATTTTCACATCCATGCTTGAAAAACAAAACGACGCCATCGAAAATGAATGATGAAAGTGCGAAATCAGCAACTTGGTTGGTTGGTTGGTTGTGGTGGCAGCCCTCTTTATCAAAAGATGGCTCACTTAAGCCAAGATGGGCACATTGTGATACCACAAAAAGATAAGGCACTAGAACCTGTGAGATGACGAGAACCATTTCGATTCTCGTATGAAGTTGGCTATGCAGCCGATATTTAAATCAGCTACTTCCGTAAGGCTGTCCAGGAAGGGTGAACCTAAGGTTTTCATGCATTTCCTGGACAGTGCTGGGCATTCGCACAAAAAATGTTGGATTGTCTCTTCCTTTTTTTCCTCAACTGCGGCAGAAATCGTTGAAGGGAACGCCCTACCTTTCTGCATGTCTGCCAATGAGACAATACCAGGTCAGTACGGATACGATGAAACTTAATGTTTCACGGCTCGTGTTGAGGAGCTGCTTGGTGCGCTTTGAGCTTGATTCGTGCCAAGTTTGCCTGGTTGTCCTGCAGGTTTCTTCCAGCAGCCAGGCACTGTTTGCAGCCTCTATTTAATACTGCTTGAAACTTAGCTTGACGGAGACCAATGGATGGCCGACTAGGGTATTACTGTATAATCCTGGAGCTTAGTGCCAGCTCTAGCTAGGGCATCAGCTTCGCAGTTCCCAGGTATATTAGTATGACCCGGTACCCAGCAAAGAATCACTTCACAGTGAAGCGACATCACGTTCAGTTGTGTATGGCATTCCATTACAATCGTGGATGAGGTGTTCGCGTTGGATAATGATTGGGTATCAGCTTGACTGTCAGAGAAAATGTTGAGATTTCTCATAGAAATTTTCTGATTCCTCAGCCAGTCTACTGCCTAGTATATTGCAATGACCTCTGCCTGAAAAACATTGCAGTGGTCTCAAAGCCGGAAGGATAGTTTCCGGCCTAGCTGTTCTAAGGAAACGCCACAGCCAACTTTTGCATCCATTTGGAGCCATCAGTGTAGATGTCGACCGATTCCTGCATCCCACCACTTTCTATTGCCTAGTCAACCCTGCTTAGGATGACTGACTTGAAACTATGATGAAAGCAGGGAATCGTTGACACAAGGTATACTTCCTCTGGCGTTGGTCCATCCCTCCGAAGTATGGTGGAGTGACCAATGTTTTCTTCTTGCCAGAGATGTGGTGCTTTTAATCGAATCGCAGAGCACTTGGCTTGCTGTTTCGTTAGGAGCTCCGTCGGGAGCCAATTCAATAGCATAAACAATGCCTTTGGCGGGGTAGTGCGTAAGGCCCCGGTGATTGCAATAGCTGCAATCCTGCTGACCCTGTTTAGCAGGTTTGCATTGGATGTTTTCGCAATAGCTGGCCGCCAAACAACTGCGCCGTATAGAAGGATTGGTTCCACTATCACCGTATAGAGCCATGATGGGTATCAATTCCCACTTTTTCCCAATGGCACTTTTGCAACAGTAGATTGTGCATGCCACTTTTCGCGTTCTTTCTTCTATGTTCGCTTTCCACGCGAGCTTGGAATCCAAAGACCCAAATATCTAACTTGATGAGACTGTATGAGGCTGATCTCATCGAGTTTGGGTGGGAAAAATCGTGGAATTTTGTGCCTTCTTGTGAAGAGCACAAATTCCGTTTTCTGCGGAATAATCTTTAGACCGCACTTTTCGCCAAACTTGATAAAAATACCCAGAGCAAAGTTTAGTCTTTCAGATAGAATGTTAATGAATTTGCCCGACATTGCTATTGCAACATATTCGGCGTAGGCTACGACTTTGCAGCCAGTCGCTTCAATTATTGACAGGAATTTGTCTACCATAAGTTCCATAGAAGGGGTGATAGCACTTCACCTTGCGGGGTGCCTCTGCGTATCCGCCTTCTTAGGATACTGTCTCCTAGTGCAGAGTTGATGCTCCTGCTGCTAAGCAGTTGTACGATAAACCGAATCAGGTTATCATCCACATTGTTTTCCTCGAGTGCCTTCTCAAAAGCATTGTGGCTGACGTTGTTGAATGCACCTTCGATGTCTAGAAAAACCGCCTGCGTATATTCTTTGACGCTTAGCGATTTTTCGATGTAGCTGATGAGCGAGTGAAGAGCTGTTTCAACCGATCTCCCTTTTGTGTATGCATGCTGCGCATTAGAAAGTGGTTTAAGAGTAGCTCTCAGATGGATCTCTATCAGTCGTTCCAGAGTTTTCAGCAGAAAAGAGGTGAAGCTGATAGGTCTATAATCCTTTGCTGAGGAGTGGGATGTCTTACCCCGCTTTGGGTATAAAAACTATTTTAGTTTCTTTCGACCGTAGTGGAATGTAAGCCACCTGTAGACATGCTTGAAAGATGGCGTTTAGCCATGGCAATGCTGTATTGATTCCCTGCTGGATTTCAACATGTGAAATGTTGTCCATGCCTAGGGATTCCAAGGGTTGAAATGAGCTGATTGCTTAGATTGCGCAGTAGTTTACTGGCAGTTCGGTAGCATGTGTGGATCAGCTTTGTTAGCTGCATCCTCGCTACCAGGGAGATTCGTGTCCATGAGCCGCTGGATTTCATTCAGACCCCATTTGTGTCTTAAACAGATCCTAGAAATGAAGAGAGCTCATCATGAGTTTACGCAGGCAATTGACGTCCTATTTATGCATAGAAACTTCTCCACGTTGGGCGTTTAGCCTTTCCTATGGAGCATTTGAACTCCTTCAGTTTGAGTTTGTAAGAAGACCAGTCATTGGATTCTTTAGCCTGATTAAAGGACTTTCTAAATTCCTTCCGCAGCTCCGCAAAGGCCCTGTTACACTACAGGGGCTTATATTTTAATTTGGGATATTTCTGACTGCATGCACACTTGCTGTTTTTTAGATTTCGGACGTTCAAATTTCCATTTCAGGAAAGTTTGGTTGTTTTAGGGATGCTACAAGTATTTTTAATATCTGTCACTTGGCACCATCGGTTAGGCACGTGTAGTGGATTTACATTGTCGCGTTACCTACTAAGTTTCCTGAAAGTTTCATCCTTTTAGCGATGAACCAAGTAATCTTGGGGTCGAGCTCTTGGCCCATGAAGTTTTAACATTTAAAGTCGAGAATCAATGCATAAAGTCTGAAACATTAGAAAATTTATCGTACAACTTTGAGTTGTTTTAATAAAAAAGTCGTGACTTTCGACACTACTAGTTATGGGCAAAGCACAGAAAGCTATTGATTTACTTTTCTTCTGTGCTATGTACTTATACTTTTGACCACATTATCATAAATCGTTAAAAAACACATTGTGATAAAGTCGCCTTTTGTAAACTACTTACATTTGAGCCATTTTGGACGCAGTGAGGTGAATTGTGAACATATTTTGTTTTGTATGTTGCAATTGCTAGAGTTGATCTGGTGAAGTGTTTTGAAGCATATACATCGAAATCTATTTAAAGTGCATTCCAAAATCGACGACGAGATTTCCCAAACAACTACGCAATATGAATCACATTGTGGAATCGCCCTACTTCTCTTGTGCTTCCGCGCTAGAATTGTATCTTTTATCAAGAACTACTGTGTCGGAAAGCACGTTCCGCTCAAACGCCATATTTATGCTGCACAGCCATTAATAAACAGTTTTTTTAAATCGACACAATATTGACTTTCAGATTTATCTTGAATATTTTAATTTCCTCTATTCAAAGAAGAATCACAATGTATTCCATCTATTTGTACGCTAGCCTAGCGCTAATTTTTTAATTGTTCATTAAAGACGTGCTACAGTCTGACGTCGGTTGTTTGTTAAATTTTTTACAATCTTTAACGGTACAGTTTGTGCAGAAATAGAGTGTATATATTTTTGTTTACTATATCAAAATTTTAATTTATGTTGTTCATGCTTTCTGTACTAACGTTTAACGTTTTGTTCGTTATAAATAATTTTTTAACAGATATTTAAAGAGAATTTTGCGAACATTTCTTCGCATTTTTGGTGAAATTACTTACAACATTTAAGCTTCGCTTTATTGGTTGAATTCTGATGAATTTCGAATATTTAAATAATAATTTTGGCTTTTTTTTCAGATGTGCGTTTCACAAATAATGCGACCAAGTTCATAAAAATCGCTTATTGAACATATTCGTACAATTAGTTAAAAATCTTCAAAATAGCACCGTTCTACGTCGATACATTTATGGAGGTCGTGTTTCCAAGCCTGGAAGGCATCCTTGCAAAGTCTCCTTCGGGAGATTAGGAGGCGGATGTAGACTCGATGTAACATGAGCCTGGATATTTTCAATCGTGTCCCAATGTTATCCTTTTAGGGCTCCTTTTAAAAGAGGAAACAACAAAAAAGCCTGGAGGAGTCGGAGTCAGGACTGTAGGGAGGCTGGGGAACCAATGTGGTATGGATTCTGGCCAGTAAACCAGTGACATCGAAGGCGCTGTGGCGTGGCACGTTATCGTGTTGAAGTTTTCATGCACCCTTAATGTCACTTCGGCAGTGTGCGACCCTCTTTTCTGCCTTTTCAGCCTTTTGAGCACTTTCAAGTAAAAAGTTGCGCTCACAGTGGTCCCGGTAGGTTCGTGATGGAAAATGCCTCCGGCATCAAAAAAGGCAATGAGCATGCTTTTGATCATGGACTTGCTCATGCGTGCCTTCGTGGACCGGGACGACGATGGGGTGTACCACTCTAAACTGTGCCTTTTTGTTTCCGGGTCGTATTCGAAAATCCTCGACTTATGACTGTTGATAACTGTGTTTAAAAAGAAGGACCCTTTTCATATATTTCCAAGAGTTATTGCCACCGGAGCTTTCTCGTGTACATTTTTCGTCGGTAACACTTTTATTTTCGTTAATTCAGGAAGTTGATGGACGTCCACTGCGGGGTTCGTCGGTTCTCGGGCCTCCTTGAATGACTTGTGCTTTCGGTGAACTTATGATTTAGTTAGCCATGTTACTTTAAGCTCAAAACTGGCACAGAACGTACGTCTTGATTTTGAGCTCGCCGCCTGAGAATAGGTACGTTACGTCCGTACGTATTACCCCTTAACCTTGTCCAGCTGGTAAGGGGGTGCTGTGGTGTATAGTTGCGTCTGGAAACAAGCCGTGAGGTGCGACCCATGAGGTCCACACGGTCAACTTCCCAGTAATATCTACATATGTAGATATTAAAAATATTAAACACAATAATAGTTATGGAAATACTACTACTTCAAATAATAAAAATGTACCTCTCATAAAAATTATTGGAATGATTTAATATTAATCGTAACATCTACGCGAGCATCAATTGATTACGTAAGGATTTTGGTGCATTGGTTTGATTGATTATTCACGCGGATCAATCGGAGGGGGACAGGTTACCAAGCAGTTTTTTTAATTAAAGTTAAAACATGGTGCTGTGAAGACTATTGAAAATCTGCTCAAATTTTGCAAATATTAATAAACTTTGATTGACTATACAACAATGTCTTTAGAATAAGAGATTTAAAGTATAATGATTCGAATGAACCCTTTTTACATGGTGACTTTGAATGATTTTATATTTTTAATTTAATTTTTTTTTGTAATCATGAGAAAAGTTTTTCCTGGTTTCTCTACAAAAATTGATAAAAGTTTACAAATTCTATAAACATTTATTATTACGATGTGCAAATCAGGTTGAAAATGATTTTTTTTATGAAAAAAACACTACTTTTCCATTTTTTTTAATAAATCAAAAAAACAATTTAACGATTTTTTTAAAATTTAAGAACCTCATAAAAATGATAATACGCGTTGATTGACACCTTAAGGATGGAAAGATTATATTTGGTTCTCGAGATATAATGAATGACGTAAATGACCTCGAACGTTTAATGATTTTTTATTTTTTATTTAATTTTTTTCGTAATCATGAAAAAATTTTTGGCTGATTTTTTCACAAAAACTATTTGGAGTATATAAATTATATAAACATTGATTACTTAGGTTTGAAAATCAGGTTAAAAATTTTGTGTTTTTGAAAAAAAACCTAATTTTTCGCCCTTTTTTTTAAAAAAATTAAAAAACGGCTCCAAGAATTTTTTTAAAAATTTGATAGAATCACATAAATGTTAATACGCGTCGATTGACACCTTGTTCGAAAAAATCGTACGTTTTGTTCGTGAGATATAGCGCATAACATGGTTGACCTTCAAGGGGTGAAAACAGCAAACCCCCCCCCCCCCCCCGACCGAAGTGTCCCAAAAACTAATCAGCTCTTAAAATTGAAAAGACGCTTCGATTGAACCTCAACGAAGTCGATACGACTTTGTTTACGTGAGTTATGCTCGTAGAAAAACAGCCCGCGAACGCACGTACGTACGTACGTACGTACATACACACACACACACACACATACATACTTCTTTCTAAAAACACTTTATATATACTCTATAGACCTCAAAACGTAAAGAAAAGTTGAAAATTTCAATTTCGATTTTCGAGGCGATTACAAGAACTTCCCATATACTGGGAAGTTAAAAATTGGTAGCATTACTTATGAAACGCATCCTCTATATAGTGCACAATTTTTGGAGTTTAGAAGTTGACGGATTTTCAAAAATAAACCTTTCACCAAAAATTTAAAATGACCACCGATCACCATGAGCCTGAACTTGAAATTAATTGAACCGATTCAATTGTCGCATACTCTTCTTGTTTATCTTCAATACTGGTTAGACATTAGACCTCATTATGAAGAAGAATCTCATAGTGAAGTACGGTGTGATGACTAAGTGTCACACGATGGATACTTTTGTATCTGACGGTTTGACGGTTTGTATCTAACTGTTGAATTGTCAGCAATTGGAATAAAAATTTCTTCACACTATCTGTACGTTTGAACATTCTCCCTAAAAAATGGTTCAATTCAACCTCAAAATTGTGCAAATCAACCAAATTGTTCGGCTCTACCGTAAAATTTTGAACATTCATGGCCAAATGCCGAATTAAAAAGTAAAATTGAATCATTCATTCATTTTGTGGAGAGATTGTACTGCAACAGTGAACTGTAGATGGCTCTTTTACTTCAAACTTGTAAGACAACTCTAAAACTAGTAAGCCACCTAGGTTTGAATTCATCCTACTAACTAAATGTCATTCCTCTTTAGTTTCTTCCTAGTCATTCGGACAACATCATTGCGGATACTTGCTTTTCTTTCTTATGCGTTACAACTTTTGGAGTATTGTAAGTAAGTATAATATAAAAATAGGTTACCGAAACAACTTCTCTTTCATTACCATATTAAAATTTCCATGATGCAGTTTTTTGCTGAAAGCAGTGGCAATTCAAACAAGGTCTTTAAAAAATCTCTATAATGGACCATATTTACTTATGTACTAGTAAGTGACTTCTCCGAAATAAATTGAGTAACTAAGAAATCTGTTGGCAGTGTTCTTTGAGCATTTGGTAAGAAGATAATTTTCAACAAAAGTTTTGATACGCTTAAGTTGGATTGTGACATTAACTTTCACACTTGGTAAGAATAAAAAAAGCAATCAGAACGTACACGACCAATCAGCGAATAGGTTCTAATTCTTTTACCGTTTGATCAGTACAAGTTGAAGAAACATTTTCGCAAATAAAAACACTGCTCTCCATGAAGATAATGAAAACCCTTATTAATTAGGATCATACTAATATTCAAGCTGACTTACAAATACTTGCATATGAAAACAAATAGTGTATTGTTGTATTGTGCTAGACGTCCAAAACATTGAGTAAATGCAGGGTTTTAGTTACTATGAACTAGGTCGAATATACGGCAAAAATAGATCAGCTTGTCGCGAGTATCTTTTCTGCAGAAAACTCTGACCACTTCAGCTGTCAAAACCCCCCAGATAGGAAGAGGAAGAGGAGGAAACGATCCAACATTTTCTGTGTGAATGCTCAGCACTATCCAACAAATTGAACGATTTTTCCCATCACTACTATCCAGGAAACGCATGCAAACTTTAGGCTCACATTTTCTGGACAGCCTCACGGAAGTAGCCAGTTTAAATATTGGCTGCATAGCCGGCTTCATACGAGAATCTAAACGGTTCTCGTCATCCCACAGGTTCTAGTTCCGGCCTTATTAACTTGCCAGTTCCCTATGGGAAGTTATTATAATGGGGTCGATTTTTCGAATCCCAAATTTTGACATATCTCTACGTTTTAAGGTCTCTAGAATCCAAATCCATCGTTTATTTAGAGAGATGTATGTGTGTGTATGTAAGTATGTGCGGATGTGCGTTCGGAATCATTTTTCGTCTCGATTATCTCAGGAACCAAAGATCGCGTTGATGTGGGACTGATTTCATTCGACGCAAAATCGGCTAAGCCATTTTTTATTGAGGATGAAAAAACTGAAAAAAGACAAAAAATTGCTTAATTTGGAAACTGTTGAAAAGTACCATTAATTCGTGCAGATCCCAAATATCTCCATAGTCATGTTATTATTATTGTGTGTTTTAGGAAAAATTTTGATCAAAGTTGTAAAAAACATTATTTAAAAACAAATCAAAATTAATTTATAGAATTCCAAACTTATATTATGAGGTTTGGGAGATGGTGGAGGCGTCTTCCTCTACCAAAGCTTTTATGGCTAGATAAAAAAATAAGAAAAACAATGAAAGTAATTATAATAATTTAGAATAATAATTATTTACTATATTAATAATTATTAATAATAGTAATTAATAATAAAAACAAATTATAGCATTTTTATCAACTTCACTGGGAAGTTAGTTGTATAGACCTCAAGGATCGCACTTAGACCATGTTTTCTTTTATGGTATCACAATGGTCCTATCGTGGTCTAACTGAGCCACTTTTTGTCAAAGGGGGCTGCCACTACAACCAACCAACCAACCAGCTGTTAAAACCCGTCTCAAATTCAGATTGACCATCAGTTTGTCCAGATCGCCTGGCATCGTTGATGGTGCTTGAGCTAGTAAGTCGTCATAAGCGGCAACAATTCTTGATTGCATGCGGTCATCTCGCCAGTGCGTACCGCTATCACCACTGTGTTGTTGGCGGCGCGTTGCCATCTCGGTCTCCCATTAAAAACGACTATGCATTTACGTGGACATTTATTATATGATCTCTTCATGCTATGAAAACATATTCGTTAATCGCATATAACATATACATAAAGGACAATGAAAGATGGAACTGGAGCTTGACTCTAGCGATACCCTACAGTGTGCTCCAATGCTTAAGAATTTTTTTTGTACTAATGAAGCAAATTTCATACTGATCTGATCCCGACGAATTTGTTTTTTAGCTTAATTTTGCTAAGAATAAAATGCTTTCAACTTTTGAACCCAAATATTAATTGTGTTCTTTACAAACAACAAGAGTTAGATTGTTATCCTTTTGCTTGAATATTCGATCCAGCTTCTTGGCATTCACTGTACTACTTTAACCCAAGTGAAAAAATGCAGCAAACACAATAGGCTCTTTGCAAGACGATCTTGACTCATACTAAGTGGTCCAGACACATAATTTTATTCTTTGCGATCTGACTTCGTGCACGTCTGTTTGAACAGATATCACAACTCTTAAGAATTTAGTACCAATTTTTTAAGCTCAGTGCAATGTCTCAGACTCTCTCCAAGACACTTTGCAGTATGCAAAAGTGGTGATAGCGCGAAACTCGCGTACTATCGCTCCTTATCAGTGAATTAAGACCTGACACGGTGATTAATTGGGCAGAAGAGTTGACTTTTCAGATATCAGGTACTTTGCATCGCAAAAGAACGGATTGGCTCAGATCTTAGATGGAAAGTGGTTGTGCCAGTGTTTATGGCTGATTGTCCGTTCTGCGCGATTGATTCAAGATGTGCAGTCCACAACCTTACGGGAAATTCTTCGAATATTTTACCGCCCTGCTTGGTAAGTATTGTTAATTGATTGGATTGACGTGTTGTCCTCTACTGAACAATTTCAATAGAATCTGTTAGTAAATAAGTTGTGTCAATTGATGTGATTGTTTAAAAAATTGAGTTGAATTGAATAAGTGAAGTGAAATAATCCAAAATAAATATGTTTAGTGTTTTTAGCTCCAATGGAGCATTTGTTAAAAAACCGTAATGTTTTGCGCATAATTATCTAAAATTTCTTTGGTTTCAAACAGCCAATCTCCTGACAATCGGCTATGGATTCATGTTTGGCCTCACACCTCCAACCCTACTGCAATACAAGTCACAGGACACGCCACTTTCAAATGGACCACTCTCCGATGAAAGTATCTCGTGGATAACTACGATTTTATTTGCTGGTGCTGTGGTTGGAGCGGTTCTTTTTAAACATCTCGCGGAGTTTTTTGGACCGCGATCAACACTTCTGATTGCGGGGATATTACAAAATGTAAGTTTAGTATAAGTTTGCTACGACAAATAATTGACTCACTTTTAAAGTGTTACGCAAGTGCCTTTAAATATTTTTATTTTACAACACAAATTATAAGTATCTATGAACAATTTTTACGCTTCGATAAAAAAACTTAATTTCCATGCATTTTTCATACTTATAATTCGGTAATGACTCTGAAAAAGCACAATGAGTACCGTAAATATAAAGGATATTTTTTGTCCTTTTTGACTACTATTTGGAACATTATCCTTCTGCAATGCTTATTCACGCTAAGTGGGAAGATATGAGTTGAATGTTACGAATTTTTCGAACTAACACCCCAATCTTCATCGCTCCGGCCCCACGTTGGGTGCCATTGTAATGAAATTGAGTTCGCGACAGAAGGTTGTTGCGACCTCAGCGTATTGACACTGCGGTCACGGAAAATTTATTTGACCTAGCCTTCCACCCCCTGTATAGCGCAACGGTGCCGGCTAAAGCTCAGCGCGTGGGTGTGGTTCTTTAGGAGGTTAGGCTAGGCCCGTGTCGATCCAAATAACATGGACAAGGGATGGGAATCAGGATTGGGTGTTGGTACTGAGCCTGAAGAACAAAAACAAACTTAGGCCATAATACGGTTAAAAGGAATAGATATATTTAAAATAATTCAAATATAAAAATAACATTATAATAAACTTATAATAATTCAAAAATATAATTCAAAATAATAAGAGAAAAAAATAATGTTTTAAAGAAAACTATAATAAACACAATAATCGAAAAAAAATTATGATTAACAGAAAATTATAATAACAAAATAATAATCAAAAAAAATAATTATGATTAAAGAGGAAACTATTATAACAAAAAAAAATGGAAAAAAATATGGAAAAAACGGGGGAGTGAAGTGGAGTCAACAAAAAAATATGTAACTTTACTCTAAATAATTATCAGTACCCAACTTACTCTGGCTGATGATGAGCGCTCCTCACCGCTGGTAGTTGTCCTGAAACCCCAAAAAATATACTTCACTTCAATTCACTCACTAGGTTTCTCTCTCTTAACAATGATTTCACATCAATTGAACGTCATCAATTTTTTTGTGCTCTAATGCAAATCGTTTTACAAAAAAAATTATTAAAGAATATAATTTATAAAAGAATATAATTTATAAAAGAATTAATATCGTGCAATTGCATTTATATTTATTTATGTACATCCTCATTCAACTTTACATCCCAGATACCATAGAGACTAATATCCTTCAAAACGTACAATGCGGCTAGACTGTCATGCACACTTTGAATCATACCACTTTCAACTGCTTGCCAAGTTTGGTCTTCCTCTTTAGATAACACAGTTGCAAGATCAGCGAAATTCACTGCATAGGTGTGCTCAGCGGACACATACTACCGTTGTTCCATCACATTTCTCAGCACCTGCCATAAATTTCGGCAATTCGCGCATGTTTTCGCCCAATTGTAAGAATCATAATAAGATTTCATTGATCAATTCGTCATTTTAGAATTTAATTTATTTAATTTATTAGACGTTTTACACAATGTTCACTCACGTTACCGCGACCATGAACATCAAATACGGCGAAAAAACTCCAATTTTTAAATCGTTTTATAATCTTAGTTTGACTCCCGCTTCCCAAAATACACTTCAATTTCACAAAAAAAAAAATTCAAGTTCGACACCGCAGTGATCTTCGGAGATCCGGAACCTTCCACTTCCCAAACTAGCCTACTTCCTTAGTTTTTCGCGATCTCCTTTTTTTCCCTAACAAACGAACTGGACACTTTCTCCTTCCAAAACCAACTCCTCTTTTTCGTGATCTTTCTTTTCTTAACAAAATTCAACTTAACACCTTCTCCTTCCACAACCAACTGACTCTTCTACCTCAGTTTTTTCCCACTCCATTCCTATCTTTTTGGGGCCGGGTGCAAAAGCTCCCGTTGGCTTTCAGTTGGATGCGGATTTCAGATTTTTTCTGGTTGCCAGGTCGCATCAACCCGCTACTTGGCATTGACCTTTCATCCGCAATCCAACTGAAAGCTGCAGCCCGAGCACGGAAAAGATGGAAGGAAAAAAAATCCGAGACAGCTCTGGGAATCGAACCGACCTTCTTATGGTTCTAAGGCAGCTACGCTCCCTGAAGGCTACTGACTAGTGATGCTTGAGTTAAATTTAAAAGGTCATGTTGCAATATTCGCAACAAGGTCACGAAAAACTTCAATGCTAACGAGAATTTCGCCCACTTAATCTCTCTCGTGGGAAGATGGACGCTAAAAGACTTCACTCGGTATAAAAAAAAAATTGGGTCCACCCTACCATTACCTTTTGCTTCGATGTTGCATGGTTGAATGGTTAACAAATCTTGAAAATAAAATGAGGAAGAGCATTCTCCATTTAAACGGAGTACTCCTGAAAGCAATTTCCTAACGAAAAAGTAGCTATCTTCAAACACAATGCACAAATTCCTCATCAAACAAGCTACACGTACCATGTTCAACCTCCACAAATGAAGTCTATATCGCAACGCCCTCAAAAAATGATCCTGCCCGCCCACCTTGTTGCCATATTCCATCGGAATGTCATGGTTACGGCTGTGGGATCATTCGCTATAGAAATTCTTGCTGCCTTTTTCCAAATCTCTTTTGATGATAGAAAACGCATAGCAGCCTGTACATGCTTTCATATGATCCTGAACTATTATTTTTCTTGCGTATGTATTTCCATTCAGTGCTTTTTCGATAAAACCTGTGGTGTGTTTCATAACAAGTGCCCTTTTCCCTGACATATTCATAACGTAATTGCCAACGCGAGCGCGGATTTTTAATCTGTGTCTAAAAGTTAGCGTGCAACATATCACTGTGCCCGAATACAGACGACGCAAAATTGCAGAATTAAAACAATGCGAAAAAGATACTCGTCCAATCACATGGGAGCAAAAAAAATCATCAGAAAATTATTAAGCTGAATCTGTTGAATGTGGTTTTTTTACGTTTATAGTCGATTGCGACTTATCATTTCCATGAAATTCAAGTTTCTGTGGAAAGCCAATTCATAGTTTGACTTAATTATATTTGTATTATGTTTAGAATTCGCGCAGGATATCCCGTATTTTCTCACTTCGCCGTATTACCCAATCTTTCTTTAATATTGTCATGATCTAAAAAAAAAGTAGGAGAAATTATGTCTCGTAGACCTGTAGTATGGAGAGATAATATAGTTTCGATTGCATTTCTCCAAAAAGCTAAAAACAGGAAAAGGCTTTATTTTTGGGAGAACTAATGTCTAAAATATAGCAAAGTGTATCTGGAGTAGGCGGTTCCCTGGGATACACTGTAATATAATCTACACGTTATAAAACTCATTCTCATCGCAATCAAGACCATACCCAAAAAATGGAAAAATGCAAACAAGTGCACTAATTTATGAGTCCAACATTTTTGCTATTTGACTTCATGCACACGAGTATACGTCCAACCGTAAAAGTGAAGTTAATTTATAGCCTGCTTGGATTTTCGAAATTGCATTTGATACCCATGCACCAAGACCCAGGTTCAAGGCGTCTACAAATAGTTTTCAGACTTAATTATCAGTTCACTCTGCTGTAAATGAGTACCTGAGTTGGATCAGGATAATAATCATGGACAAGCGTGTTGCTGCCCACTTACCACCTAGTGTTCCATTGACCAAGTAAATGAGGTAACTCTAATATAACCTAAAGACCTTGACCAAGTTTGAACTGTTGGACTATCGATTATTTTTGTATATTTTTGTTCGGTCGACACTATATGGCAATTAGAACAATGAATATAGGACGTGTGAATCCTAATTAAAAATCGGAGGGAGGTTCAGAAATTTTGTGGTTGTAAACATAGTTGCAAAGAATGGGAATAAAATAATAGCATCATCATCTGCCGCCGTTAGAGAAATTTTGTGCGAAAATCATTGTCAGCTTTTCAATAAACATTACATGATGATCCTGCGTCATTATTAGTGTCATTAGAACACTTAATGAGGACGACAATGGTTTGCGTTTATAATTTGACGCTCCTATCAAGAAAGTACGGACTACCGACAAGTGATTTTCAGAATACAGACTGGCAGTTTCGGATCGACCTACAAACCTGAGCATCCTAGTCAGTAGCGTACGCAGGATTTTGATAAAGGGATCATGTTTTCTAGGTCTTGACTAGGTACGTTTTCTAGTGCTTTGATGTAGATATGAAGATATAATTATGTAATCATACTTAATCATGCCTTTTCACCGGTCAAAGTTGGAGTCCTCCAAAAATAATTCTGGCAGACTTTAGCCCGATTGCATGTCTGGTTTCATTTACGTGGCTAAACTTGTTTACCCAAGGGGGGGTTGATCCCGTACCCCCCCCTTTGGTACGCCACTGATCCTAGTACGAGTTACTTATGATCAAGAACAATCCAAAATTCAAAATCTGAAGTGACTCTGAAAAAATGGTTCACCGAAAACTGGGAATATATGTATACTTAATGTTTTTTCTTCGTAGCTGCGCATTTTTATTCCAATTTAAACCCAAAATGTTTGCTTAATTCTCGGTTAACATTTTGTTATTTATTCAACTAAATTGAAACTTCCATTTTTCAGCTTGGTTGGTTTGCGGTGGCGTTTGGCTACAACTACACCCATATCTGCATCTCACGATGTGTAGTCGGAATATCGGGCGGCGCTGCTATTGCCATCATTCCAACATTTCTTATAGAAATATCAACAACGAAAAGTCCTGAAAATCCACACACATTC
Organism: Oxycera nigricornis; assembly: GCA_963942545.1. NCBI lineage: Eukaryota > Metazoa > Arthropoda > Insecta > Diptera > Stratiomyidae > Oxycera > Oxycera nigricornis. Next base: position 30,116,901 of record OZ012662.1, on the reverse strand, counting down.
ACGTTTGCCGCCCAGGGTCTTGGAGTGATGGCTGGGCTCTTGTTCGGCACATTTGCTGATTTTACGCTGGCAGCGATAGCAGGACTCGTCATCTCGGTGCTGTTCTCACTATGCTTTCCGTTTGTGCAGGAAAGCCCATTCTATTACCTCAAAGAGAATAATGTAACAATGCTAGAGAAATCATTGCGATATTTCCGGGCGATACGAGATCTGGACCAAAGATCCCTTCCTGAATTCGAGGCCGAACTCGACAAATTCAAGCAACAGAAGAAAATCGCTGGCGGGAAGGCTGAGAAGGAATTGACGCAAACAGGATATACCAGCATGGGTTGCTGCGATTTGCTTCAGCTGTTCGTGGCATGTATGATATTGGTCACAACCTCTCAGCTTTGTGGCTTGCTGACCATCCTTAACTATTCGTCAATTATCTTTACAACCATCGATTCGGAGCTGCCAGCAAACATATCAGCAACCTTAATGGGTGCTTCCATGCTCTTCGGATCAATTCTGGCCATTTTCATTGCAAAGTGCTCCTGGCGAAAGGTAACACATTATTATGGTATTGAATTTTCGAAATTAATTCTCGTATTTCGGTTCTGCAGTTCATCATTTTCTCATTTACGTTATTGACCGCACTCTCTCTGGCTTGCTTGGGATATTACCTACAGAAAGATTGGCAGAAGGACGACGAAGGGTCCTACATGAAATGGATACCACTTACGTGTATGGTGCTGGCGGTATTGCTTCCAAGTGCAAGTATATATCCAATGACGTTCATCATTATTGTGGATGTGTTTCCACAAAAGGTGAGTGGTAGATATTTTAAATTTTAATATAATTATTTTAGAATCCTACATTGGATGCCAACAAAGCATTTGCAGATTTCCACTTTGAATTGTTATATTTATTTTTCACGTTCACTCTGCTCCAACCACCACCACCAATTCTCCATGAGTCTTCAATTGTAATTCCCCTTCACTCACCACCAGACACAACAAAACGCCGCTGGCACCTGGTCCTGCTACATTACGATGACTGTCAAGGCATTGTGTTTTTCCTTTTCTAGTGGGCGCAATGATTGCACGTAACGCCCCCACTGGATTCTTTACATACGGTTTTAAGTTTTAAGTTTCTTGCAGTCTAAAACTGTTGCTCAAATCGGAAGGAATCTATTAAATTTTTGCAGAACTTGCTTTCAAATATAAAGAAGACCTTTCAAATATAAAGAAACGCAGATGAAGCAGGAAAATTAATTTCCTTTTTTTTTTTCAAACAACTGAAGTACATGTTTGCGCATTGAATGGCATGTTAAGAAGTGCTTATTCAAGAAGACTTTCAATTGAAATAGATTGGGCAACGATACCATTGATCGACAATCGAGAAAGGCAAGCAATCAGTTTGCGTATTCTGGCACCAACTGCAACTAATATCGGTTCAGTTTCAGGCCCAAAATACACGTCAAAAATCCGTTAAAACTTTAATGTATAAAAGCAAATATTTTTTGAACCATGTTTATAAACATTTCATAAATTCACCATTTATTTTCAGTCAATGAACATTCTCAAGACATTCTATCATGCACTGCATTGGATCCTTGGTGCGCTTCTCATAAAGGTAAATTCTAAATTTGTTTTCATATTTCGAAATAAATATGTTAATATTTTACTCCAATTTCAGTTCCACTTTCATATCGTGCAGTGTATCGGACTTCATTACTACTTCTGGATTTTTGCCAGTGTTTGTCTATTTCAATGTGTAGTTTTAGTATTTATTTTGCCAAAGAAAGCAGCCAAAAATCTGTGATCGTGATTCATATTGTACAATAGAAATAAAATTTCATGCCAGCTGAATTTGTTATTGTAAAATAAGCTGTAATTCTTTTCAATATTGTGTGAAAGTTGCTTTGGGTCGTCGCGAATCCTGTTCCCGTTTCTGGATTCGCGGACAGGGCAATCCCGGCGCAGAAATGGGTAGCGTTTTTTAACTTCCCAGTTCCCTATGGGAAGTTATTGTAATGGGGTCAATTTGGCGAATCTCAAATTTTGACATATCTCCACGTTTTAAGGTCTCTAGAATCCAAATCCATCGTTTTTAGAGAGATGTCTGTGAGTGTGTATGTACGTATGTACGTACGGAATAATTTTTCGTCTCGATTATCTCAAGAACCAAAGATCGGATTGACGTGGGACTAGTTTTAAACGACGCGTAATTACGTAACTTAGAACTGAATGACTTTTCAGCAAAATCGGTTGGGCCGTTTTTTATTTAGGATGAAAAAACTGAAAAAACGACTAAAAATTGCTTATTTTTAAACTGTTGATACGCACTATTAATTCGTGCAGATACCAAATACCTTCATAGTAATGTTGTTATTATTGTGCGTTTTAGCAAAGTTGTGATCAAATTTGTAAAAAAATGTTATTTAAAAAAAAAGATTAATTTATAAAATTCTAAACTTATATTACCAGGTTTGGGTGAATGGGAGTAGAGACACTAATGCAGTTAATAATTGGATATTGTTATAAATAATTTAATATTGTTAATAAAAATCAAATAATATTAGTTATAATCTGATATTGTATATATAAAGTCAATTATAATTATTCATTAACGGTCAAACATTCTTAATAACGATTGATTATTGTAAATAATAAATAAATACCCTCAATAATAGTTGTGGATTCCGAAGCCGAAATGAAGAACGAGGTTGAGGACGAAGTGGAAGACAAGAAGGATGACGAGGACGAAGAGGACGAGGTTGTCGAGGCTTTGTTAGAGGATGACCAGGTGGTGAAGACGTCTTCCTCTACCAAAGCTTCCTTTTGATAAAGAGGGCTGCCACTACAACCAACCAACCAACCTACCAAAGCTTTTATGGTTAGATAAAAAATTGATAAAAATAATAAAAGTAATTATATTAATTTAGAATAATAATGTTGAATAATAGTAATTATTAATAAAAGCAAATTATAGCTTTTTATTCACCCCACTGGGAAGTTAGTCGTGTGGGCCTCAAGGGTCGCACTTTGACCACATTTTTTATGGAAAAAATCTATTCCCACACCCCCTTCGCGGGTTTAAGGCGGGTGGGATTGCCCAAAACGTGGCCAGGATCGGCTGCGGTGTAAAAGTGAACGTTACAGAAATTACAGTTGTAGCATAAGTTCCCGCTGTTTGTCAATTGATGGCTCCAGCAGTAAGTGCTGGTCGATTTTGTCATATCGAAAACGTCATGAATCAAGCTTAGACATATGGTCAACAAACCGCTTTGACACATTAGTGATGTTTGGGCGTCATATACTTTTGGCTGTGTGAAAATGTCTGATTTTGTGCCAAAGAATCGTCTTTTGCGGAAAGGGCTTTTCTTCTTCTTTGATTCGAAGAAAACAGCGGTTGAAACGCATTAAAAACTCCACGAAGAGGAGATGATGTGCCGTCATTGTTTCCGTTGCTTCAAAAACGGTGATTCCGATGATAACGACCGTCCCGGGAAGGAAGGTCAAAAATCTTCGAAGAGCTGAATTGGAGGCATTGCTCGATGAGGATCCGTGCCAAATGCAAGAAGAGCTTGTTTCAGCATGAGGAGTTACCGAGGCTTCTTTCATCGCGTGATGAAAAATAGATTCATTACAGTAACCCAAAGAGAACAAAGACAATGGGATTGCTCGGTCATGCTTCTTCATCGACGACTTCACGCTACGAAGGTTATGGTTTGGTGGGACCACGTCGGTGTTATTTATTATGAGCTGTTGAAACCGAACGATACCATCACTTGGGAGCGGTATCCACTGCAATTGATGCGAATGAATTCAGCACTGCGCGAAAAACGGCCACAATACGAGCAGAGACACGAAAAAATGGCGATTCTACAGCATGACAATGCTCGTCTCACGTTACCGAATCCGTTAAAACCTACCTGAAAACGCTCATATGAGAAATCTTGCCACCCGATTATTAATTTTTCCATTCGATGGCACATTGTCTGGCTGATCAGCAGTTCTGCTCATATGAAAACATCAAAAAATGGCTTGATTCGTGGATAGCCTCAAAAGATGAGCACTTTTACCGTAACGGTATTCGGGCTCTGCTAGAAAGATGGGAAAAAGTTGTAGCTAGCGACGGGCAATGTTTTGAATGATTCATTTCTAACAATTTTTTCATAATAAAGTTGCATTTTCTTCAAAAAACACCGAGAACTTAGTTGCGTACCTAATATAATCTCAATCTAAAAATGGGCTCAACAAAAGTGGTTGTGGAGCCTTCTTAAAACAAAAAAAAATATTTCTATGAGTACCAACCAACCAAGAACCATCTTCAGCAATTAGGGTCGAGCTTTTCATAGGTTGGAAATTAAAAATATTCCACAGCATACTTGGAGCTCACAAATACTGATAATTATGGGCCGAGCAGAATTTTCAACGGAGCCATCTCTAAAAACAAGGGCTGTCACTACAACCGCCCTAACTATTTGTAGAAACACCTTCTGTGGTACGTTTGGTGGTAAGAAGTTTAGACACGTAATAATCTCGCAAGCGACATGAAAACATATCGGTTATTTTGGTATTAAAAAACCATTCCAACTATTAAACGTGTTTAATGGCCACAATATGAGAATAGAAGGATGGGCCAGTTTTCAATTTGGACTGCCTGAAATTAAATAAAAAATGGAAAAAGCTCTATTGGGAAAGTCATGAAAAGGTGGGCCCATGCAGTAACGTCCATACTTGGCAGGCCAAACTGCAGAATGGACGCCCAATGAAGAGATTAATTAAATTAAACGATTTTTCTGAAATACTAAATACTGTTTAAAACTTGATAGGCTAGATACAATTGATAGTCACACTATCCTCATGCCGTATCTAGTGACAAAACTGCTTCGTTTGTTACACAAAGTTGTAAAAAGTTGATTCAGAATATTAGTTATTTAGCATAGGTTAGAACCTCCTAGTCTAGTTGACAGCTTCGCCTTCTAGCGTGCTTTTTGGTTAGCAAGTCACTAACACTATTATTGCACATTAGTGGAGGTTCTTAGGTTCCAGATTTTATGCTGGTTCATCATTAATTTAATGGGAAGCATGGTTTTGGGGTGTCGGATGGCATCCTCTTCATCCACCAGACAGCACGACAACGGTTAGGCTTATTGATGGATTAAGCTCGTTGTACTTCAACTGGTTTGTATAATTATTTCTATCCGCAAAGTATAACGACTGTCAATTTGTTTTTCGTATATCTGCCTACGTCGCTATTCTATATTAGTTATTTAGCATAGGTTAGACACCCTGAAACCACGCTTCCCATTAAATTGATTCAGAATATTCTTCACGATCAGTTGAGGCAATGACGAGAGGGACGTGACAGGTTGCTTGCGTAGTGCATTAACAATCAATAAATACAATTTTGGTTTCGATAGTAGTTCCGGAAAGAATTTAAATTTACAATTAGGAATAATAAGATCCATATATATTTTTGAGCTAATACATACAAACTTTTAGAACCAATATAATATAAGATATAATTTCCTAAAAAGCATCTATAAATGAATTTGAATTGTACGCAAATACGCAAAAACTCACATTTCCAAGTTTGGATGATTTACAACTAATCTTTGCAAATATGCCTACTGTCTATTTTCCAAATGAGAAAACATTTTAAATTTTCTTGTCGGCGGTGTCCACTTTGCTCGCGCCACGTTGTATTTCCATATCAACGACATTTTGCTGACACTATCGCAGGGCGTACAGACTGCATACGCTCCCAGATACAAGATACTCGTATCTTTGTTTGAACACTTTTCGAAAAAGTGAACATTTTATTAGATAAAAATTTGTTTAAATGTTTATTGAATTCATCCCCACGAGATTAAATTCATCATAAATTTTATACATCACATCTGACATTGCAACGCTGATAAATAAAAGCACGGATTTGATCTTGAGGTCAGTGGATCTTGGCTTGTGATAAATTCTATCGTTTTAAAGTTAAGTTTAGAAGTTGGGATGTAGTGAGGTAGTAATTTGTTCCTGGGTAAAATAAAATAAAATTGAGAATAGTTTACGTTTAATTAAACTGGAAGTTGGATATATAAGCGTGCAGTGATGGCCCGAAACACATCGAAATATCAATGCTATGCAACGTTATGTGGTTAGTGTGTTTCAATATCAATTTTAATGAAAAGGATATCAGCTAAAGAAAATCTGGTGATGTGAAATTCATAGGGAAAATGGAAACTTTTCCGACAAAATTATACGAAATATTTATTTTGCAACTAAATCAGCAGGAAGAAAAATAAAAGGAATGTGCCAGCAACCAGTTTGAATAGTGTTGAATATAGAAAATGTTACTTTTGTCTTTTACCACAATCAAGCGGATGAAAATATGTTTGCTCAGTTGCAAAATTCTATATATTGCACTACAACAATGACCACTTCGATGAAAAGTAGATCCTCCGCCAAGTTGCATGCTATTTTGATTATATTTTAAAACATATTTTGTGTCAATTTTATTCTATGGCTGATTGAATCTGAAATGAGGATTAGGACTTTGGCTACTTATAACATATTAACAGAGGTGCCTTAAGCTCTGGTTCACAGAAAAAATTGTGCTGGAACACCTTTTCTGTTGTTCGCACCAATACTTACACGAGGCAGCGAAAATTAAAGAACATTTATTAATGTAATAAGAGTAATGAGTGATGTAAGAGGTCGTTCTGCACCTTCAAAACTTGGGAGTTGGGGATTGCTGGCATGCCAACTCAGTTCAGCAGGTACGCAGTCGTTGGCTTTTTCTACACTTTGTCATTTTCTTCTTACTTGAGATTCAATTACCTTAAAGCACGATACTTAATACTAAAGAATAAAATACACAAAAGTCACCATTTTCAAATTTCGAGGCTATTTCTTCAACTTTGCTCTAACACATCTCATACGTACACAAATCAACTTCAAAACCAATGTAAAGTATATCAATCAAAGCAGAATCTTGATCAGCATATTTAAATGTTTACTATAGTGACAAATATGTAGTACGGTTCTTTAACACAAACAATAGTTTCACTAGAATTTAAAATAAGTAGCGATGAAAATGTAGTCAACTAAGCCAACGAGATAACAGATGTATTGTAGATCGTACTGAGCGGATTAATGAAAGATTAAATACATATATATATATTTTTAACACATTTTCATTCACACAACAGTTTCAAATTTTAGCAAGTAAAGACCCAACCCCTACTGAGCTATGGGCGGTTGGCTTAGCGCGCATATCACATGCGGACACGCGCTAGGCCATGATAGGGTTGGCCCAGATAGCAACATCACAGCACTTGGTGAGTTTCACTGAAGACCGTTTTTCTTCCAGGAATAGTGCGGCCGCCCGAGAGATTGTTTGCACGGTAGCTTATCGTTTTCTTAATTTTTTTGTGCGCTAATTTCTGGATTTTTGAGTTTTAGAATTTTCGCGAAGGTTATGAATGCTTTTTTGTCTCGGCTTACGAACAAAAATCTTCTTTACATAAAGTAACGTAAGAGGTATAGCCTCGAAAACTTGATGATTTGATTTTCTTTGTGTCGGAATATGTGATCGGGCATTTAGATGGTTGAATCTCCTCCATTCAGGGGATTTGGGAGCGAAAGGTTGAGAGGCACACATGGCACTACGTGCCAAACTGATCGCTATTCTCTAGCTGGGAAGAAACCAAACTTGAATTAGTTTGCACGACAAAAGAGTTTGTTGCCTCGCCCCGGGACTGAACGTCTATCAGGTCAACGAGACAAAAGTCCTGTTTACTAGAATTTTCGTCGCAATATCGTTTGCAACTACACATTTCAATACAATTGCGCCCAACATGGGGCCTGAGTGATGACCAGTCGATTTATGTGTTCATCCGTTGCGACACATATGCATTACATAATTATTAATAAATGCAAGGTGCTTGCAATATGGTCATGTCCTTTGAATTGGCCAATAGCTAGTAACTCAAAGAACCAATGGAATTCTAGCCCTAGCACCACATTTTACTAAGGCTTCTTTGAAAACTGCTTGACTTGCGTATAAATAGTTCGCAAACAAGTAGATCTTTACAATGAAACTCAGCGGAGATGTTAGTTTCAAAATACAATTCAATGCCAACCGACCTCAACTATTCTTAACAATCCTGAACTACGTAAATTGAACCATCCCGACTCTCCTGCATGCACACCACCAATGCAATTTTCCAGATGCGGGGTATCTGATTCGTCGAGATGTAATATGTTGCGGGGGACGAACAGCTCGGTAAGGATTCATCCTAAATGGGAATCTTTGTATGTATTTACTCAATACTCTGTATCAACATCTGGATGGGGTCTGTGAATTTAAACTTGCCACTTTCATCGTCACTGACAAGAATTCTTCAATGGTTGATTGCATTATACAATTTAACTAGAACGCAGTGCCCTGCTCCATAAAGACTTTTTTTAAACTTCGCGTCATATTGTCAACAGAAGAATGCAAAAATCAAGAGATTTCAAACAAATTTTCAATAAATTATGAAGGGCTGCCAACTCGCAGCTCAGGCACTTTGTAGGGATCTAACTTTAGGGTTTCGTATTCTCTCCCGCGAATGCCGCGATTCCATCTTCCGAGGAATATATCACGTCGTCTGAGCCAAAAGAGGCACGAATCCTTTTCCGACTCTGTTCTTTGGTGCAAAACATGAGAGTTCTACCTAGGAATATCTTGGATTACACATTAACTTCCACCATGAACTGTTCTAAAATGGCATAAAAGCACATAATTGGCAAACTTTCAGCAGAAGAAAACAATTATTTCTGTTTTTTTTTGTGTGACGAATAATATTCGACAAGGTTCTGTTTTGCATGTCCATAAATATAACACTGAAAACTAAAGCAAGGAAATTTCGTATATTTTTACTTAAGGGGGCAATCTACTTTAGACGCTCTAAAAATGTGTTACTCTTTTTGGGTAGCATATATACACTATTGAAGAATCAGAAATATTTTTCTCACTGTTTTTTCAAAGTTTTTTGATACATAAAGGAGCTTTAAAAAGAATGCCTTGAAAAAAACACGTCTTTGTGGTGTTGATGATTTTGTAGGAATTGCTTATTTCAAACAGAAAAATTAAACGGCTTCATGATTGCTTCGACAATGGGTATCGTGCGATTCATAATTATAGATCATACCTGCGATGCTAGTACCTACCATAAAATGTTCTTTCATCATCTTCAAACATGTCATTTTCCCTCAAGACGAGCTGCTCTACGTTGGCTTCCTTTGAAGCTTCAGAGCTGCGTCGGCCAGCATGGTATATGCGTGACGTGTCTCGCGAATGTGCAGAATTTATGGCACTTTGGCCGATTTTCACTCCAATTGTCTCCATAATTTTGAGAATTGGTGCATATCCCTCATTGTACATAGAAACTGCAATCTAGGTTGAAATTCTAACGATGGCTTTTCCACAAAACTTATTTTTTGGAGCCATTTTTCAGACAAAGCGTTACGCTCGAGAATCAATCGAAATACTTTGCGCAAGCAGAAAATCATGTCTAGAGAAATGAAAATATCGCCAAGGACGGTTTCTCGCACTCTTCGTGATGATTTAGGCATGAAGGCTTACAAAATATGTACCAGTCACCTTCTAACTGAGAAATTAAAAGCAATTAGGCGCGAAAGATCGAAAAAGCTGTTGCGCTCGTAAGGCAAAAATCGATACAAAAATATCCTATCCACAGACGAGAAAATTTTTACCATCGAAGAGAAGTTCAACAAACAGAATGATAGCGTCTATGCCAGAACGTCATATGAAGCCAAGGATAAGGTTCCAAAGGACCAGAGAGGTCATCATCCCACTTCTGTGATGGTTTGGTGGGGAGTGTCATATCATGGCGTCACACCAATTCATTTTTGCGGAACAGGAATGAAAACATCGGCCAAAGTGTACCAAGGTGTTCTAGAGAACGTAGTCAAGCCTCTGAGCGATGATTTATTCGACGGAATCGATTGGGTGTTTCACCAGGACTCTGCCCCGGCGCACAAAGCCAAGACAAATCAAGCGTGGCTTGAGAACAACGTTCCATGCTTTATTGCTCATCAAGATTGGCCGTCCGGTAGTCCGGATCTAATTCCCCTGGACTATGGGCTGTGGAATATCCTCGAAGAGAAGGCTTGTAAGAAGCGCCATACAAATATGGAGGCCTTGAAACAAAATATTGTGAAAATTGCTGCCGGAATTCCGATAGAAACGATACGTACATACATTGATGACTTTCCAAAACGACTTAATCTCTGTATCGATAACAATGGCGGTCATTTCAAATAATTATAAGTGCATTCGATTTCTATCTTCCTATATTTTAAAATAAATTTTCATTGGATTTTCTATCCCTTATAGTTTTTAAGTTATGAACACTGAAACTACTGACAGTATTTATGACTAGACTGTGTAGTGTATGAGCACCCAAATATATCTCCAATAGTTCCTCTTTTAATAAATCTTCGTATTTAGGTTTCAAGATTCTTCAACATTTTTTGCAAGAGGCGATGAGTGTTTATAGCTTTCTGAGCAAAATGAATGCTACGGATTCTCATCAGTTTATATCTTGTGGTAAAATGTGGCCCAAATACTATTTTTTTTACAGAATCAACGTTTCTACAAAGGCTAAACCGTCATGCATAGATAAATCCCTCATCAATTTATTGTGAATTCTACTGGCATTTCTAAAGGTAATTTTGGAGGTGGTTTTTTTTGGTAAACCTTTAATTTTTCTTTCTTCTTCTACTTCTGTCGCTGCTTTTTCCTGCACAACAATTTTTCCCCCCAGGGAACATTCGTCTATGACACACTTTCTAATCGATGAAGCTGCTAACATCACCATGAAGTTATATTTTTTTCAACAAAACCAATTGTTTGAATGCTCTAGAATCAATATTTGAATCTAAATAATTATAATATTCAATTTTTTCTCGCGTTATCACCTTCTTTACATAAACATCCATTAGAACAAAATTATTTTGACTTGACAAATTTTTACTTGAAAATAAAAAAGAATATCCGTAAGAAAATGTTATTTACAAAATTTTAAAGTCTCGGATATTGTTTATTGAAATACGAATTTATTTTTATCAATCTCCAGTCCCAATAAATATTCTGAAAAGTGAAACTGTTTATGTTTGTAGCACTTTTAAATTAAATGGATTAATTTATATTTGCGTTACAATATCATAAAGTTAAAAATTAATAAATTTCCGGTTTATTGAAGAAACTTTGGGCTCTTCTTGGATGTATTTTTTCATGAATTACCGTTAAGCACTGAATGTTTTATTTGTTGCTATAATTTGACTTGACATCGTTTCGTTTCAGTAAACCTTCTTTCCATAACGTACGGAGCATTTATAGG